>OZ012685.1:49610399-49625399 GCA_963942565.1 Maea johnstoni
TATTTTCATTTCATAGATATACAAATATATATTTCTTTATCAAAACAGGTGAGTAACCAGTTTCACATCATTCACATATACCATATTTGAAGAAAAATATTAGGCCTATAACATCAACCATTTCATAATTATGAGGAGAAATTATACATATTCAACAAGCAATATATAATGATAACAGTATTATTATATTTTCAAAAAGAAATTACATCAATGATTGAATTATCTTTCGGTAAATAACTTTCTACTTGGGTGGAAAAAGCCCTATGTTGCCCAGACTTGCATATATGTCAACCAACTTATATATCCAACAAAAACATCACATATGATTCGTCAATCCAATTCAATTCTCAAACATATGTCTGATATTCTTTCATAAAATTGATTTGTGCGGATCAACCTTTATAATTTCTCAATAATCATATGCCATTCAAAAGGTTTTGCACAAATTTTGTAGGATGATATACATCGCAAATTCCTGATCATAATCCTAATAGAATATGCTTTGTGCTGAAAAACCTTCAGTTATATCATCACATGCTACACTTTATGTCTTAGACAAATATTACATGGGTCTACCTCTCCATTTAATATTCTTTTGCATGCAGCAGGCTTGCCAATGTTGGTGAAAAATAAAATCTATCCAGCATTTTAAACATTGATTTCAGTTAATCCACTTTAAGCCACATCAATTATCCTTTCCTACAATTTGCTTTTCTCTCTGGGCTTGGCATAGGGAGGTGCATGGGCCATGCGGACTTGTGCTTTTTCCCAGCTATTTTCCGAAGTGAGCCACCAACCTCCGTCAACTACCAGAGTCTCTCCCGTAATATAGCTGCCGGCATCGCTTACCAAGAACAACACACTATTGGCTATCTCCAGTTTCGTACCCATCCGTTCAAGCGGGATCGCTCTATACCTGGTTTGATTGCCAGCACCCCCTATAATTAATACAGATAGAAACTTTAGAATTAACATATATAATCCCTCAAGATATTGGGATTGCTGTATACCTTCTCTCATTGCCTGCATCCCTATAATTAATACAGATAGAATCAGTGGCTTAAAGAAGACAAGACCAAAAGAAAAAATCATCCTAGCAAACATGAAAATCCACCTGTGAAAATGTTGAAAGCTGTGATAATTAAATGACACTACCCATAGACAGAATATTGGACTTGTTTTGAAGGATGTACTTTTTCATTTTTTCAAGAATATTTTTTTATAAGTTCAAACTTCAAGACATCGAGACACATAATGATAGTTAGAAAATTTGATCAAGAACAACATTTTTAAGAACTGTTAAAAATATATGTATATATACATACACTGTACACACACACACATATGTGTATATATATTCAGATAGGTATATGGCCTGGTGGATACATGGCTATGTAAGCAGGATATTTCTTTTGGTTTCAACCACAACCTTTCATCAACTATCACACTATTCTCTAAAGCTTGCTTTTCTTTATAGGTGGGATATCTGTCATTAACTATCACACTGTTCCCTAAAGCTTGCTTTTCTTTATAGGTGGGATATCTGCGGGGGTGGCAGCTGCCATAGCTGCTACACTTTCCCAGCTATTGGCTTGAGTCAGCCACCAGCCTCCGTCGGTGATGAGGGTCTCTCCTGTAATGTAGCTACCAGCATCGCTGACTAGGAACAGAACGGTGTTGGCAATCTCTAGCTTGGTACCAGTTCTGCCCAGAGGAATAGTCGACCAGGCACCCAGTCTATCACCTGCAGGACCCCCTGTTGTAAACATATTGAATTTATAGTCAAATCATAAGGAAAGCTTTTATTGGGAAAGGGAGATTATGAAAAATATTTAATGTGACTTACAGTCAAATCATAAGGAGGGCTTTTTGGGAAAGGGAAATTACAGAAAATATTTAAATAGTAGGTAAATGGAAAGGAAGATTAAATTGAAAGCGTGCTGGGGAATATTCATATTCATAAACATACTCAACTTACATTCAAATCATAATGAAGGCTTTTCATATGGTAAAGTTCAATATGAGTGAAGCAGAGAATATTCAAAGAGTAGGAAAAGGGAGAGGAAAATTCAAGTGAATATTCAAAAGGAAGAGGAGTGTCTTCACTAAAGTAACAGTTTGAATGTGCCTATCAATTTTGACCATCCTTGTCGGTCTTTTTTTGGCATTCAAACATTCAAAGAAAAAAAAAATAGACATACTACCCCAGATTTAAAGATTTACAGCTAGGTCCATATTTTGTAAAATGACAACTAGCAACAGATCGTGGGTTGCTCAGATTTCCCATTTATTTTGCAAAATAATTATAGTGGCCCAAATTCCTAGGATGGTCTAAATTTCTGAGAATTTACGGTAATATAATTTCTCATTCATATAAAGGTCCATTTTCTCACCTAGCCTCCTCATGCCCTCAGTGTCCCTGGTAGCACCCGGAGCCACACACACAGTCCGCACTCCATCCTTGCCCCACTCAACTGCCAGGTGCCGCGTCAACGCCTCTGAAAATACAAGCAAATTCATCTTAACCCTTCCAATGTTGAGGCCACTTTCCAGGGTCTGACACTTAGATTTCAGGCTAGGGGCCCGAAAAGGCCTCATAGTAAAAATAAGGGTCAAAAACAGGTATTTTTGCTATAAAACATACTATTTCATCCCCCTACTTAAACAAATCTAGGGGCAAACAACAAATTCTAGGGGCATATTAGGGGCATATGCCCCTGGGCCCCTAGGGCCCTGGGGAAGGCGAACCCTGCTTTCGTCTAAATCGCAAATATTTTTTAATAATCATCCAAACCCTCTCATGTTAGTATTCATTAGAAAGATCTTGCTGAGTACTCTCAGATGAGTACCCATATGCCAGGGCTTCTGTCATTTCTCAGTTTTTTTGCATAATTCTCCATTAGGCCAACAGTTAACCTACACTCCATCAGGTGCACATAAAAAAGTTTGATAGCAAATAGTCAAGCTCTGATGTGTGAAGCCTTTATCAAACTGCAGAGATCATTCATTGGTTCAATCTCATAGATTGTGACTTTTGATCATTTGCTAAAATTTTGATGAACTAAGATGTTTTCAGCTGGATTACCATTAACTTTGATACAGATTTCATTAAACAAACAAAGAGTTGCTATGTATTGATTTATCCTGGTGTTTATTTGATAAGGATTTCATGTAATGCCACCTGGTGACAATGTTTGGAACCAATGCGTGTACATGGACCACCTTAATTTTCTTTGCTCTAGACTTGTATGCTCACTAAAACTTTTACACTTAAACACCCTAGCACTAAGTATCAGTACCATCCCACTGTGTTCAGCAATTCCCTAAATAATGACACTTTTCTCCTTTATTTAACATGGAAATTGGTCATTTATTAAAATCTTTGTTACCTATGGCTACCTTATGTGTGATCTATGATCCAAGACTTATATACTTTGACACCCTTGCGATAACCTATGTACCTTCTTCTGCAATTCTCTAAAAAGTCAAGTCTTTCCTCAAACTGACATGAAAGTCGATCATTAATTAAAATGTGTGTTACCTATGGCTGCCTTAGCAGAACCAGCATGTGCTTGGAGGATACTGCCCCTAAGGTGAAGAGTGGCAGATATACTGAGGATAACTCCACCATGATTCTGAAACATGAAGACAGGCACATGGTAATTCTCAGATAAGTACAAAGGAAAATTGTAACACAGGTCAGGAATTATGCAATATCTTTAAGACGGATAAAGGATTTGAGTGAGGGTAGTTCATTCATTTTATTATAAGGCAGGCCTTGATGCTAACTCAAACTGTTACTGGCCCTGTAGGACTGGCAACACCTAGGATCTACTGGTCCTGCAAAATTTTAACTGGACCTACAAATTTTTCTCTAATATAAAAAGAAAAAAACATTGCATAAAATCCACAGACAACATGATTTTTATTTATTTCATCTTCATTTCTTTCAAAAACATCAGGCACATTCTTGCGGGGAAACTTTACTGGCCCTGTAGGACCACTCTAAGCATCGAGCCCTGTAAGGAAAGAGGTTTCTTTTTGGGCAAAGAATTACACAGGTACAGGGGTGACCTGAGCCTTGAGCGAGCCATACCTTAAATTTTGCATTTTGAATTGTACATAAACATTGTGGGATCTGGGCAAAAGTGTTTGAGTTAGGAGGTGTCTACACCTCAGAGGTCTATTCATAAAACTTCGCTATATATATATATTTTATATAAATATATATATATATATATATATATATATATATATATATATATATATATATATATATATATATATATATATATATATATGAAGTGTGTAGAAATTTAAATCTAGTTTCACTTCTCCATTCTTTCTAGATTAATTCTCAAACCGGATATTTATGTCTCCCCATTTTTGAGATATATATATATACATATATATGTATATGTGTATATATATATATATATATATATATATATATATATATATATATATATATATATATATATATATATATATATATATATATATATATATATATATATATATAATCTGAAGATGAAGATGTATATACATACCTTAAAATATCTATCATAGACAGTCTTGGTGACATTGAATGTTCCTAATGTATCAATTTCAATGACTGTTTTAAATGCATTGTAGGACATTCCACTAGCTGGTGCTAGGAAGTTTCCTGCAGCATCTATAAAGCATCAAATAAAGAAATAAACAGGTGTATCAAATCAAATGAACTTATCAAAACTGAAAAGATACATTAATTTGAATACGGACCTTCTGACCCGTATTCTACCGACCCCTTTCAGTGCGACCCCTCGTTTCACCAACCGGTACCGTACCGGTTCCTATTAAAATTACATATTCTAATCTATGTACATTTCCCTGCACATTTATCAGTAAACTAAAAATGAAACATGTTCGCACTTCTCACGTCGACTTTAATGAAGGGATGAATGACTACTTAATCTCGCAACTACTAGAACTTGTCTGCGAAATGAAATATCAAACTACGTCAGAGTCAAACAGGAAAGAATCAAATATGTGTGTGACGATTAAGATATCCTTTCTACGTGGTTAACTGTCAGGTTACTTATAAGTTGACACAGATATTTTAAAGAAATTTAAAAAAATGCTGGGCAGCACGTCAAGGAGCCGCTCGATGATGGGTCGCTCTGGCAGGGGTCGGAACCTGGGTAATTCCATTAATTTATAGAACCTGTTACGTTCCTCTTTATACTTATTTTTCAAATGAGTTCAAATATCACTATGGATCATCAGGAGTCTGGTAGGAAATGTCCCTTTAAGTTTGATTATCTAGACTAGCTTGAATAGCAACCACCAAAAAAAAAATGAGAACTGAGATAAAAATATTAACATATATACGTATGCATTCAGATCTGGCTGCCAAGACATATCTCTGCATCATAAGAATGTTTAATTTCGCACTTTGCAACAGGCAAAACTGACTATTTTATCATATAAGCTGTATATTGAACATGTGTACTTTCAACCATCTTGACTTCCATATTCAAAAATGCATGCCAATGAACTATATTTTACTCACTGTTGATAAGAATGTCAATTCTGTTGAAGCTTGCCAGGGCCTCATCCACTGCAGCAATGATCTCTTGTGGCTGGTAGAAACACAAAAAAATACAGTCTTACATCAGCTGCTCAGTCTAAGTCTAAAGAAAACGTAGTGATGATCAGTTAACCCTTTTGCTGCTGGTGGCTTATTTGGCCAACACAAAATGATGCAAAAAAACTTGAACAATGACCCTGGCACATGGGTACTTATCTGATAGTACTCAGCGAGAGCTATCCAATGAATACCAACATGACAGTGTTTAGATGGCTTTCAAAAATCTTTGGGTCATTGTGCTTTGGAAGAAAGTAACCTTAGTAGCATTGGAAGGGTTTTTAAGAACAAACCAGTCAGATGTCAGATTCATAATTTGTAGCTAATGATCTTTGATCTGTATTTATCAAATCAATGGGTCACTTTGACATGCAGAACATGCAAATCTTCGCACATTTCTACTTAAAAATATGTTATCTCCGAGTCTATAAAAATTGGAGCAAATGAACAAACCATGTAGTATATCAAAATACAATAATTTCTCTTGAATAATTATAAAACCTCTCTCATCATTCAAGAAACTATACCTTGAAGAACAATCTTCTAATCTGTGGCCTGAAGCATGAAAGGCATATTCCTTAAATCTGAGGGCCACAGCGAAAATCAAATCCTGTATTTGACAGTGAAATAAGGATTATTATTATCATTATTATTAGTATTATTGTTATTATTATTATTATATCATTATAATTTAATATAATGTATTTTATCATCATTATTAAATATTATTACCCTACCTTTCTGACATCCATTTTGACAGTCAAACATTGCCCACCAGTTGCCGACTCCAGCTTCTTGGCAGCTGCCTGAAGTTTCTCCAAGTTCCTGCTTGCAATAACTGTCTTGCAGCCATGCCTTGAATAAATAACAGTGAACATTCAATTAAACATGTTTCAAATCACACTCAAACATTTCCAATAAATAAACCTTGATGAATAGACTAAAAAGCCCATAAAATTTACTCCTAATACATTTTATCATATACTGAACTGGTCATTGAAAAACTACTTGCATATCCTACTCAGGGTCTAAGCCAGGATTTAGAAACTGGGTGCCCAAAATTGGGCATCCTATTTTCAAGGGAGATCATAATATATTGAGATTATAAATGTGTGTTTACTTAATTGAAATCAAGCATACTATCCTTATTCAATGTCATGGGAATTATATTAAGGTCGAAAACTTAAATTATATGCTTGAAATTGACATTTTAAGAAATTCCACAAAAAACAATTTGGGTGTCCAAATGAGACCCAGATGCACTGCTGGTTAAGACTATGCTTTGAGTATCATTGTTTTGTTAAAGGCACTGGGGAAATGGGGTTCCTCCCAAGCTGAAAGAATGTGATCATTTTCTCATCAACTTCCACAAGTCTATCAACTACCAATTTACAAAAGTAATCCTACCATGTTAGGAAAATAGTGTCCCACACGATATCATGGGATATCTAGATAATAGAATTCCATCAGGAGCAAACATTGCTATTTCAAACAAATGTGTGTACTGCATAGCACACAATTATACCATTTGTAATTTTACCTACTATTAGGTTAAGGTTATCATGTCTTACCTCATAAGAACTTCAGCTATAGTGAATCCTATGCCAGAACCACCTCCAGTGATAAATGCCACTTTACCTCTGAAATGATAATCACCAGAAAATGAACTACATGTATAAAGGTATATTTCTTTACAGTCATCTGACGTGCAATTCAGGGGAGGGATGGAACTACAGGTATAAGAAATAGGAGTTTACCAAACATGATAATATCATAATAACCACTAAATATTTGCTATATATAGGAAGACAAGTAAGAAAACAGACAGGGGGCATTCATGCACACTTAAGGCTTAGACTAAGGCCTTTTAAGACTTTTAAAATACATGTATGTAAATTCATTGTCTACAGACAGTACCGAGTAGTAATGTCTGTTGTAAACATGCAATCAAAGTGAGCCTTAAGCCCAAGTCTACTCCTTTGTCTTGTTGTTTACAACCAGACCCAGGACTGGGAATGCTGGAGACAGTTCAACTGGAAATACCCTTTGAAGAAATGTGTGACAATTGTGATTCAGGATTAAAGGGTAGATTTCTATTAGGGGATATGCCGAATTTGCATGTCTCTAAAAATGACTAATGGTTTATTTAGATAAAATCAGAGGGGGTGCATATTTCCTAGGAATATCGACCCAGTGGGATTATTTCCTTGTAAATTTGCAACTCCTCCCCTCTCCAAATCTTGAGGGAATATTTCCTAGGAAATATTCACCCCACCCTGAAAATCTTCAACCCTCCCACCCACAGTAGGGATATTTTCCAATATTGTTTCTCCCAATGGTGATATTTTCCTGGGAAATTCAACAACCCACATTAATATTTCATTAAGAAATTTTACCCCCACTGGAGCAAAATTTTTACCCTACAGGAGTAAGATAATTTTACATACATGTATTAAACTTAAGCGATAATTGCACATCCATATCACAATTTTACTTTCCCTAGCCAAAATCTAACAGAGAAGAGGTGCAATTTTGAATACACATTTTTTTTAAGCGATTATGGCAAACAATAGAGTATTTTAATTTCCCAGCAAAACACCTCCGCATGGATTTTCAGGGTAGGGGGGGGGGGGGACAGATTTACTGTTTCGAAATGCTGGCATATTACTGCAGTGCTATGACCACTTCTATGGAAAAAGGGGGCAGATAACTGTCTTTCATCTAATGCACTGACTATAGTGCATAACCTATGCCAGTGATCCCAATTTCTCTAAATCAAATGTCCAATATCACCCCAGCATTACTTACATATATATATATGCAAGTGTCCCAAATAAACTCTCAAAATCAAATAACATTTTCAAGACCACATTGATTTATTCTATAACCAGGTATAGTACATTTAGTAATCCAACCAGGAGCACCTCTTGTACTTATGCTTAATCATGCTCATTCCCACAAGCTTACATGGATGAGAGTAAATGCATGAACATTGACCCAAGACCAAGTCCAGTTCATGCTCAGTACTAAAATCACATCCCCACTGCACTGGACTGGCACTTCTACATGTAGCAGTAACCAGCGCACAAAAATAGCCTTAGAGCCGGTTTGTGTCGTCCAACGAGAATGACCTTTCGTTTAATTGAAGTATTATTTGTGATCTGTCGGATGTCACACTTATCAAACATATACCTAAGCAAGTCGGGCTGAAAGAGGTATTTGAAGTCACTCAAACAAACATCTATGTCGTCTGCAACACCTGCCATCTTGAAAGTGAAAACGAGGCTCTGTTGTCAAAATAAATATCGTTTTCACATGCGTCACTTCAATTCAGATTTAATGTCACTAAGATACCTTTTAGAGCAGAAAAAACTTTTATTGAGTTGTTTAAGATGATATATTGGTCTATAGACTAATGTGTATAGACGGAATAAATGTACATTGCATCGAGGCTACCTCAACACATACGGGCACTTCCGGATTTTTCCATACAGTTCAAAATGGAAGCAAGTTGTTGACATGATGATCAGTATCATGGGGCGAATTAAGGATGGAATTTATCGAATGAAGGGGTTATTTTCCATTTTGAGAAGTTTTTCTGAAAGCACGGTGTATTGACAAGGCCTGAAAAAGAATTGCAATACAGTTCATCATCGTTTAAGGATTTTATCACTCCTAAACCACTCAATATTTTTGGTTACCTAGGACTCTTTCCCTCTCCAAGGAGCACTGGGAGAGCACTTGTCATCTAGAAATAGGCATTGGCTTAAAAAGCTGTTTGTCAGATATAGATCAAGGCTTAAAGTTACGTAGTTTCCTACGTAGTTTTTGGTAAGTGTATATTTACCAGGCAACATTGCTATACTTAAATTTATTTTTTCTCTCCATTTTTTAAACATTAAGAATAAGATAAATTCAATGAGGTATGTCATGTCAATCTACTCTTGAAAGTATAATTGAATTATGGAATTTCATTTATATGAGACACCTCTCCATTTGATATTTCAAGTGCATGAATTTTAAAGATAAATCAGAGCTTACAAATGAAATTAAACAGTGATTTCATACTGTCAACAAGGAGCAGATTTATATGCAAATTTTATTTAATAAAAACTAACAAAACAAAAAAGTCAGAAGCTCTAGTTAAAGGCAGTTTTTCATATTTGGCCATCAAATATTACTCGAATATGGTATTGTGACATAGCTCTTAATCTATTCATGCATAAAATTTCCTTTTGAAGGAACTTTCTTTCAATGAAGAAATTTCCAAGTACATTGTATCTTGAGTTGAACCACAGGCCCTTGCAACAGTCTGAAAATAAAGATAAATTGTGGTGTTTGTCTTGTCCAACTCTCCCCCTCACCGCCCCGCCCCGCCCCCTCACTCATTAAAGAGTGAAGCGAAAGGTATAATACTGCCTGAGGTGGCAGAGAAATCACCCCGCTTAAACCACAAGAAAATGTATGAAAAAACTACTTCAGGACTATGGTCTCAAATGGATAACAAACACCTTTCAGGGTAGATCGAGCAACTCTATCGTCGGGTATGCCGTTGTTTACATTCTGAGATTGATAGGCCATACCCACGATAGAGAAAGGCCAATGCAAAACTTTTCCACTGCGCCCAAAAAACTGGGCGCGGATATTTCCAGGCCAGTCTGGCCACCCAAACCAACTGAATTTGGTTCCTACCTTGTTAGTTTCCCTTGTGCAGCTTTTACAGCACTCAAATCCTCCCAGAGTGAGAGAAATGAGAGCTTTTTGGCTGGAAGCGATAATTTTCTCCGTGTGCGTTCCGCCATTGAATTTGAGGCATGACTAGTCGAGCAGCACTGTCCATCATTTCCCATATCAAACCTATCACCTTCTCATTCTTGTGCTGCTCGACACTTCCCCCCCCCCTGGCTATAGATATAGGACAACAAGACAAACACCACAATGAATCTTTATTTTGTTTATTTTCATACTGTTGCAGGGCCTATGGTTGAACCAGGGACTTAGCCAGGACCCGTCCTACCTGTCTTTTGGACAGGTAGTTTCCTAAAAACCTCCTGTTAGGACAGGCAAAAATTTCTAGGAAAATTTTTCAATTTTGACTTTTTGGGGGTAATAAATAAATATCTTTCTAACAAACCATCTTCTAGGACACAACAGAAGTGTAAATTGCCCTTTTTGACACACTAGGCTATTAAATGTAGCTGGTATAAGGATTTGAAGTAAATTAGTAGCTAAATCTGGACAGGCAGAAATTTTGAAAATGCTGTTTTGGACAGGCATTTCTGAAATCCTGGCTAAGACCCTGGGTTGAACATAGGTAACTAGTGTTCAGATGAACATCTTCAATTTCTTCAAATACTTTGCCAACTATGCTTTTGCCTTAAAGACAATCAAAATTATCAGGCTGCTTTTGGCTACTTTGAGGCTGTAAGCATTAGGATAAGCAACTTCTTTCGGCTGCAATGTATAGCATGGCACTTCATCTGCAAATCCAATGTCAGAGGCCGAAAAAAAGTTGTTTGTTTCCTGTAACCCTACCCTAACAAGTTTTTATTTAAAAAATCCCTATCCTAAAGTTTTTTCCGCCCTCCCAACCAGGGTCTTAGCTAGGATTTAGAAACTGGGTGCCTAAAATTGGCAATTGATTAACTTTTGGGCGTCCAATTTTTTGAGGGGTACCACAATACACTCAGATTTCAACAATAATTTTTAAACATGTATGAATTTATCAAAATAAGGATTGATATCCTTATACAATGTCATAGGAATAATATGGAGTTGTAAATATTTGATTATATGCTTGATATTGACATTTTTAGAAATTCCTCACCAAAGATTTTGGGTGTCCTGAGGGGTGCTTTTTAAAGGTTTGGGTGTCCAAAAAGACACCCAGACGCTCTGCTGGCTAAGACCATGCTCCCAACTCCCAATCAATGTAAAGCATGCATAAAACACACATTTTTGACCAAAAAAAAAATACATGTAATCATAATTTTTTTTTACCGACCTACCTACCCTATTTTTTCCCCGACTGTTACAGGAAACAAACATTATTTTCTAGGCCTGAGTAGAAAATTTATTAGAAATAATCTGCTTTGCTTTATGAAAGGTTTGGTATAGATGTCAGCATTATTTTTTATATGATGCTGGCACTGCCATATAATTAATTGATCGATCGTTTTGCCATGATTACTAATTTATCGATCATTAAAACAAAATTATTTTTGATTATGTTCCTGCTTACATGGTCAAAGTTTCAATTCTAAGGAGCCTTATTTACTTGAAAACCAAGATTATTGTAAACATTCATTACCATTTAATTATCATTCAAAATTTGCAGGTAATCAGCCATATAGGACAGGCTGGCAAGTAGACATACACCATTGATAACAATTAATAAAATAATTTGATCAATTTTAATTGATTAATCAATAGAGAATTATAATTAAATTCTTTAACTTTTTTGTACCACTATTTGTTGACATGCTGGAAAATGAACAAAAAATATTTGAAAAATTAATAGTAATAATCTATTAATCTTGAAATCGAAAATTTCGATGATTAATCGAGCTGAAATTTTTCAACGATTCCCAGCACTACAATTAACCTTCTTTTATTTCAGAAGTAAGATATGGCTGTCTATTTTGACCATCGGGTGCAGGCGGTCCAGCCAGGAACAGTTTCGGACTTTGCTTGGCACAAGACCTACCCACTGGTTGCTGTAGCTACCTACAATGAAACAAGTGGTGGCTCTGTCAACATCTATCAGGATGAGGTAGGTTATTTCACCATGCTAAGGCTACTACTTTTCACCCAAAGGACAAGGATGCAAATATTTTTGAAAACCATCTAAACCCTGTCATATTGGTATCAGTGCTGAAAACAGTTTGCTAAGCCTTGGTGGGCAAACGGTCCATCAAAATGAATAGTTTAGTGGTCCACCAGAAAAATTTGTGGTCCATATCACTTTGATAACCAAAATAACCAAAATGGTAGCCAACAGCCATTTCATAGCTGAACATTCATGGTTAATTGTAATTAATTTATGAATTGTGACAGTTATAATACAGAAGAAATGTGAAACAGTATGTGTGCTTACTTAAATTAATGTGGTCAAAATATTTAGCAGACTTTCTGGGCAATTAATCACAGACTTTTACTAGCCCATTAAAATTTTTGGTAGAAACGGACCGGTGGGCTACTGTCTATATTTTCACCACTGTGGTATTCATTTGATAGCTCTCACTGAGTACTTTTAGATGAGCACCATGTGCCAGGGTTTCTTTTCAAGGTTTTTGCATGATATTGTATTGGCCAAATTAGCAACCAGCAGCATAAGGGTTGATAGTGTTCCTCAATAGAAAGTCAAACTTCAAAACGTGTTACTCATTATATCACCTTTACAAATTTACTTATTGTGATCCATGAAGCGATTAATCAAGTGTTCAACCAAGTGTAAAGTATTTGGGCCTCCTGTTTTTCAAGAGGCCACAATATATTCAGAAAAAACATCAATATTTTAACATTTACTTGTTCAGAAAAGGCAAAATATGCATAAGTGTGGTTAGAATTGTAAACATTGAGGTGAAAATTTTCAATTTTTTGCTTGAAATTGACATTTTCAGAAAATTGTCACTAGAAAATTGGATGCCATGAAATGTGATTTTGGTGCCCAGTGAGACACCCTCCTGTCCAAGACCCTAGTCTGAGCAGCAAGTGAATTATTGAAAAAAGGGCTTTTGGAAAGTTTTCAATTGAAAAAAGGGCTTTTGGGAAGTTTTCAATTGTCCATTAAGCTGATTTTCTCATTTTTCTGAATACTAAACACATTTAAATATAGAAAATGGCACAAGTATCTAGAAATATGAAAAAAATGCAACAAAAAAGAAAATGGTTTTCGAATCATCAAATCCATGATAAATAATACATGCCATTCTAGCATACATTTTAACTTTTATCGGGCAAGTCAAAACTTATGTCAGGCAAGTAAAAATCATTAACTACTTGCCTTGCATGGTAAGTTAGTTCTGAAAATTCTGTTGGTGACTGAATTGTCTGATCTGTGTTACAGGGTGAACACGTCCAGGGTGCAGTTCTGCAGCGCTCCGTGACAGTCACAAGTCTAGCGTGGCATCCCAATAAGAAGGTCCTGGCAGTTGGATGGGAGAGTGGAGAACTCATGGTGTGGAGCGAACAGGAGAAAGAGTTGTATGAAGTACCCTCGATGCACAAAGCAGAAATAACCGTCTTACAGTGGAGTTCTAATGCCACAAGATTAGTTTCCGGTGATATAGTAAGTATCTTTGATTATATATATACAAGATGTAATTATAGTATACACATGGATCTCTTCATAAGTTTTAATTACTGTATACAGCTTTAATTTGGAGTGCTAAAATATTTGCTTTACAGCCCTGTTGGAGAGTATTTGTGACACTTTAATTTAGCGCATTTGACCAAAGATATAAAGGACATACAAAGCAGGATATTATTTTGGTGCTATCATGGGGAGCGCGAAAAAATAGAGAAAATTAAATGCCTGTACAAATAACAAAAATTAATACAGTAATGTATTCATGGATAAAGATAATGTTAAGACACACCATAATACTGAAAACCCTATAAATATATGATTTCATGTACATATGGTGGATTAAGTTACGTTATTAAAATTTTGAATGATAAACAATAAAAGAAATGAAGATGAGACACAAGGTTATGCTTTGATTTGCTGATTCTATAGGTATATTAGATTAACAAGAAAACCAGTTGAATAGTTTTTTTTTAGTCACATTTCCCTGGGAAAAGGCCCAGAATATTCAGTCAATGCAGGGGTCCAGGCCTGTGAGAAGACTTGCCGATTGCCATAGAACTCATTACAGAACCCTGACATCTAATCTCACCCAATCTAGTGTCAGTGTGACATCACCAGGAGACAAAGAGGGTCTCGTATCGCTTACATTTCAAAGAAAGTTGCACACCAACATGCGCGGAACGTACCTCTTGAGCGATCCAGACTAACATCCAGGCTATTTGTTGTAGACAGGCTGTGTAGCGACATTTGCTAGTTGCATATCGGGTGATCGACATTCGTGGCATACTGCTTAGAGTTTATATAGAAACATGCTCAAGAGGTTTCAATTCATTTCTCTTTCAGTCCGGGTTTGCAGTAGTATGGAAAGCTGACATTAGAGGGCGCCTTCAACAGAATCCATTGGTTCAACAAAATATTGGAGAGCCAGTAACACAGGTTGTTCTTAAACCCCCTCCGCCGCCAGATCCTGCAACGTGAGTATTTTATAATTGGAAGGAATGGGTTTTTACATTGCTTTCAACAGCTAAGTTCATATTGCGACGAGATAGAAACATGGAAG
>OZ012685.1:49630399-49645399 GCA_963942565.1 Maea johnstoni
GCCAATATTTTGTTAGTTGTACAATGTGTGTATTTTCACAATAATTAAAACATGAAGTACCACTTGTTTTTCAATTGGATTTGTTAGATAAAAGCAATCTGTTTCCTGTAAATTGACGTAATTCGAGAATGAAATGAATTGATGTATTGTTAGATATTGACTTCCTTATTGGTAGAGAATTACTCTATAATGCTGGGACATGGCTTTCTCAATATTTCTAACTTTGGAACAAGTTGGAACATTCTTCTGGCAAGTATAAGATATTTTCCGTAGTAGGTCCTACATACGTGTAGTTCCGCTTCGCTATATATAAAAAACGCTGTACTTTTTTCTTACTGTATTGGCGCTGTCAGCGGCAGCTACCATCGCTAACATAAAGATACGCTATGATGCGAAAACTCCCCAATTCGCTTTATTTGGGACACGCGTCATATGTGTGTTCTACAGTATTGATTTGTCTGTCCTTCATTTTTCACTCTTTTATTTTTAGGATGTGGGATTTGGAGACCGAAGACAACTATGTTTCTGACATTAGAAGGCAAAGTGGTTACGATCCTACAGAGCTTATCAATTGTGTGGCATTCTGTCCAAGTAAAGGTAATATTTATATTTTAATCCATTAATGCTCACTGCGGCCAAAAGCAGCCGGATAATATTGATGAAATCCTGCAGGCAAAAACATTGTTAGGAAAATATTTGATGGAGAAATGTTAATCAAAACAAAACCAACAACTTTCCATCAAATATTTTGTAAAAATATATTCATCAGATAGCATAGCCAACTCCAGCTGTAATGTACAAAATATAATTAAAGCATACTTCTACCAGCCATTAGCTTTATTTAAATCTATAGTCTGTCTGAGCCAAGCTTGGCATGCTGTTTTTTCCTCTTTTTTGTCACAAAAAATGCCATTTTAAAATTCCTTTGATTATGATAACTCACATTTGTACTGTCTGCAATGGGCAACTTTTACAACGGGCACCTTATGAACAAAAAGAGGAAAAAAACGGTCTGCCAAGCTTGGCTCAGATAAACTATAGTGTCATTGATAAAGAAAAAGTGATGATGAATATTATTGCTTGCTTTGGATTGTCCAATCAGCAATCACGATTTGTACCATGTGACCGGTCATTAAATCCCCTTAATGCCCTGTGACAAATCAAACTTAATAGGATATTTCATTTAAATGCATCACAACTAGACTTGATGTTTTAGAACACAGGACATTCTTGTAAATTCTTGTAAATTTGGTCACTTTTTATTAATTACGGTTTTTATGGGTTTAGGGTGGCCACTGCTTTCTGATAATACAGGCAAAACAGAGTACTAGTGGCACAGATTTCCCTTAATGACTACCAGAAATAGATCAGCACGGCATAGCTTTCCCTTGAATTATTTTAAACAATAATTATAGTGGCCTAATTTTTAGAGTGGTCTTACTTTTTGGGAATTAACGGTATTGGTTTGTTTTAGGTGTTCTGCGCCTGACCCAGATTTCCCTTAGATCATTTTGCACATTATTTATAGTAGCCTAAATTCTTAGGGTGGTCTGACTTTTCGGGAATTAACAGTATTGGTTTGTTTTAGGTGTTCTTGCTGGGGGCCTGCGTCTGACCCAGATTTCCCTTAGATTATTTTGCACAATAGTTATAGTAGCCTAAATTCTAAGGGGGGTCTAACTTTCCAAGAATTTACGGTATTGGTTGTTTTTAGGTGTTCTCGCTGGGGGGCACTGCGATGGGCCACATTGCCATGTGGCATTTCACAGCAGGTACGAAAGACACGCGAGATGAAACACAGTGGAGACTTCAGGCCCCAGCCAACCTGCAAAACACCATCATCAGACAACTGTTTGTAAGTTTCATAGGCCTATCATGTTCTAATTCTGCCTTTTCAAAGTATACAGGTGAACTTGCATATGACAGACTGAATGGTATGCATGGGACTGGTACCAAGCATATCGTCCGTCATAGCCAAAAGTACGGCGTACAGTGGTCCGTCATATGCAAGTTCGCCTGTATTTGCAAATGAGACAACAACTCTGTATTATGTTCTAAATAAAAACAACTTAATTTATATATATATATATATATATATATATATATATTATATATATATATATATATATATTTATATATATATATATATATATATATATATATATGTATATATATATATGTATATATATATATATATGTATATATATATATATATATATATATATATATATATATATATATATATATATATATAATATATATATATATATATATATATATATATACAGTCAAACTTGCCTCAACGACCCACTTCTCTTAAACGACCACTTGCCTTAAGCGACCGTTTCAAATCCCCCCAAGGCTATTCCCTGTATATTTTACCTTGATAAAGCGACCACTTGCTTGATGCGACCAACGGCCATGAAATCTTATCCCTACGAGTAAATGGCCCTTTATTCAACGGCCACTTGAATGCCTAGACGCCTTGTATATTGAAAAGGGCACAATAATATAAGGATATAATCGGTAAAAAATTGAAAGTATATCATTTCTGAGGGTCCTAAATTAATGACATAGTTCAACTTTTATTTTCTGAATTGTTTATTCTTAAATTTTGATGAAGAAATTTCAACAAAAGCAGCTAGACATAACAACCTCAATAATTCCAGGTCATTGTTGGAAATTCTTTGTTTTTTCATAACCTCGCTCAGACCCTCAACCCCTTCTTAAGAGACCACCTCTTTCAAAGACCACTTTTGACATTTCCCTTGAGCGATCGCTTAATAGAGGTTTGACTGTATATATTTATATATATATATATATATATATATATATATATATATATATATATATATATATATATATATATATATATATATATACATATATATATATATATATATATATATATATATATATATATATATATATATATATATATATATATATATATATATATATATATATATATATATACACCACACACATATACACACATATACATCAATGTATAGCCATGATGCTTGGCAGGAAAGCGGGCAGGGAAATAAACAAAAAAATTGAAATTGAAAAAAGGTTTTATATGCCTTGTATGAGAGCTTTAGCCACCTTGAGACTGTTAAAAGACAAGGGAAATACTTTCCAGTTCAGGGCTTGTGTCTCATTGTGTTATGATCTAAGCTATTGAAAGTGATGAAAAATCCTAACAAACAAAAAAAATGTTCCAGTAGGCAGCCACTATCGGTGAAATATTGTCAATATATATTGTTTTGTTATGGAAATATCTTGAAGGTGCCAGTCACTATATTGGCCCTTAGTCTGAGAGGCCACTGGTCCGTCATGTTTTGTTTTGCTGTTACAGTGGGGCTCAAACAAGAGTCTCCTGGCTGCCAACACAATAGACGATATCTACATACTTAACGAACAAGTCATGAGTGCTCACTACAAAGAACAGGTAGGTCTTTCTTCTTATAGAAATACTGTCTCAGAAAACAATAGACGATATCTACATACTTAATGAACAAGTCATGAGTGCACACTACAAAGAACAGGTAGGTCTTTCTTCTTATAGTAATACTGTCTCAGAAAACAATAGACGATATCTACATACTTAATGAACAAGTCATGAGTGCTCACTACAAAGAACAGGTAGGTCTTTCTTCTTATAGTAATACTGTCTCAGAAAACAATAGACGATATCTACATACTTAATGAACAGTCATGAGTGCTCATTACAAAGAACAGGTAGGTCTTTCTTATAGTAATACTGTCTAATGAAAACAATAGACGGTATCTACATACTTAATGAACAAGTCATGAGTGCTCATTACAAAGAACAGTAGGTCTTTCTTCTTATAGAAATACTGTCTAATGAAAACAATAGACGATATCTACATACTTAATGAACAAGTCATGAGTGCTCACTACAAAGAACAGGTAGGTCTTTCTTCTTATAGTAATACTGTCTCAGAAAACAAGGGCTCGAAATTAGGGGGTGCCGGGAGCCCAGGGCTCCGTTGATTTCTCCTGCGGCTACCATAAATTTCTACAGGGAGTCCAAAGATGTACTGGTTTGTATGTACAACACCTTAAGGTAGCTTTTGAAGATGCAATTGGGCTCTCTGGATAAAATCTTAATTTCGAGCCCTGGTATTTCTCTTATAGTAATGCTTTCTCTGAAAACATGATAGATGACATCTACATACTTAATACATTTACATATATTTAGCAGATATTACATGGTAAGGTTTTTCAATGTCGATTAATCAAATTCATATTAAAGAGGGGATTTAAAAGATGTGCATTTCTCCCTATGAGTTTGGCTCTTTCTGAGGCATATACACAATATTGTTTACCTTATTGCTGTTTGTTTATTATCCTCAAATTCCATTCTTGTCATTATCATATTTTTTGTGAGCATTGAATGATTATCAGTAAGTTTTTTATTTCAGCATTTATATATACTTATTGATCTTCTCATCAAATACAATCTGATCATCTTTTGGCTTAAATATCTCTTAAATCCAAAAAAAAAGTTTCACTACTTTTTAAACCAATTTAATGTTCGAGCTGGAAAAAATATAATGATGATCAGGGTGTTTGCCAGTATTTAGACACTATCTGCCGAAAATTGGCAATTATACAATTTTGGGCATCTTTTAAGGAGGCCACAATATACTCAGATTACAGCCTTAAACATGTATTTATTGATGAAATAAAGCATAATGTGTGTGTACAATGCCATGGGAATTATATTGATTGATAAAATCTAGTTGTATGCTTGAAATTGACATTGTAAGAAATTATTTTCAAACAATTTTGGGTGTCCTGAAAGGTGGTTTTTGAAGGTCTGGGGTGCCCAAATGATGCCCTGACACCCTGCTGGCTAAGACTTTACTGATGATGTCTTTAATCAATTTCAGATGGGCGTTGTCCAAACTGGCCCATGCCAGCTGTCTATAGATATGTTCAGCATGGATACCATCAAGACCTCAAGACTGATATTCAGATCAAAGGAGTATATACAACAAAAGTAAGAGATTATTTTGTTTTCATATTAATCTTTAAAGTAATACATATGTTTTATAAAAATCTTAACATCTTCCTATAAAATATGTAACTCACATCAGGGTTTGACATTCCCAGGGGCATATACCCCTAGATTTTGCTGTGGGCCCCTATATTTTTCAGACTGGGGGCCCAAAATAGTATCTATTATAACCAGAAATCCTGTTTTTGGCCACTAATTTTTTTTTATTAAAAGACTTTTTCGGGCCCCTAGCCTGAAATCTAAGTGTCAGCAGGGGACTTAGCCAGGACCCGTCCTACCTGTCTTTTGGACAGGCAGTTTCCTAAAAACCTCCTGTTTGGACAGGCAAACATTTCTATGATGATTTTTCAATTTTGACTTTTGTGGTGTAATAACCAAATATTTTCCTAACAAACCATCTTCTAAAATATAGCTGATGTATAAATTGTCCCTTTTGACACACTAGGCTATTAAATGTAGCTGGTATAAGGATTTGAAGTAAATAAGTTGCTAAATCTGGACGGGCAGATATTTTGAAATAGCTGTTTTGGACAGGCATTTTTGAAATCTTGGCTAAGACCCTGAGTGTCAGACCCTGCAAATTCTGAATTGCCTACTAGGGCTATGCTATAAATGTGTATGTAACATAGATAGTCCAGGTATAAAACGGAGATAATCTGTAGGATACAATAAAGATGGTTGGATGCAACATGCAGCAACAAAAGATAACAACGAGATTGTTGGTATTGTTTGATTTGCGGAATGCAAATAAATATATTTTGAACAAAGAGTCGAGAAATGTACGATTTTTCAAATATACTTATTTATAAAAACAAGGCATAAATCTGCATGTAATTAATTCTATATCATGATTAAATTATTGTATTATATCAGATTAACCCTTTCAATGCTGAGACTAATTTTGTTTAAGGCACAAGAACTCAAAAATCTTTGAAAATCATCTAAACCCTATCATCTTGGTATTCATTGGAAAGCTCTCAGCAAGTACTTTCAGATGAGTACCCATTTGCCAGGGTTTCGGTCATTTTCAGCTATTTTCACATCATTTTGTATTGACCAAATTAGCCACCAGCAGTATAAGGGTTAAGGAGTGCTTGACATTTGTATTACTTGTCCTTCAGAATAACACAGCTGTGTGGAACGGGAAGAAGCTGGTTGTCTACGAAATGGCGGGGGACAAATCAGTCATCCGAGCTGCAGGTATTTTAGACTTCTTTTTACAGAGCTCGAAATTAAGTTTTTTTACAGGGAGCCCAACTGCATCTTCAAAAGCTGCCTAAAGGTGAAAAGAGTACATCTTTGGGCTCCTGCAGAAATTTGGGGGAGCCTCAGGAGAATTCAAGGGAACCCTGGGCTCCTGGCACCCCTTAATTTCGAGCCCTGTATTCCTGTATAAACATTTACTGTATATGGCTTTAATTTGGACTTGTTAAAAATTTCACCTTATAGCCCTGCTGTAGGGTATTTGTGCTACTTAAAAATTGCATATTGAGGTTTTCGCATGAGGTCGGAGATACAAAGCAGGATGTTGATTTGAAGGATGTTATTTTGGCGCTATCGTGAGGAGCGCGAAAATAGCAAAAATTAAATGCCTGTAAAAATACCAATTACATTATTATATTTCCTTTGCTAATATAAATTCTTATCTAGTATGGTTGAAACAAATCAATATAAGAACTAGATTAATACAATTTATGATTTTAGATGACTGGGCACCTAGACTTTGTCAGTTGTTGGAAAAACAATTGAGAATATGTGCGTGTTTGTGTGGTTGTTTTTATGCATCTGTGTGTGGTGTGGTGTTTTGGAGATATTTGTTGCAGTAAATGTGTATAAGAATTTTGTTCTTTTTTCTCTAATATCTCTCATTACAAAATGAAAATCTTGTGCCTGGTGTCCCATAGTTTAATTTAATTAAGAAAGAAGTGCCTCAGACAATTAATGTCAAAAATCTGGCGTATTATATTGAATGAAAACCTATGGTGACATAGCCATTACCTGGTTTCTGAAAGTTTTATATTCATTTCTTTCATCATGTCAATAAACATACTAGGTACATAATATATGTGATGAAGCAGAGTATTTGTTCACCAATAACTATGCAGATAATATAAAAGGTAAAGGTATTGGGTTTATAGTTTTGTATCCAATGAAGCGCTCACACGACCTTCCTCCCCTAGCAGGCACTGTACACATGGAAACAATTTCAATCCCCCGGGGGATATTCCAGAGCAACTGGCAGCATATAGCGCACACGCTCTAAGCACTGCCTTATTTATGCTAGGTACCCATTTTGCAGCTGGGTAGACTGAGGCAATATAGAATAAACTGTCTTGCCCAAGGACAGACCAAAGTGCCCCGGCCGGGAATTGAACCAGCGACCCTCTGATTACTAGTCCGACACCTAACCAACTGAGCCGCTTTGTCCCATATATGGCAAATAAAGGTATGGTTTCTGAAACTTGCCTGTAATCTCCATCCTTCATTCGATTACTTACAGGGAGAGTATATTTGTGAGACATTTGGATGAAACTGCTTGCTTTGTTTTTCAGGCACTTTTAATACAGACAGTCAGGTGGTGTGTCTGTATGAGCAAAATGTCTACACCCTGGAGCCTGGTAAGGTGCAAGTCAGGACCTTTCAGGTAAGTTGTACAATGAGTACTTATTAAATGGAATATTTTACTTTCTGAATCAACTCTTCAGTTGTATTACCAGCAGTGTTTTCAAGTGATCACAGTATATATTATTGAGTCCAACATCTAATTGATCATTGTTGATATATTTGCTGTACAGGACCAACATGTAATTCCTGCACTAAATGCCTGTGCAGCCGGGCATAATACACAACAGATGGCCAACCTGTTTCCTGGACATGGATACATGGGTCCCAACTGAACATAGCTTTTATTCGTAAGCTATGTGACTTATTCACAGATGTGCTTGGCTTATTATTTGACATGTTATCCATGGCTCTTTGTACAACCAGCTACTAATAGACATCTGGTCGATTGGTGCAGAAATTAAATGTCTGTACTATAGTGTCATTTATTGGGATATTTCTCTGCAAACTGACTTCTCATGTTTTCAGAATAAATATCTTGACTATGGTCATTAACCCTTATGCTGCTGCTGGTTAATTTGACCAATACAAAAATGATGCAAAAAAACTAAAAAAATTACTGAAACCATGGCACATGGGTACTCATCTGAAAGTACTTAGCGAGAGCTATCCAATGAATACCAACATGACAGGGTTTGAATGGTTTTCAAAAATCTTTACGTTTGTGTGTTTTGGACGAAAGTAGTCTCAGCATTGGAAGGGTTAAAGGGGCCCTAAAGGCTCACAAACATATCAGCTTATATGAAAGTAATACACTTCAAGAACAAGATGCTACCATTCTTTTTCTCTCAGTGATCCCGTGAGGGGAGATTTTTGCGTATTGTCATCCTCCTGGACAGCCTCTGCCAGCCACTGGGTGCGGCCATGTTTTTCAAGTGCTATCAGCTGTGACACAATTGGGTGGCAGGGATCACATCCTGTCTCCAAGCTACCTCTGGGCAGTGTATCTAACAGCAGTGCTCCTGACAAGAGCTCTCTGCACAAGTTGCATAAAAACGTATATCAAACAAGAAAATGGTGAAATCATGTGCAGCAATTGGCTGTAAAAAAAGACACGGTAGTGGAGAAAGCTTTCATAGATTTCCTAGTAGTAAATTTAGACAAAAACAGTGGTTAGCATCCATGAAACTTTTAAACCCACCTGTCCTGAAGTATGCATATGTATGTTCAGACCACTTCACTGACGAGGATTATGCCAGGAATCACACACTGCAGTCAGGATTACTTCAGAGTACAGTTAACAAGGTTCTGAAGAGGGATGCTTTTTTAGAAGGTTTGGGTACTTGTGAAATAGGTGTGCATAATCTCTCACACTTCTTCAAAAAAAGAAACAGTCACAATTGATACACCTTTTATCATGCTCCATGCGACTCCTATTGCATCTAGTCTTACTTTCTTCAAGGATATAATATCTGGTAACCAATTTTCAAAAATCTCTTATTTCAAGCAGACTGAGTGTTCTTGCAATTTATCAATTTCGGAATTTATTTACTTTATTGGTATACATTTACTAGTCTCAACATGATTTACCTTCATTCAGTAACTCAACGAATATAAGCACAGGTGTATGCATTAAATGTTTAATATTAAGCCAGCATGAGAAGGGTAAATATCATTCCCTTACTTACAAAATTGAAACAGCTAAGGTTATAGTCAGTCATGACCCCATTTTCACTGGGAAGAAATACATTTCTAAATAGTACTGCAATATAGAGGAAGGTTGAAATCAAAATATCTCAAATTGCAAATGACCCTTTCTTTTATTTGTGATAGAATCAATGACATTTTCATTTACTCATTACCAACCTTCTCTTAATGACTTATGATTAATAATCATACTCTTCATTATTTTGATCTGATGTACAGACTTCAGCAACCCTAACAGCTAACTTTCAGGGTGAATGGCAATATCCATAGGTACCTCAACATGGTCTTTATTAATCCACTGAGAATAGACTGTGCAGGATTTTGTTAGTTGTGTTACAACTGAGGTTTTGTCTTATGTCTAGGTCCCTAGGGTAATAACAAAAGTAAGTGAAGGAAAGGGACACACAGGGTAATATAATTGACCTTGTCCAATTGGCATTACACATCTAGACCCCATGGGACACAAGGTAGTAAACACAGGAAGTGACTAGCAGTACTGGGAACAGCAATCATCTTCATTTCCTTTAGTAATTGTGTACATATTCATGAAGATTATAGAAAAGAAATGTCAAGAATACCTTTGAAAGGGCCCTCTGTTTCCACATCTTGGCCATCAAATTCATCAACACCTTGAACTATGTCCATATAATCCACCTGATCACCTTCAGCCACTCTTGGTTCAAAGTCTTAGGGATTTGCATACCTAAACATCCTGAATGTGCTTCAGAGCAGTGAAATATCTACCTTCTAGACAGAGCTACTGGCTTTATCTAATACACCCACTAAGCTGCTTGCCACCCAATTACATTGACTACAGCAGCATGAGTTGACTCAGATCCAAGATGGCGGCGGCCTTGACTCAGATGAGGTGGTATTCACTAATTGCAATTTTAGATTTCTCCTTGTGTGGAGCTCTAGGGCTTCTCTGTATGTGACAGATGTTGAGCTATGTCCATGAACTTTCATATAAACCTATGATTTGTTCTTCCCCAAGTTCCCCTTTAAACTACAAGTACCTTACAGTGATGATTTGATATGTATAAGTTTCTCTCTCTCCAGGGTACAGTGAAGCAGATCTTGAGCTTCACAGAGAATGAGGGGGACCCTATCTGTATGGAGGCTTGTGGACATTTCCTTGTTATCGGTTCGACGGCAGGCGTCCTCAAGATCTACGATCTCTCGAGAAGGTGAGTGAAGAGGCTAAAGATAAAGAGCAGGCTCTCAGCTTAGTTCAGACATAAACGCTACCTATTTTCCCGTTTCTGATTTCATTATGACTGTAGCGTTTAGTGTAAAGCCTTATAAATTACGTTAGCACTCTTCCGCAGAGATTTTGGGCGGAAGCATATTAAATTATATTCATAAAATGTTACCATTTAAACACAACTCATACACGTTTCGTCTCTTTATTTGGTAGAGAGACATTCTATTTCAATTATTTCGTGAATAAAATTGAAGAATCACATGTTTATTTGAACAATAAATACGACTTTATACTTACATGTACGAGTTCGCGAGATTTAAGAACTCAAAACCGAAAACGAGGCTTAATACATTATGAGTTCATTTTCAAAATGGAGGCTTTCCACCACTTTTTCACTTATTGCCATACTGACATGTATGTGTTTCGTTAGCGAGTGGTGTATATTACATATTTATAAACTTAAGAGGGTCCAAAATTGTTATAGACACGAGATTTCAGTAAAAGTTGAATGCTACATACAGTGCTATAGGGAATCTACCACTTTTCATTGAACCTTACATGCATGAAAAAGACGTCGGCAGTAAAAACATCTCATGCATACGTAAGGTTCAATATTATTTAACTAGCTCTCAGCTATTATTCTGAATCTAGGTGTACAAAATGAGTGATATACATAGTAGAAAAATATCTGAAATTAAACATAGTCTATACATGCTTTTATTTATTTCTTCTGTGTAGCTATGGTTGGTTGGTAAAGGAATACACTATGATGATGGATCATAGGACAAAAATGGTGTCATTTTGTTGCCGATGTCCAGTGTTTTAATTGTTTATGTGGAGCCATGATCGTAATGATAAATGCAGTAACCATAAACTGTTTATTTATTTGTTTGTTTTCCTTGTGCTATTTTCAGGGAAGCCAAGCAGCACACTGCAGCCAAGGTCCTGCCGGATGCCATACCAGGCATGGCCGGTGTCGTCTCAGCTCGCTGTAATAACAATGGCAGTAAAGTCAGCGTCATCGTCGACAAGGTACACTTATCAGATAATTCTATATGTACACATATATATGTATATATATATATATATATATATATATATATATATATATATATATATATATATATATATATATATATATATATATATATATATATATATGTATGTATATATTATGTATGTATATATTATATATGTATATATATATGTATATATATATTATATATATATATATATACATACATACATACATACATACATATATAAATATATATATAAATATATATATATATATATATATATATATATATATATATATATATATATATATACATATATATATATATATATATATATATACATATATATATATATACATATATATATATATATATATATATATATATATATATATATATATTATATATATATATATATATATATATATATATATATATATATATATATATATATATATATATATATATATATATACACACACATATATTTATATGTGTGTGTGTGTGTTTATAAATGTATGTATGAACAAGCAAACAAGATATACAATCCAGATGTACAATATATTGTAATGAAATACCAGCCGCCGCTGAACAATCGGCTTTTATATCACCAAAATATAGACATTCGGGAGTCAATGAGTTTGTATTTGTTTGCCTTTGTTTGCATCTAGATTATATGTGTCAGTAAGTGAAAGCGTGCAGTCCTATTGTGTTTGTGTGTGCCTTTTAGAGATCCAAGGTAATGTAGAAAATCTCATCTACATTTTGTCATAGGATAATTCAAAAACTATCAATCAAGATGTATATAAATTGGCATTTTTAACATGGGTAGGTCAGTATCGATGCGTGCCTTTTAGGGAGATCCATGGCAATGTAGATAATCTGATTATTTCTTGTCATGGGGACAATAAAAAAATCAAGATATAGATTTATCACACTAGCACTACAACTTAATCTCCTATTGTAGATGGGTGGTAAACCGGCCCCAGAGGTCATATTTGGGACATTGACAATTAAGATATAGATTTATTACCTAAACATTACATCTTAATCTCGTATTGTAGATGGGTGGTAAACCAGACCCCAAGCTCTATATTTGGGACATTGAGCTGGACACCATACAGTTCTTCAACTTTGAGTCTGGCCGGGGGGAGCAGGATGACTACATGCCCAGCACGGAGGGAGAGACAGAAACATCGGACGAGGAAAGGTTAGTATTTGTGGCAGCGTCAGTCATACAAGGTAGCCTGACTAGCAGGGTCTTAGCCAGGATTTAGCAACTTGGTGCCCAAAATTGGCAATTATTAGATTTTGGACGTCCTCATCTTCAAGGTAGAGTACAATATACTGAGATTACAACCATAAACATGTATTTACTTAATGAAATAGGGCATACTATCCTTATGCAATGTAATGGGAATTAATTTGATGTAAAAAAATTCTTGAAATTATATGCTTGGAATTGATATTTTAAGAGATCCCTCACAAAAATATTTGGGTGTCCTGAGGGGCGATTTTTGAGGGTTTGGGTGTCTATAATGGCACCCAGACACCCTGCTGGCAAAGACTATACTGACTAGTCTGGGCTAGTAAACATATAAAAAGGGGCCAGGAAGGCTAGTTTACTCCAGACTGTTGTAGCCCTACCAGACTTAGTCCAAATTTACCAGTCAACAACAGTTATCAATTTATCAATTTACCTTGGGGCAATTAAAATATTCATTTTCACTTTTACCGGACACTATATATTATTGGTTAAAAAACAACAACATTAAACTATTACTTGTGCAAAACAGTCACCAAGTTATTTTTTTGAATATATGTAAATCTCAGCTTAACATTTCAGCTTTGCTTGAACTAATTTTTAATTTGTCTTTGTTTCATTTATTTGCTTCCTACATTCTTATTTCTCTTATGTTTGGTTTTGGGCTTGTTGTTTTGTTTACAGAAGGGCTCAGTATAGCAACCACATAGAGAGGTGAGATACAGGGCTGCCCCCCAAAACATGTGCTGTCTTGTGTTTGCATGCCCTTTGATCTGTCACAAGCATTGCCCTGAGAGCAATTGATAATCAAAACTCTGATTTTACTCCACACTTACCCATAGTTATAATAAACCTTTAAAAAGCAGGATTTTCTCCAACTTGGGCATAAAGAAGTTTTTTTTTTCCTGTAACCCTCCCCTAACAAGTTTCTACTCAAAAAAATCCCTACCCCACATTTTTTCTGCACTTCCAACTCCCAATCAACACAAAACATGCATAAAACACACAATTTTGAACCATAAATTAATCCCCAAAAATAAATTTACCAGCCTTCCTACCCTATTTTTTTTCCGGACCATTACAGTAAACAAATGATTTTTTTTCTAGGCCTTACCCATAGCAATAGGAGAAAATCTTTAAAAAGCAGAATTTTCTCCAACTTACCCATAGTAATAAGAAAAACCTTTAAAAAGTAAGATTTTCTCCAAAAGTATAATTTTCTCCATACTTACCCATAGCAGTAAGAAAAACCTTGAAATAGCAGAATATTCTCCAAACTTACCCATAGCAATAAGAATTTATTTAACCCTTATGCTGCTGGTGGTTAATTTTGCCAATACAAAATGATGCAGAAGACCAGAAAAATTACTAAAACCCTGGCATATGGGTACTCATCTGAGAGTACTCAGTGAGAGCTATCCAATGAATACCCACATGACAGGGTTTAGATGGTTTCAAAAATCTTTGCATCCTTGTGCTTAGGACAAAAATGTAGCCTCAGCATTGGAAAGGTTAAAAATGCTTTAAACCTTTAAAAAGCAGGATTTTCTCCAAACTTAACCTTAACAATAGCAATTAAAATAAAACCTCTAGAAATCAGGATTTTCACTGCATTTATGATTATATGGACTATATTATTGATTAGTATGTCCTTAGAAATATATAGCTTGTATTATGTAACATGTGATGCTACACCTTGAATGTGATTGCAGTTTTATGCAAATTTTAGATTATTAATAGACTATTTGTCAGATCTTTATTTATTTTGTAATTTGATATGATCATGGAATGAAATTATGATAACCAAAATGATAATCTTTAAGATTGAGATTAAGTGATATAATTTGGATTGATTCTTCTCTCCGATTAAAAAAATAGTTTTTCTCGATTGCTAAAATTCTGCATTTGCATAAATCTTAGGTTTTGCAAAGACTTGTCCTCCGATTGGTCTTTTAATTCATAATTTCAAAATAGATAAATCCTAAATGTATATGTTTGAATTATGAAAATTCCATTCATTATTTTATGATTTCCCTATAATGATCTTCTTTATTAATATCCTATTCGTGTTTTGAAATCCTTTAATGACTCACAAATAAAACATTCAAATGAGACTAACATCTTTGAAAACTGATATAACTCATAAAATAACCTTTAGTTAAGTTAAATTATGTGGATGAAAATCTAGAGTAAT
>OZ012685.1:49650399-49674238 GCA_963942565.1 Maea johnstoni
AGGAAACATGGATGAAGCTTTCAAAGCCATAAAACTCATCAAAAGGTAATTATTGACATATTTATGAAATTATAGTGTTCCAAAATCATTTTCCATGTTTGTCATTGTATGAATAACATAATATTTGATTTTTATCTCTGAAACCTATCACAGAATTCTGGCAATTTGCTTTGAAATACTTTTTCTGAAAATTTTGTTATGAAATATATCTTACAACTTATTAGAAGCTCCAACATCAAGAAAGACCAAAGGAACTCTTTATGGGCCATTCAATAAAAAGTCATGTGTAAGGATGTGAAATTCTGTTCTAAGTTTGTTGGAAGATCTGAATTTTAATATATTTACTATTGTATGATAATCTTTTTAGAGAGGTTATCTTACAGATACCTCTCTCATAGAATCACTATTTCCGTATCCCTCTACATCTTACATAACTTTCCTTCTAACAACCCTTCCTATTGGTCCATTCATCTCTGAGTTTGGAGACCACTTTTCTCATAATTCACTGAGTGACTGTGGTTCTAAAGCTGATTTATGTGTTCTATGTATCTATAACCTGAACCCTATTAATTTTTTTTAAAACTTTTTGGCTATATGTGTGTTTTAAATGGATTTTAAAATTTGTCCTTCTGTTTTAGTAGGAGCCTTCCTATTGGTCCATTCAGTGCTTTCATCTTTGAGCATGGAGCCCACTTTTCTCATCATTTACTGTGTGACTGTTGTTCTAAAGCAGATTTATGTGTTCTATGTATCTGCAACCTGAACCCTATTAACTTTTTAAAAAACTTTTTGGCTATATGTGTGTTTTAATTGGATTTTATAAATCTGTCCTTCTGTTTTAGTTTTATTCTTTTTCCTATTAGGCATCTGGACAATTAAGTGTGTTAAGTCCAAATGTGGAAAAGGCAAAGTTCTGAATGACTATTTAGTAATTATGCTAATTCAGAGTTCATGGGGAGAGAGGGCCCCTCATTATATATTCAGACACAAGCTGAGAGGGTCATTAGCTGAAACCCCTGCTAAGTCCTAATTGCTGATTCTTAATCTTAAGTTCTGGTTTACTCAGTGGGTGCCGGTGATTTCCTTTCCTTTGATATTTGTCTTTTCTTCCACTGTGTTAACCCCTTCCCTCCAAATTATTATGTATGTACAGCAAATTGTTTATATATAGATTATACTTTCCCCAGCTTTCTATTACTCAATATGCTAAAATATATTATGGTCTCACTGCTTGTTTTACCGTGCATTGCTTTTGCCTTTCCCCTGTGTAGTACCCTGATGAACACGGTCCGTGTTTTGAGGTTGATGGAATACTGGTTATGAGTTATGAGATGTGTCCATATAAACACGCCGTATTTGAAACTGCCTGTCCTGGCTAAACCCCTGTTCCCATCACTGTTCTGACCAATTCCTCTAGTCTCAGTACTACCTGTTTATGAAGGTTTATGGAAGGGAAAGTGTGTGAAATATCTGCTGTTTTATTATGCCATTTACACGCCTGTAAGCTGCTGGCCTCTAATGCTCTATTATTCACTGTAAGTGCAGTTGAATATTTCATGAAGGTCTGGTGGGCTAAGACACATCACTCAGTGAAGTTGGATCATCTTTCCTTAACCTCTGACCTCTCATGGCCCTCACCTTTAATTGATTACATTAAAAATTACTTTTCAATAGATAGAACAAAGCTTACTGGGTTTAATGATTTGACTATTCCATTATATGATTTATGAATATCAAGTACAGGCAAATACACTCCATCCATAACAGTATTTTATGTATAGATCTCATAACTGGCGTGGATAACAGCCTTTTTCTCATATTCACTTAGTGTCCCTGTGTCAGCTGATTCCATAAATGTCTCAATACATTTTAAAAATTCACAATAACAATAAAACAAAAAATGTCAGCTATTCCAATAAGTTTTTCTGATAGTCCTGCTATAGAACTTGTCAGATTAGGTAGTCTGATTCTTCTGATCTTAAAGTACACTATTTTCCAATATGTTGGTTGCACTTTAACACTTTCAATGCTGAGGCTACATATCGTCCAAAGCACAAGGATGCAAAGATTTTTGAAAACCATCTAAACCATGGCATGTTGGTGTTCATTAGATAGCTCTCGCTGAGTACTCTTAGATGAGTACCCATGTGTCAGGGTTTCAGTAATTTATCAGGTTTTTCGCATCATTTTGAATTGGCAAAATTAGTTGCCAGCAGCATAACGGTTAAGAACATTGGTTTCTCAAAGGCACTGTCCTTCATGTTACAGCGGTCAGGGCAGAAAATCTTCCCACTGTTTCCAGCAATACTAAATATTCCCTCTACTGCAGTATGCTGGTATGGCCAGATAGTTCCAAATTGGGACATGGGATTTCAAAGATGGTTAGACATGTCACCAGATTAAGTCATTGCACAGTGGAACATCTCTTGGACATACTTATCTAATGAGAATCATGGGTCTGTTTTCAAAAGGGGGTGTCTGTTTTCAAGCTGATTGGATTTCACTTAGGTTTGAACAGCATGTCTCCTCCAGTTTAACAACACAATAGATTTGCATCCTGTCATTGCATCCTCAATTAAAAAAGCACTGTTTCCATATCCATGAGCCCTGTCCACATATAATCTAGTTCAGACGTGACATCTGTGTAGTGCAGATAATCTTCATGATATTGTGGCAGTTGAGCAATTAGTCTCAATGTGAAGAGTGTGTACATATGCACTATATGTGCATATCCAGTTCCTGCTTTCCTCTGAGCATCCCATAGCAGATGCATACCCTGTGATAACTTGACAGATGTAATAGAAAGTAATATGAAATTGCAATTACTTTTAGGACTAGTCAATTACTATTACCTATTACAGTAATAGTTTAGCCACTAAGTAATTGATTACTTTCTATTACATTGAAAAATAGCAAATTACTATTAATTTTTATATTACAATTACAAATTACCCCAACCCTGGTCAATACTAGATATTACCTGTCCTGCAAAAAATTCAACTTGCATGAGGCTAAGGCTGCTTTTAATACTTGATAAAGCAAATCAATGTTCAAGGGCCCAGTAAACATGCCGATGGTAATCCAACCATTGGTGCGACGTTGGGCCAACGTACTAATGTCCGCCTGCCCCAACATCGGGCCAACGCTGGCAAATTCTAAAAATAGCATTTCTGTGATTATCCAGTTGCCAAAAATATGGTTGGCATGCCAACCGTTGACCAACATTGGCCCAATGTTGGAATGATGTTGGCATTATGTCCCCAACATTGGCCCGATGTTGGGGCAGGTGGACATTGGTACGTTGGCCCAACGTCGCACCAATGGTTGGCAGATGGTTGGCCCAACATTGGCATGTTTATGGGGGGTATATTTGTATTTTCAGTTCTCACTGTCTTTGTAAAACTAAATTAATTCCATACATGTATGCATTTTGTGTACTTACTAATTTTTATAATAGGATTTTGGAATTTCAACTTGCAGGAAAGGCAAATAAGTAATCGTTTCCACTTGCCTAGAAGCAGGGTCTTAGCCAGCATTTCAGTAATACCTTTCCAAAACAGCACTTTCCTGATTAGTTTTCAGCGAGAGTTTAGGTCCAAAAGCTGCCTCAATCATGACTTATTTATTATTGATACAAACAATAAGGGCTTACTGCAGGCACATACACAAGGTAGCTATTGCTACAGCTTAGGATGCTCAACCAATTGCCACAACAAAAAAACTATTTAACCAATTGCCTGCAACAAAAAAACTATTTAACCAGAGATAACCTCTCTTACGGACGCCGGACGTCGTTCTCTCTTGTTACCTTTTCATGATCAGATCACACAGAAGATACAATGGCATAGTAATTTTCAATCATGTGATGTCTATGGGTGAATCTGGTATTTCTGTGTCAAGTGTGTTTGTTTAACAAAGAGGTAGACCTACCTCATTATTTTTAATCAAAATTGATAAAAGAAAAATGTCAACTCTTAGCAAGAAAATGCTGATTGTTTGACAAACCTTTTTCTCATATTTTAGTGAGTCTGTTTTGGTGAATATATATCTACTCAATGAAGTAAAGCATGATATCCGTATACGATGCCATGGAAATTATAGTGAGATCAAAAAAGAAGTCAATGATATGCTTGAAATTGACATATTGAGAAATTCCTCATAAGATATTTTGGGTGGCCTGAAGGGTGATTTTTCAGGGTTTGGGTGCTCAAATGACACCCAGACACCCCCCTGGCTGAGACTATGCCTATATATCTGACAACCTTTTTTCTTGTGTTTCAGTGAGTCAGTTTGGGAGAACATGGCCAAGATGTGTGTGAAGACACGTCGTCTGGACGTGGCGTCTGTGTGTCTCGGGAACATGGGCCACGCGCGGGGAGCCAAGGCTGTGAGAGAGGCCATGAAGGAACCGGAGTTAGACGCCAGGGTCGCAATTCTGGCCATACAGCTAGGACTTCATGTACGTAATCATTAGTGGTCGGACGATTAATTGAAAACTCAAGCATTCGATCCTGGCGAAGCCAGCTCGACTCGTTCGACAGACATTTGACATAATTGATTATGCTCAAATGTCTGTAACTCGCCCAATACGTAAAACAAACAAAAAATTACATTGGATCCGGCCAAAATCCGGTTGAAAAACATGAACATTTTCACGCCATGTTTGGTGCACCGATTCTAAATTGCCTTGTTACACCGCATGTGTGCCTGGCATGTGCCGGCCCTTGCCGCAGCACAATAATGTTTTAAATGTTTTGCCTTAGAATTACATCAATGTGGCCAGAAAACTCTAACAGAATCGATTAATTGTTTCAAAATGTTTTTTCCAATTAATCGATACAAAAAATCTCTTTGCATCCGAACCCTAGTAATCATAATCGTAGTACACCTTTCTTAGGTCACGATGGCAAAGTTTGAGTGTTTCCCAAGATGGTAATTGTAATAGAAATCTCTATAATGATTGTATTACTTAAAGACTATCCAAGCCTGCTATTTGTTATTAACCCATTAACACTCCCAATGGCATCTTAAACCAGTTATATATATCTTTAGATCTTTGTCATTTCAGGAAGATGCTGAGAGGTTGCTGAAGAACAGTAAGAGATATGACCTGTTAAACCAGTTTTATCAGTGCAGTGGCCAGTGGGGAAAGGTATGGCAATTTATTCTTGTAATATTAAGTTGTTTGAAATATGAAAAGTTTAAGATCATTATGACAATAGGTTAATCACACAGTACCCGTAAATCTTAGGAAATTTAGACCCCCCCTCCTCCCTAGGAATTTGGGCCACTATAATTATTTTGCAAAATAATTACTGGAAAGACTGGGCCACCCTCAATCTAACACCAGTCGCCATTTCACCAAATATGCACCACAATTTGAATCTTTTTAGAAAATGTGTGCCACCGTCAACTCATAAAAATTGTAATTAATGATAAGTGTGCCATACAACGTGGAATTTACAGTAATGCCTTTTTTCTCAAAACCATGTCTTTCTAAATGTCAAAAAATGAATATACTTTAAATGCAGCTTAACTGTCTGGACTCTTATTTCTTATTGATTAGGAAGATCTCTGGACAAGTAAATTTTTATCTTAAGCTTCTTTCCCAAATGACAAATATACCAAAACACTATCTTGTACCTTTCAATTTTTTGCCATCGCTTGTAGGTAAAGTAGCTTCAGTCAGCATTGGTTGGGTGTGCTATGATAGATCTTTCAATACCTGTATTGTTTATTGTTATCAGGCAATGGAGTCAGCGGAGACTAACGACAGAGTCCACCTGCGCACCACCTACTACAGCTTTGCCAAACACCTGGAGGAAAAGGGGGATGTCAACGGCGCCATTCCTAAGTATGATGATTAAGATGATTATCTACAAAGGCACACCTTTAGAATAATACGCTATTGATAATTATATATACTTAACAAATTTATACCTTAACAATATCTTTAACAATACTGCCTGTCTCCCAGGGACTAATTTCGTTTTAATTCAGCACTTTCAGTTTTGCTTTTAAATATTGATTTTTTCGCACAGACACATCCAGTTGGCAATCAAATTTATATATTTGTTTCAAGATTTCAAGATTGATATATATCACTCATTTTTTAAAGGAAATTTTTATAAAAAATTCCATTATCCTACACTAATTTCAGTCGTAATATATGTGATGTTTATGCTAGTTTTATTGATATTCCAGCTATGAGAAGTCAGACACACACAGGTATGAAGTCCCCCGGATGCTGTTTGAGGAACCTCAGGCATTGGAAGGATATATCATGAAGACTAAGGATAAGTGAGTGGCTAGCAACTACAATGACAAAAATCTGATCATGCACTCATAGAACACACCTTAACCCTTTCACACTCAAAGGTACTCTAGAAAATACCATCTGCTACTCTTATACTTTTGAAAATAACTTGGGATTATAGTGAAGATTCACAAAATATTTGTAGGAGAGTTGTTGTTTAGCATTTCTCCTTCAAATGTTTTTTCAGAAAATGCTTTTGTTAGTTGAATATATCCAAAATTGTCAGGACTTTTTTGGCCGCTCTGAGTGTTAATGGGTTAAATGAATTAACATAGAAAATGTGCTATAGATGATGTGATTATCTTGGTGATATTTTGATGATTATTTAGGTGGTATTTTGTTGATTGGTATACAAGAGGTTTAAACTCATTATTAAACAATAATAATTTGGATATAGTTGTGTACAAAAAAATGCCTCATGGCTTTTTATTGGTTTTTGAGTTTTCTTGAAGGAGAATTACTTATATCAAACTTACATCAATCTCTAACTGTATTAGAGAGCTCTGAGGAAGTATTTGGCTTGTTTTATGTGAATATGAGTGTATTAACCCATTTACACTCAGAGCGGCCAAAAGAGGCCTGACGATAGTTGGAAATATTTTCCTTACAAAAGCATCTTTTTGAAAACATTTGAAGGAGAAATGTTGATCAGAAGATAAACAACAACTCTCCATGAAATATTTCATAGATACACTGCATCTAAAATATCCCATGGTTAATTTTGGATCTGAAGGCTCTGCTCTTACTCGCCCACTTTTTCTTCTTTCACCTTGAATAATTATGCTTTGTCATTATTCTTCAACACTGACAAAGGACCAATTTTGCGGTAATATCTTATGCACTAAATGACCTTTGTGTGTCAATGTGCCTTTATTCATTCATTCATTCATTCATGTAAATCTGATTATTTTTCAGGGCGTTGCGGAAGTGGTGGGCCCAGTACATGGAGAGTACGGGAGAGATGGAGACAGCTCTGCAGTTCTACGAGGCCGCACAGGACTTCCTCTCGCTAGTCAGAGTCTACTGCTACTGTGGAAACCTAGAGAAGGTCAGTACACAGTGGAAATTGTACAAGTTGAATAATTATTAATGCCCTACTTAGACTGGTGTGTAACCCTTATGCTACTGGTGGCTAATTTGGCCAATATAAAATAATGCAAAAAACCTGAAAAATTATTGAAACCCTGGAACATCTGAGAGTACTCAGCGAGTGCTATCCAATCAATACCAACATGACAGGTTTTAGATGGTTTTCAAAAAACTTTGCGTCCTTGTGCTTTGGATGAAAATAGCCTTAGAATTGGAAGGGTTTATGGAATAACAGAGAACTGTATCTCCAACTTACTTCAAATTAGGCAAGACTTCAGCACCGAAAAGTATCATTTTTCAGGTGTTTCAGGTAGATCTATAAACTATTAAGCATATGGTGTAGTACAATTATTATTGTTATATTTCAGGCTGCGGAGATATGCAATGAAACAGGGGACAGAGCTGCGTGCTACCACCTAGCACGTCAGTACGAGAACAACGATCAGATCAAAGAGTCCATCCATTTCTTCACCCGGGCACAGGCTTATGGAAACGCCATACGCCTATGCAAGGTAAGCTAACATTTGTTCACTCTGACACAGGCTTATGGAAACGCCATACGCCTATGCAAGGTAAGCTAACATTCCCTTACAAAAGTAAGTCCTTTTAACCATGGGTCTGCCAGACCTGTGGCAGGAACGGGTCGATGTTTCTATTTCCAATGTCTGCCCACGAGTCAGTGTTAGACCCGTGGCAGACCTGTGGTTGACAATTACTCTACCATGATGTGTGGTTAGAATGTGGTAGTTATGTGGCACTGCCTAGTTTATGTGGTTAGAATGTGGTAATTATGTGGTGGGGCCCTTGGTTATAGACCGATCATTAGACATACTTTTACCACAGAACAACCTAGTTACTGTCACATGTGTGGCACGGAATGTTCCAATTTTTTGTAAGGGATTTCTTAAACCATGCACAGTCTGAAGTAAATGGATTGGTTAATGGTCAGTGGGTAGTGCCTCTGATTGGTTAGTAGTTATGGCCAGAATACCTAGTAGTTGTTCCAGGTTGAAGCTCTATATGCCATAGCACCCAAGGTATTAGCCAGGATTTAGAAACTGGGTTCCTAAAATTGCCAATTGTAAAATTCTTGGGTTTCATATTTTTCAAAGTAGACCACAATATACTCAGATTACAACGATATATATATATATATATATATATATATATATATATATATATATATATATATATATATATATATATATATATATATATATATATATATATATATATAAACTTATTAATAGTAATAAACTTACAAAATAAAGTTATATATCCTTGTACAATGTCATCGGAACTATATTGGGGTGAAAAAATTTCAATCATATGTTTAAAATTGACATTTTAAGAAATTGGATGTCCTGATGGGTGATTTATGAGCGTTTGTGTCCAAATGACGCCCAGACACCCTGCTGGCTAAGACTAAGACTATGATAGTAGTGCCCCCTGCATGAGAAATAGTGAACTAGTATTTTCTCCTGCAGGAACATGATATGGAGAACCAGATGATACAGTGGTTCCTGTAGAATAGGAAATCAATCTGGGGTGCAAAGATACCAAATTTGACCAAAAATGACATTTCTCAATTTAATTTTACTGAACAGTGAGTTCGCACATTAACACTGAGGGGAGGCAGATCTTAATCCGAAATTAATTATACCAAGATTTTCTGATTTGGTAAATTGGGATTAATTACATGCTCAGATTCATTTTCTTTTTTACAGTATGTGTTCTATATACCATAGCACCCCCTGGGTGAGAAGTAGTGATAACACATATTTTCTCTTTTAACAGGAACATGACATGGAGGACCAGATGATGAGCCTGGCTCTGATGGGTATATGCCATAGCGCCCCCTTGATGTGAAGTAGTGTACTATAGTCCAGTATTTTCTCTTGCAGGAACATGACATGGAAGACCAGATGATGAGCCTGGCTCTGATGGGTATATGCCATAGCGCCCCCTTGATGTGAAGTAGTGTACTATAGCCCAGTGTTTTCTCGTTTAGGAACATGACATGGAGGACCAGATGATGAACCTGGCTCTGATGGGTATATGCCATAGCGCCCCCTTGATGTGAAGTAGTGTACTATAGTCCAGTATTTTCTCTTGCAGGAACATGACATGGAAGACCAGATGATGAGCCTGGCTCTGATGGGTATATGCCATAGCGCCCCCTTGATGTGAAGTAGTGTACTATAGCCCAGTATTTTCTCGTTTAGGAACATGACATGGAGGACCAGATGATGAACCTGGCTCTGATGGGTATATGCCATAGCGCCCCCTTGATGTGAAGTAGTGTACTATAGCCCAGTGTTTTCTCGTTTAGGAACATGACATGGAGGACCAGATGATGAACCTGGCTCTGATGGGTATATGCCATAGCGCCCCCTTGATGTGAAGTAGTGTACTATAGTCCAGTATTTTCTCTTGCAGGAACATGACATGGAAGACCAGATGATGAACCTGGCTCTGATGGGTATATGCCATAGCGCCCCCTTGATGTGAAGTAGTGTACTATAGTCCAGTATTTTCTCTTGCAGGAACATGACATGGAAGACCAGATGATGAACCTGGCTCTGATGGGTATATGCCATAGCGCCCCCTTGATGTGAAGTAGTGTACTATAGTCCAGTATTTTCTCTTGCAGGAACATGACATGGAAGACCAGATGATGAACCTGGCTCTGATGGGTATATGCCATAGCGCCCCCTTGATGTGAAGTAGTGTACTATAGTCCAGTATTTTCTCTTGCAGGAACATGACATGGAAGACCAGATGATGAACCTGGCTCTGATGGGTATATGCCATAGCGCCCCCTTGATGTGAAGTAGTGTACTATAGTCCAGTATTTTCTCTTGCAGGAACATGACATGGAAGACCAGATGATGAACCTGGCTCTGATGGGTATATGCCATAGCGCCCCCTTGATGTGAAGTAGTGTACTATAGTCCAGTATTTTCTCTTGCAGGAACATGACATGGAAGACCAGATGATGAACCTGGCTCTGATGGGTATATGCCATAGCGCCCCCTTGATGTGAAGTAGTGTACTATAGTCCAGTATTTTCTCTTGCAGGAACATGACATGGAAGACCAGATGATGAACCTGGCTCTGATGGGTATATGCCATAGCGCCCCCTTGATGTGAAGTAGTGTACTATAGTCCAGTATTTTCTCTTGCAGGAACATGACATGGAAGACCAGATGATGAACCTGGCTCTGATGGGTATATGCCATAGCGCCCCCTTGATGTGAAGTAGTGTACTATAGTCCAGTATTTTCTCTTGCAGGAACATGACATGGAAGACCAGATGATGAACCTGGCTCTGATGGGTATATGCCATAGCGCCCCCTTGATGTGAAGTAGTGTACTATAGTCCAGTATTTTCTCTTGCAGGAACATGACATGGAGGACCAGATGATGAACCTGGCTCTGATGGGTATATGCCAAAGCGCCCCCTTGATGTGAAGTAGTGTACTATAGTCTAGTATTTTCTCTTACAGGAACATGACATGGAGGACCAGATGATGAACCTGGCTCTGATGGGTATATGCCAAAGCGCCCCCTTGATGTGAAGTAGTGTACTATAGTCTAGTATTTTCTCTTACAGGAACATGACATGGAGGATCAGATGATGAACCTGGCTCTGATGGGTATATGCCAAAGCGCCCCCTTGATGTGAAGTAGTGTACTATAGTCTAGTATTTTCTCTTACAGGAACATGACATGGAGGATCAGATGATGAACCTGGCTCTGATGGGCACCAATGAGGACATGATGGAGGCTGCGCGGCACTACGAGTACAAGCCAGGCTCGCAGGACAAGGCTGTCATGCTCTACCACAAGGTATGTACACCTACAGCTCCATCATCACTCTCAGCATCATCAGCATCAGTATCTACACCCGCATCTCTTTCTTTATTGTCATCAGCATCAGCATTGAGCCTCTATTTGTCATATCGCCGCCTGGATGTGAAGTTGTGAACAAGTATTTTCTCCGTTATCTGGAACATTAAGTTCAAACCGATTCATCATCATCATCATCATTGTTGTCATCATCATCATCATCATTGTTGTCATCATCATCAGCATCATTGTCATCATCATCATCATCATCATCATCAACATCAATAATCATTACTTACAATATTAAAAACAAATTGACAATCATTGATGCATTAAGTTCAAACCAATTCTAAAGACAATCTACACCATCAGCTGATGGTGTAGATTGTCTTTAGCATATTGGAAGAGTCAAAAAGAAAAATTAAGAATCATTGATGCATTAAGTTCAAACCGATTCTTAAGACAATCAACTCCATCACCTTAGTTATTATTGTAATAAGGCCAGGAAACCCTTGATTCTTGATTCTTCATAATAAAAGCCGCTGTTGGCCCAAAAGACCTCCTATCGTTGTTCTCTATTTCAGTCTGGTAACTTCTCGCGTGCCCTGGAGCTGGCATTCAACACGAAGCAGTTTGGTGCGCTGCAGTTAATCTCGGAGGATCTGGATGAGAACACGGATCCTGAGCTGCTGCAGCGGTGTGCCGACTTCTTCATGGAAAACAATCAATTCGACCGTGCCGTCGACCTACTGGCTGTCGGTAAACAGGTGAGAGAGCATTACTGCTTTAAAACTTATGCTGCTGCTGACAAATTTATCCAATACATAATGATGCAAAAAATCTGCAGCTCGGATAACTGCCATTTCATAGACAACCAGCGTCTTCCCATTCCACCCAGCTGTGTAATTCTGATGGGCAAATAATACAAACCTCAAGCACTCCTTAACTCTTATGCTGCTGGTGGCTAATTTGGCCAATACAAAATGATGCAAAAACCTGAAAAGTGACTGAAACCCTGGCATATGGGTACTCATCTGAGAGTACTCAGTGAGAGCTTTCAAATGAATACTAACATGACAGGGTTTAAATGTTTTTCAAAAATCTTTGCGCCATTGTGCTTTTGAAGAAAGTAGCCTAAGCATTGGAAGGGTTGCAGATATGGGTCTTGAGGATCTATTTTATTCTCTTCTCACAGTACTGGGAGGCATTTAGATGGTTTTCAAAAAATCTTTTGCCCCCTTGTCCTCAGGACAAAAGTAGCCACAGCATTGGAAGGGTTAAAACACTACGCTTCAAGAAAATATGCAGAAATTGTATGTTAAAGGGTTAAAGATGTGGGTCTTGAGCTATGTTTTAGTCAGGATTTAGGAACTGGGTGCCCAAATTGGCAATTTTTTAAATATTTGGTCGTCCAATTTTTCGAGAGAAATCGTTATATACTCAGATTGTAACCATGAACATGTATTTATTCATTCAAATAAGATAAAATATCCATATACAATGCCATGGGAATTAATTATATTGAGGGAAAAAATTTTGATTGTATGCTTTTAATTGACATTTCAAGAAATTTAAATAAAAAGGGAGGTTGGTTTTCGAGGGTTTGGGTGTCCAAAAGACGCTCTGCTGGCTAAGACTGGTCTTGAGTATCTATTTTATTCTCTACTTACAGTACTGGGAGGCGCTGAAGATCTGCGCTGAGCAGAACGTGCTGGTGACGGAGGATCTGGTGGAGAAACTGACGCCTCCGAAGGGGATGAGCGAGAACGAGAATGAGGAGAGGATGAAGGTTCTCGAGGGCATCGCTGAGGTGGCCATGCAGCAACGACAGTACCACATAGCCACCAAGAAATACACACAGGCTGGTAATAAAGTCAAGGTAAGGTGTATGATATGTATATATATATATATATATATATATATATATATATATATATATATATATATATATATATATATATATATATATATATATATATATATACATATACATATATATATATATATATATATATATATATATATATATATATATAAATATATATATATATATATATATATATATATATATATATATATATATATATATATATATATATATATATATATATATATATATATATATATATATATATATATACATATATATATATATATATATATATATATATATATATATGTGTGTGTGTATGTAATGCATTGGAACAGATCATGTAAATCCATACATGAGTGTAGCACCCCAGAAAGGCTTAAGTAACTTCCTTACTCAGTCATCTCCTCAAGATGATCAGTCTTTTGTGGTGATCTGTATACATTGAACTCTCTTGTTGGCTGGTAGAGATTTATCTAACAATGTTTATAGGTATTTTTTCATTTTTACTAACATGTATTTGTGATTGTTTTGCAGGCAATGAAGGCTTTGCTGAAGTCAGGCGATACGGAGAAGATTGTTTTCTTTGCGGGCGTTTCGCGACAGAAGGAGATCTACGTCATGGCAGCTAACTACCTTCAGTCTCTGGACTGGAGGAAGGACCCCGACATCATGAAGAGCATCATAAGTTTCTACACCAAAGGCAGAGCGCTGGACTCCCTGTCAGGATTCTACGATGCTTGTGCACAGGTCAGCCTCTTTGCTTTATGCTTATTCTGCTTTAAAGGTTTACCAACTCTTTTTTCCAGTATCAAATTAAAATGAAAACATGAACTACACTCTGCTGTTATTTATAAAAAAAATCTTTTAAACTGCAGATATTTAAGTTGTTAAAATTGCTTAGATTTTGGCTTGGATTGTTACTCAATTGGACCCAATTTCCTGCAGATATTCAGTCAGTAGTGGTGGGACGAGTAATCGGAAGCTCGAGCTTTTGGTCGCTGGGGCCTCTGATCTGAGCGCTTGAGTTCAAAAATTGATCGCTCGGAAATTACGAGCTCATGACATTTTGATAGCAACACATGCTCCCGATGCATGTGTAGCCTAGCGATGGCCAAAACGTCCAAATTTGCACCAGATTTCCAGAAATAAAATGCTTTTTCTTAAGTCTCCGTGTCAAATGCGTAGTACGCCATTTTCTGGTGCACCGATTCTCAATGCCGCGGTACATCGTATGTGTGCCTGGCATCTGCCGGCATATGCCGCGGCGCAATTTTGTATTAAATCGTCCGCCTTACGATCTCGTCAATGTGGCCGTAAAACTCGATATTGACTCAAGTTTTGGTCGCTAGATTTGGCGAGCGCTCGAGTTCATGTTTTTGGGCCAAGACCCAGCACTATCAGTCAGGGACTGATTCAACACCGGACACTCTGTCTTTTGGACACACAGTTTGCTGAGAACCTCCTTTTTGAACTAGCAAACATTTCTACGTTAAATTTTCAATTTTGACCTTTGGGGGGCAATTACAAAGTTTTTCCCTAACAAACCATCTTCTAGGATATACCCCAAGCGTAAAATGCCCTTTTTGACATAAAAGGCTATTAAAGTTAGTTGCTATAAGGATTTGAAGTGGATTAGTACCTAATTCTGGACAGGCATAATTTTTTGTTTTGGACAGGCATTTTTAACCCATTGATGCTCACAGCGGCCAAAACAGGCCTGACAATTTTGATGATATTTTTCTAACAGAAGCATTTTTTGGAAAATATTTGAATGAGAATTGGTAATTAGAAATATAAAAACAACTTTCCTTGAAATATTTTGTGAACTTTTGCTTTATTCCCAAATTATTTTTATAAGTTTGAGAGTAGCAGTCGATACTTTCGAGAGGAACTCTGAGTGTGAATGGGTTAAAATCCTGGCTTCAGTATTGCACATTGGCCATTGTTTCAGGTGGAGATTGATGAGTACCAGAACTATGACAAGGCCCTGGGAGCTCTTAGTGAGGCTTACAAATGTATGACCAAAGCCAAGATGAAGAACCAGTCCTTGCAGGACGAGCGCATGGCAAATATCAAACATCGTGTAGGACTCATCAAGAAATTCGTCCAGGCAAGAAGGTAAGCCTAACGGTGCAACAGTGATCCCAACATGACTAAATAGAGAGATTATGTGTACTTATCTTCATATTTCATTTCTATTCCTAAATGGTATTCATGAATACTTTGTATTTTTCTGCTAGTGCATAATAACCATGGCTTAACCCTAAAGGTTCATTCTCATTGCCGACAGGACAGTCTTGAGAACTCCCAGAACTCCCAGAACTCCCAGAACGTTTATGTACTTCGTGGGGTTCGGGGAGTTCTGGAAGTTCTTAAGTTATTCTGGGCCCTGTTTCGTGGAGTTCTTGTTTGATTCTTAAGTCTGTCCCCTGTGAGACGTCTCACAGGGGGCAGACTTAAGAAGTACAAGAACTTTGCAGTTGTTCCTCATCAATTGCAACGGCTGCTGCAGCAAGAACCAACATTTGATCATCAGCACCTCTGTTTATATCCATTTCCGTAGGATATATGTGCTTATTCAATGGAAATTTCGCCAAGAATGGTCTCCGTTCTGATCTGCGTTGAGTCTGGGTGTAGTCGGCTACAAGAAATGGCTGACCTCACCAAAAATACCCGAATGTTCACGCCAAGAACAGTCGGGGACACAACCCAGACATGTCCCCCCTAAATTAGAAAGACTTGAGATATACTTGAGACATTCTTCAAGTTCCTGAACCACAAATTGTGATATTTTCTTCTAATCTTATGATTCTTGAGAATGTCCCCGACATTCTCAAGAATTAAAGGAGACTTAATCCAGAATGTCGGGATCAGTTCCTGGTTTATGCCACGAAGTTACCAGGAACTTGTATAATTCTTAAGTTTGTCCGCGACATAATCACGATCAATTTTTTTAAGTCTGGGATACGTCGAGGACAGTCTTAAGAATTAGTGTTGTCTTGCAATTCTGCCCCAAAAATGACCCAGAACAGCCAGAACCAAGACATTCTGCCAGTTCCTGTGGGTCCTAAGTATGTCCTGTCGGCAATGAGAATGCACCCTAATGCTGCTGGTGGCTAATTTGGCCACTTCAAAGTATTGCAAAAAAATTGAGAAAAATGACTGAATACCTTCATATTCGCCACACTCTCTTTATGTCACCCTAAAAATACCATAGTATTGTAGAGAAAATAATTAGAATTCTAAGTAGTCCACTATGAATCATTAGCAAGCATGCATTTGATGACGTCGTCCCGAGGCACATCTATATTCATTGTGATTTGTATATTTTTTGTGTAGAGTATATGATGAGGACTCTGAGGAAGCGGTCAAGCAGTGTCAGTTGCTATTGGAGGAGTCGGAACTAGACACGGCCGTCAGGGTCGGCGACGTCTTTGGCTTCATGATCGAACACTACGCGCGCAGGGAGAAGTGGAAGATGGTAAGTACTGAGAGCAAATTTTTCAATTTTTTTTTTTCAAACGTGTGAAGAAAAATAGAGCAATCGTTTAGAATGGAATTATAATTAACTCTTCCCATGTTCTTAGCTAGGATTTAAAAACTGGGTACCCAAAAATTGCCAATTATAAAGTTTTGGAGGGTCCTATCTATGAAAATCACAATATACTGAGATTATGACCATAAACATGTGTTTATTTATTGAAATAAATCATAATACCCTTATATAATATCATGGGAACTATATTGCGGTAGATAGAATTTCAAATATATGCTTAAAATTGACAAAATTTGGGGGTGTCCCGAGGGGTGATTTTTGAGGGTTTGGGTGTCCAAATGATACCCAGACGCCCTGACTATTACTCTTCCTATGCATATATGCGTTTGTGATGACATAACCTTAAGAACCATACATGCACATGTGCATGCAAGATTATTGAATTTGTTTAAGAAGAGCCCTAGCTCGCCAATCTAAAGATCCCCCTACATACTTGAAAATTTGTTGTCAGAATGTCGGCCTCGGTTCAAGGTTTATTTTGATATGTCACATGCTGTTTTCTTGCTCCAGGCCTACAGTTGTATGGAGGACATGCGTGGTCGCATCCCGGCCGTCAACATGGCGTACTACGTCAACATGCGCACCATTGAGGCGATCCACCGCGCCCTGGACATCCCGCTCGCACGCGGGATCGGGGCCGATAAGATGAACGGAGACGCGGACGAGGACGATGGGGAGGAGGTGGAGGAGGACGTGGTGGACGAGTTATATAACGACCAATCAGAATGCTGAGTGGTGGACAAGTTATATAACGACCAATCAGAATGCTGAGTGGTGGACGCGTTATATAACGACCAATCAGAATGCTGAGTGGTGGACGCGTTATATAACGACCAATCAGAATGCTGAGTGGTGGACGAGTTATATAACGACCAATCAGAATGCTGAGTGGTGGACGAGTTATATAACGACCAATCAGAATGCTGAGTGGTGGACGCGTTATATAACGACCAATCAGAATGCTGAGTGGTGGACGAGTTATATAACGACCAATAAGAATGCTGAGATGATATACTGTTTACGCCTCAAGTACTACAGGCTCCTTTGTTTTCCAGAGGTCTTAAAAGTCTGTTGCGAACAATGATAATGCTGAGCCACATGACAGACTGATAACCCTTAACCCTTATGCTGCTGGTGGCTAATTTGGCCAATACAAAATGATGCATAGTGCCTGGAATATTACCGAAACCTCGGCAAATGGGTACTCATATGAGAGTACTCAGTGAGAGCTTTCTAATGAGTACCAACATGACAGGGTTTGGATGGTTTTCAAAAATCTTTGCATCTGTGTGCCTTGGACGAAGATAGCCTCAGCATCGGAAGGGTTATTCCCTTTAGTACCACTTTCTCCCTTGTTTTACACAGGTCTTATGAGCCTATTGCGAACAAACAATAATAATGCTGAGCCACACATGACAGACTGATAAACCCTTAATCCTCATGTGGCTGAGGTTACGTTTGTCCAATGCACAAAAATGCAAAAAATTATGAAAATCATCCAGATCAAGTCATGTGGGTATTCATAAGAAAGTTCTTGTTGAGTACTATCAGATAAATACCCATGTGCCAGGGTTTCGGTCATTTTTCAGTTTTTTTGCGCCATTTTGTATTAGCAAAATTAGCCACCACCAGCATAAGGGTTAAGTATCTCACACTTTTGCCATAGGTTGCTGACCCCTTTAGTACTGCACATTCTTTTGTTTTTTGTTATAAATCTCTAAATCTGAAAATGGCAACTTCGTAACATGAATCTGCTCTATTATATTTGAGCACCTACAGTACATGAACTGTGAGGTGCCCTAAATGTTACTTGGAAATGTTTTGATGGCTGTTGATATGCTTGTTGATGTATGTTAATTTATATGTTGATATATCTTATCAACCGTTTTGTGCTGCTGTTGGGCAAAAACATTGTCCTACCCAGTCTTTTCTGGTCCTTTTAAAATAAGTAATATGGAGTAAGTAACATAAAGATATGCATTCAAATAAGTAAAATAAAGACCTGTCTCCAAATATGATTAAAGACACACCTTCAGATATGAAAGCAACGACATTCTTCAATTATGTGTTTGAAGACATGCATTAACTTAGATTAAATTACATTCATTGTGTGCAGCTTTATATCATGAGGCATTTATTGAAATCAGTTTAATCTGAACCATTTGATACCTATGAGCCCATGTGTGTTTATACACCGGCGGATCCACACAGGTGATTCCGGTGACAAGTCACTGCTCAATTCAATAAGTGGATGTTTGGCACCGGTCAAATCTGCGAGCTACAGTGCCCGGTGGCCATTTTCAGTTATGGCACCAGTCAAATTCAGGCCTGTATCCGCCCCTGTTTATACCTATTTTGAGTATGCCAAAAGTAACCATCAGTATGATTTAGTTCATCTGTTGTCCAAAAGATGGCCGTGTGGAAAGCTAACTGGCCAGTAATAGAAGTCATTTTGTTAGGATTATTCGTATCTAATTAATAACGCTTATGATGCTGGTGGCTAATTTGGCCAATATAAAACCTTAAAAATGACTGAAACCCTGGCACTTGGGTACTCATCCGAGAGTACTCAGTGAGAACTATCCAATGCATACAAACATGACAGGGTTTAGATGTTTTTCAAATATCTTTGCGTCCTAGTGATTTGGACGATAGTAGCCTCTGAAGGGATAATTTCCATGCACCTTTGGTTGTCAGGTGGTGCAACCAGAAGTATCCACTAGTCTAGGCTTGGTTCTCCTATTGTCCAAAAGAGGGCACTGTGAAATCCCATGTTCTTTTCCGAACTGCTTATTAAATGTCAGTTTTTGTCGTTGTTGAAGAGTGTATCCTAAAGTATCACTTTGGTATGCCTAGTTCTCTAGTTGTCCAAAAGGTGGATTCTGTGTAAATCTAGAATGTAGGCTTTTGGGCGCCTCCTTATTATGTATGTGTCAAACATACCATGCAATTATGTGTTAACCCTTATGCTGCTGGTGGCTAATTTGGCCAATACAAACTGATGCAAAAAACTAGGAAAATGACTGAAACCATGGCACATTGGTAGTAATCTGAGAGTACACAGCAAGAGCTTTCCAATGAATACCAACATGACAGGTTTTAGATGGTCTTCTAAAATCTTTCCGTCTTTGTGATTTGGACGAGAGTAGCCTCAGCATTGGAAGGGTTAAAACTTTAAATATCCGGTCACATCTACTCTTTAAGTATGAGAAGGCATGAATATTGCCTTATATATCAGCTATTGCTGTTACTATTGTTGCCTCAAAAGACATAGAATTGCTGATTCAGCAGTTTTGACGTCCATAACTTTTCAGGTGCTGTACATTTGTGTTTCATACCGTCCGTTGATCTCTTTTCAAAACGTCCATGCTACCATCACTGCTGCTTTCTGTCACTTGCAAGACATTGGAATAGACCCTTATTCCTGTGGTGGCTCTTTGGCCAATACAAAATGATGCAAAAATCCTGGGAAGTTATTGAAACCTTGGCAAATGGGTACTCATCTGTGAGTACTCAGTGAGAGCTTTCCAATAAATACCAACATGACAGGGTTAAGATAATTTTCAAAAATCTTTGCTTCCCTGTGCTTTGGATGAAAATGGCCTCAGCTTTTAAGGGTTTATAAGGTAATTTCTTATCTAAGAAACAATTTTTTCCTTCATACGTCTGTTACCTTCATTTTCTAAAAGATAGGTAAATGATCACTTCCGTCCAGTTGATATGAACATTCACTTATATTACCTAATCTTTCAGCCATGCCTTGTTGCTCTTTGAAATTTGCCAATTCCGCATCAGTGACTTCTATGGCCACTTTGAGAAGATAATCTTTTCATATTTTTGTAATGTTGTCATCATTTCTAGAATCTCATCTATTTTTAGGTCATTTGTCGGCTAAAATAGGGGATCAATCGGTTTGTGGATGACCTCTATAATGTTCCGTCCTGTTGATATGCTTTATATAAGCTGCTAGTATCAAAGTGGAGCTGATGATATATATATATTATATATATATATATATATATATATATATATATATATATATATATATATATATATATATATATATATATATATATATATATATATATACATATGAATATATATATAGATATAGCCTATATATATATGTATGAAAATATATATGTATATAAATATATATACACACACAAATATACTGCTTTTTCTGCCAGCCTAGCTCTGTATTGAAGATTCATCAGTTTTGACTTGACCCTTCTGGTGCTGTTATTATGAAGCCAATACCGTCCATCTTTGTATTCTGAACCCATTCATAGTCAGAGCAAGTTGGTGGGTGGAGACATTTATGCAAATATCTTGAAAATCATGGTAAATCTGGAAAAAAGAATTGAGGAACTATTTTGGTTCCTCTTCATGTTAGCGATGATCCTTCATATAGCTGGAAAGTATTGCCTTTTATTTTTAGGGAAAAGAAAGATACTCAAAAAGTTGTCTCATTACTTCAGCTGTCTGTACATGAATGGGTTGTATGCTGTTGTACTCACGTACAATCTGGAGTCATCTGTATACTGCTAAATGTGCCTGTGTGTGAATATCGATTTTTGGGCGTGCTATCTGATGTGAAAGAATTGCTCTCATTATATTGGAAGCCCTTGATAAGGGCTGAGTATATTGCCAAGATTTGAAAGGCACAAAACGTGTGTGTGTGTACAGTGCCAGCACTAAATGCGTGGGCAGGTCGGGCATAAAACGCGACCGCATGCACAATTGCCATCCAGTTGTATGGGCATGGATGACCTCACAACTGATTCGCCAGCTACGTGGGTCATTGATGTGCTTGGCTTACTTTTTGACATTAAACATAGGTGTTTGTACAACCAAGCACTAGCAAACGTCCGGTCAACTGGTGCAGGAATCAAATGTCTGTACTGTATTGAATTCATTACATTCCAATCTCTGTACTATGTATATTTTATTCAATGTTACCAAAATCAAAAGGAACAGCACTGTTCATTATATAACAATGCCAATTTTCATACAATGGGAAGGAAGAATGTTTTATTTATGATATCACTTGTGTGAGGAGCACTTGGATTTTTCTTTGCAATATTAATAGTTCACAGATATGTAGTATGCCCAAACCTTTCCTTACAGTTAACCCTTTGGCTGCCCATACTTTTTCAAGTTAAAAGTAATAGATAAAGCAAAATGAATATAGAAATAATTTATTATAATTGTCAATTTGGTCCTGTTGGGACAAGAACTATGAAATTTATATAGAATATACATTTATGAAATGCAAATATTATGATTCACCAAGATGTATACATTATATGTAGTGTTGAATGCATATTTTAGCAACTCAGGCCTAGAAATTTCAAAACTATTGAAAAACATGTGCTGTTAAATAGAAAACATAAGTAATGATAATCAACGGATAATGTCATCAAACAGAAAGCTCTGCCAGAAAGAACCTAGCCACATACCTAGGGTATTGTTGTTTGTGGTATGGTGTGTGGGATATACCCCTTTAGAATGGAACTTGGATAAGGGTTTTTCAAAGTTGCTTCATATACCACCCCAAAACGTCCTGACTATTTTGGCAGTATATATTTTTCCGCATATTTTACTGGTATATTATTCAAAAGTGAAATTTTCATCAGAACCCAACCTATATATTTATTTCAATATTTTGTGATTTCTTACTTCTTTCTTAAGTTCTCCGAGGTAATACAACGAGAATTCGATGTAAAATGAGTGAAACTCATATTGTAGTTAATGTGGCGTCGGTATTCTCCCAAGGTCTTTTTGATAGTTATCATTTATGTTTTAATCCAAATGCAACTTCATTACAATGTAATCTGTACACTTCTTATCCAAGTTCATTTCTAAGGGACTCAAAGAACTATGTAGAATATTCAAGGCTAGGTTTGATATGCACTGTACATAGATAAAGATTGTACATATCGATTGCTGCTGTATATTATTATTGTGTGATTCCAGAGCTGCTTAATATGCACATCTATTTCTCTTTGTGTAAATTGCAAATAAATCAAATCAGGACCAAATGTTTTGTTATCCTTTCCGCTATGGCAATTTCATGTGTCTCATTATTATCCGAAATGCTGCTGGTGGCTAATTTTGCCAATACAAAATGATGCAAAAAGTCTAAAAAATGATTGAAAGCCTGGCATATGGGTACTCATCTGAGAGTACTTTGCGAGAGCTATCCAAAAATACCAACATGACAGGGTTTAGATTGTTTTTGCGTCCTTGTGCATTGGAAGGGTCTGTTATCCAAACCAATATGGTAATTCCATGTGTCTCATTATAAGTTATTATGCTGTTGGTGGCTAATTTGACAATATGCTGCAAATAATCTGAAAAAATGATTGAAACCCTGGCATATGGGTACTCATCTGAGAGTGCTTTGCGAGAGCTATCCAAAAAAATACCAACATGACAGGGTTAAGATGGTTTTTGCGTCCTTGTGCTTTGGAAGAAAGTAGCCTCAGCATTGGAAGGGTTAGTAACCCATTAGGGCTGACTGTTGATGGGAGAAAAGAATGGACAACACTTGGCCGGGTTCAAACAATGTGACATGAGTTTACACACTACAATTGCAAGAAGCCCTGTGCTGGTCTGTTAGAGTGTTACAAGGCCAGTCTGAAGTGCACTACGCTTTGCCCATGCGGAGAGAACTGTGTCCAAGATTTAACAGTCTTGGCAACTACTATAATAATAATAATAATAATAATAATAATAATAATAATAATATTAATAAAAATTAAAATATTAATGATAATAACACATTACAAATATATCAATCAGTGAGGAAAGACTACACGTTCTCAAATAATACATGAATGGAAGTTAGTACATACTTTTTCCTATTACACAATTGGCCGTAACCAACCTCCATTAATATTATAATAAATCAGTGATTCTCAATCCATTTCAAGTTTCACAATATTGTAGTGGCATGAACAATGCTAGCTACTTGCATAAAACTGACAACCAACTTAACACGTTCAACAGAACTTACAGGTGGCCACATGTTATATTTTGCACAATCCAGAAGTTAAATGTTATATTTTTCAATAGATTAGGCTTGTAGTGTCTCCATTGTCTTAATAGTGTACATCTGACACCCCTTGATATCATCCTCATACAGGCT
>OZ012685.1:49674438-49696938 GCA_963942565.1 Maea johnstoni
TCACATTGCAATTGATCATTCAATCTCGGATACTTTTTTTTCCAGATATACAACTGAAATGGGTGATTTATCACGATTATCCAAGGTTAAGTGAAGCAAGGAACCGTTTGTGAAATACCAAGTATAAGGAATCACACCAAGCAGGGGTTCTTGTGATTGGGACACATGTGCCATGGCTAGCCAGAATGAGGCAGTTCACTATTGATGATGATCAGAAAAAAGATCAGTTGTAAATCGACCAATTCACTTCTGGGGCATACACATCATCTGACACATATGCAAATATCTACGAAGATATATTTTAGGATTTAAAAAGAAATAATTTAGGATTCATTTTTCACCTGGGTTTTGGAATTTAGAAATTCGTTTTTCGCCTTTCTCTGTCATATTATGGCTAAGTCGTGACTAGCCAGTTGAAACTGGTGGAGGAAACCAGAATACCTGTCGAAAACCACCGCCAAACTCCAAGTCACTGACAACTCTCTCACTTGCGCCGGCCAGGATTCGAACCCAGGCAGTGGTGAGAAACAGCTAGCAGTCAATGGCAGTGCCCTAGACCACACAACCATCAGGGCTGGCCCTTTCAGCAATCTTCAATATTTTTCAAATAGTATTCTATTTGATGAGTTATGTTCAAAATTATCAGACAAAGAGTGTGCTCCAGTTGCAAATGGGTCAATATCTTGTCACACTTTAAACCATTTACACTCAGAGCGGCCAAAACAGGCCTGACAATTTTGACAATATCTTTTTAACAAAAGCATTTTTTGGAAAATATTTGATTGGGAAATGTTTACCAGAAGCCAAACAACAACTTTTCTCCAAATATTTTGTGAACTTTCGTTTTATTCACTAGTTAATTTTCAAAAGTATGAGAGTGGCAGACGATACTTTCTAGAGGAACTCTGAGTGTGAATGGGTTAAGTGTGGGTTTCATGATCAGTGGCTGACTGTGATCATAATGTGTCCCCAGAAGCAAAAACGACGAAAAAAGCTGGAAAAAACAAAACAAATACATGGACAAGCCAGATGACACAGGGAATTTCGATACAGTACAGACATTTAATTCCTGTACAATTCGACCGGACATCTTCCAGTGCCCGGTGGTACAAACCCCCATGCATAACGTGTCATAAAACAAGCCATGCGGATCAGAGCCACGTTCAGTTGTGAGGTCATCCATGCATCCATGCGCAGGAAACTGGGTGGTAATCAGGTATGCGGTTGAATATTGTGCCTGGGCTGCCTAAGCAGGAATTAAATGTTGGCACTGTATAGCAAGAAATAGAGATTTCCACTTCACATTGCATGCCTGTCCGACAGCGCCTTTTGTGCAGCATCTATGGACTTTCCCTAGAAGAACAATAGAGCTGATATCTATCTTTCGGTTATAAATCAGTCACTATTGACAGGAACAGCTAGTAGATTTTTTTTAAATGTATCGCATCCCCTAACTTTGAGCAAAACTTATTCACAACATATAGACATGTAGAGCAGTCCATGTCAAGTTTGTAGGCATTTAGATTCGGTTTTTAAGGGTTGTTGTGGTGCAAAAAGCGTCATGCTTGAAAAAATCGTGGCATGAATTTTTTTTCATGCATGAAATAGCGTATTTTCCCATGAAATTGTATGAGGCGAAAGGAAATAATCCCAGGGGCAAAATTTCCATTTTCATTTGCATGGAAATTTCATATCTTCATGCATGGAAATTGAATTTCCATGCCATGATTTTTTTATGCATGAAACTTTTCGTGCTGGTGTACCACATATAACATATATACCTGGCAAAATAGTGAACGTGTGACCTAAATGGTTAAATAGCAAACGATTCAAGTATCTACATGTGATATAACTGATTACCTGCCTTTAGTTCAATAGAAGTTTGTCATATAGCTTTAAGTCAGCAGAAGCTCTAAAATAAATAGTTTTGTTATTAATAAAACGGCTGGCATCGTTATAGACTGTACATATGAAGGCCGGCAACGTCAAATTAACGAAGATATGCTAAGAACGAAACGTCAACATGAAAATACCTCTTAATGTCTAAATGCCTTTTAGATTGAAATGAAATTACTGCAACTGTACCACTTGCTTTGATTGTTTATTTTTATTGATATTGACAAGGATTGCAGATGAACACTATTTAAAATGACGAACATACACTCAGATGAAAAAATTAGAAATTGTAAATGGATGCCTATTCCTTTCATTATGATATGTAATAAATAAAGTGACTAAGTTTTTCCAGCTAAAGTGGCTTCTTGTGTTTGTTTGTTGAAATAGCAGGTTTAACCCTTATGCTGCTGGATGCTAATTTGGCCAATACAACATGATGCAAAAACCCTGGGAAAATGATTGGAACCCTGGTATATGGGTACTCATCTGAGAGTGTTCAGCGAGAGCTATTCAATGAATACCAAGATGACAGGGTTTAGATGGTTTTCAAAGATATTTGCATCTTTGTGTTTTGGATGAAAGTAGCCTTAGTATTGGAAGGGTTTAGTGTCCATTACTATACATCACTATTTACCTTGCTTTTGTTCGTTTTTAAAAAAAATTTAAGATCACTATGAGATCAGTGACAACCAAAAACAATTCCGATTACATAGAGCTCTTTGTTTTTGGACGAGGTATTTTGTGATTTTAAATTAAATTAATCCTCACATGCACCGTACAACCCTCAGCCTTTGTTTGATATCATTCTGTAAGTGTGAACTCACGAAAAGTGTCAACCAGAGAGCGAGCGCCATCTCGCGTTGAAAGTACAAACTAAGATGACCTCATTCATAGCTTTCATTGACCGCATATTGGGGAATTTGTAATTTCGACTATCGTCACTTTCTCTGCCACATTTAGATTTAGGCTATATTGTGATAAGCTAGTTGTAATAGGTGGATGAAACCGGAGAAACCAGCGAAACTACCACCTACATGTAACATCAAGGCACAGGGATGCCATGCCGGACGGGTTTTGAACGCGGGCACTGGTGCGAGAGCGAACAGTCAGTGACGACATCCTCCTACAGTATAGACATTCAATATCTGTACATGTCTGCCAGCAAGGGGGGGCGCATACGCTCGTTATCAACATTTAAAAATACCCCTAAAGCACTGATTTCTGGCCAAAAAAGCACCCTTATTTTAATAAAAACGCTGACTTTTTCCAGTAAAAAAACACCTCTTCTTTTATCAAACAAGCCTTGCGGGGAGTCTGCTGGCAGTTAAATTGCACTCAGAGAACAGAGTTATATTGAATGGAAAATATGAAATATTAATATCACTGATTCTTCAGTGGCAGGACAACCCTAGAAAAACGATGCGAAACCAATTATCTTTAATCATTGGTTAATGTGGGTTAACAATCAAACATGATGCTCTGGACATGTCAAAGCTTTCGCAGTAGTCACAAAAAGGCCCTACCATCCAGGTGCATGTAATACCTAGATATCTGATTGCAACATCACTCATGATTAATTCTAGTTCTATCTTGGACAGGGCGTCTTCACTTTAAATCCTAGTCAGATTTGAGCGTTCCCGGCATGCTTGCAGTCTAGTGACGTCACTGTCAATATAGGTGCTCGTCATGTCCTCGATGTAGTTCTACCTAGTCCTTTCAGATGCATTTCGCGATTAAATGGCTATCGTACACTAACTCAAATATTATCCGTGGCAGCGATATATACGCATATATTGTTCACAGAAGTTTGGAAATTAATCCTTTCGTTTTTATTGAGATATTTCACCACAAACGTGCTCGACAATGCACGTCGTAGCAGTCCCAGTCGCGGAAGACCAAGCCGGTGTGGCGCAGATGCGAAAACTATGTGACTTGTTTTTCATAAATTGGATTAAAAAGACTTCATTTCAAAATTAATATTATGGCCAAACATATAAACAAAATTTGTTTGTTTGTCAATAGTGTCTTTTATGTGCCATTATGAAACTAAATGTAGCTTTATATGAGCTTTGACCTTCCCGCGACGATCAAATACCGCAAAGCATGCCGGGAACGCTCAAATCTGACTGGATCTAAACTCAACCCTTTGGATCTTGTTTTATTGCCGCTCATGGTATTAATAGACCACAGTTCCGCATTTGTCATTCGTCGACCGTGATTGGGTCACATTTCGAAAATTATTTACTTTGCGTATGCCACGATATAAAACACATTTGATGTTAGTTAGTGGTATACTATTTTTATCTATCTATTAAAGTGTTGATAACATGAAAACCTACGGTGACAGATTATTTAGTGTCTGTGCCCCATAAACTATGGAATCAGCTCCCAAGTAATATTCGGGCAGCTGGGAGTGTGGCAATCTTCAAACGACAGCTGAAAACACATCTGTTCAAAGATGTATTTATCAAATAACTATGTGGATATCAACATCTATCCTTTGACAATGAATGTAATGCGCCTTTGAGCATGTTTATATGGAAAGGCGCAATATCAAATGACAATATTATTATTATTATTAACTGTTCTAATGTAATACTTTTGTTGGGAAATGTTAAGAGCTGGTTCTTCATCTCATTCCGAGCATAACTAAAATGACTGGAGAAGAGTCAGAAGGAACCACTGACTTCTCCTGAAAATGTGTTTTTAATTTAGAGGGTAAACACTGACATTGGATGAACGGAACACGTATTTTAACATTATATTTTACAATGTGCAGCAAGTGGGCGGCAGCAAACTCGGAAGCCCTGTCACATCGGGAATCGAAAGGTCTCTGAAAAAAAATCCGCCAGTGACTAAAATCTTATAGTGAACACAACATTTGATTCATAATTGGGCTAAATACTATATGATTGCCCTTAACTCGTATCTACCTATGCTGTATATGTATATGACCATGATTAAATATCATTCACCCCATACTTATACCAAAAGTATACGAAAACCTTTTTCCTTTTAAGTAACACGACTTTATTCTTATCTTATTTCTAATCGCTAACACGTTTTTTGTATTTTCAAAATATTTCTAAAGAAATGAACCATATTTATTACATAATTTTTTTTCCATTACTTTGTATGCGAACCTGGATATGACGGACTCAGCGGAACCAGGAAAATTATGCAGTCATATGCAAAATCCGTCATATACATATGACACATACCTAATATGCATGGGACTGGCACCAAGCATATCGTCCGTCATAGACAAAAGTCCGTCGTACAGTGGACCGTCATATTCAAATTCGCCTATATATATATATATATATATATATATATATATATATATATATATATATATATATATTATATATATATATATATATATATATATATATATATATATATATATATATGTACATATATATATATATATGTATATATGTATGTATGTATGTATGTACGTACGTACGTACGTACGTACGTACGTACGTACGTACGTACGTATGTATGTATGTATGTATGTATGTATGTATGTATGTATGTATGTATGTATGTATGTATGTATGTATGTATGTATGCATGCATGCATGCATGCATGCATGCGTGCATGCATATATATATATATATATATATATATATATATATATATATATATATATATATATATATATATATATATATATATATATATATATATATATATATATATATATATATATATATATATATATATATATATATATATATATATATATATATATATATATATATATATATATATATAACTATATATATATATATATATATATATATATATATAACTTCATATATATATATATATATATATATATATATATATATATATATATATATATATATATATATATATATATATATATATATATATATATATATATATATATATATATATATATATATATATATATATATATATATATATATATATATATATATATATATATATATATATATATATATATATGTGTGTGTGTGTGTGTGTGTGAGTTATTCAAATCAAATCGATTCGCATGACAGGTTTGGAGAATTGAAAGTGGCCATACAAAACTATTTAAGTTCGAGACGGTCACTTGGATATCTGGGAAGAAAACTCCACCAATCGACACCCATGGAAGATTCACCTTTTGGGCGTCAGCTTATGGGTCATTAACTTTCAAGAGGCTCACTGGTGAATGCACATGATGAGTGGTTGTGTCCAGTTTGTTTATTCCCATTTCCTATCAGATAGGTGCAAGACAGGTTGGTATTTATTTTGTGTATAAATATTCGTAGCCCATCAACGTCGTGATATTATCAGGACCATCACTCAAGAGATATCGAGGGCTTTTAAGCAAGTGTTTACTTAGCTTCAGTCACAATAACATAAACAGCTCAACGGAGTGCGGTGTGGTCACACAGTGTGTGCACTGACCATTTCTTGCTTAACCCATTAATGCTCACAGCAGCCAAAACAGCCTGACAATTTTGATGAAATCTTTCAAACGAAAGCATAGTTGGGAAAATACTTGAAGGAGAAATGTTAATCAGAACATTACCTACAACTCTCCTTCAAATAATATGCAAGATCCTTAACAATTCAAAAGTTACTGTCAAATGTATCATAGATCCAGACGACAATTTCTATAGGATCTCTTAAGCATTAATGGGTTAAAGGCTACACACACCCATTGGAGATTATTTTATCACTTCTTACATAGATCCCGGTATAGAAATTCAAAAACGTGAAAAGGACTAGACAGGGTATCTTTGAAATAAGTATCTTTGAACTGTACGTAACGCCGTTACTCATCAAACGATAAAATGAAAGATCTTTCTTCCATTCCTCAAGACTGCACTTGTTTGTTTTTATACGTTTCCAAACCGGCTCTACCTGAAACCAATTGACATTCTGTTACGTAACAATGGAAGCCTGTTTGTGACAGTTAAGTACATGTACCTGCGTAGTTTGAACTTTTCGAAATCAACGATGGAAAAAGGCAAAACTCCACAACTGGGTCAAAATCGAGTGCTACCAAAGCAAAAGGTTAAATATTTCGTTTAGAATTGCGAAAAATACTAAAAGATTATTTCATTCATCATTATCTGATCTGCCCCCCCCCCCCCCTCCCCATTGACGCTGCAAAAGAGTGTACTATTCGTCATATGAAAATGTGAAAACTGGGAGTCGAAATTGAGTGTGTAAGTTTTAGACAGCGCAGGGCTTCTAATAGTTTAATGAGTATAGTACCTTTAAGTTAAAAACATCAACAGAAATGGTCTGATTCAATTCATAATGTATAGTGATGTTATAATATTGCTTTATGTAAATTATTATTACGATTTTCTAATGTTTTAGTTGTCACTCAACTTTGTTTCATACGAATTTTTTCTAGAATGATGTCTTCCTATTGTATAACCATCCTTGTTCTTTGTTTGCGTCTTTATATGGGCCTGTTATTGTCCTTTTGATTTTAAGAAATGATAACATGCGTTTTGTAGATGTTAAAAAGTTCTCTATTAAGATTACTTGATATTGCTTCTTTTTTTACCATGATCAATGCAATTTTGAAATGTAAAATTATCATGGAAATTAGTTTGTAAAATAAACACTTAAATCATCCGAGACCTACCTCTATTTTCCAACTGAATAATGTCATATCAAGAATGTAATACTTGTACCCAAGAAAATAGTTAACATTAACGGTTTGCACTTATACGGTTAGCTTAAAGTGCCGGGCCGGGATCTTGGACTAAATTGATAAGTCAACATTCAACCTCACAACTAAACGTAGTTTTGAATTTGCGAGGTACGTTGGTTGTCGATGAGCTTGACTTATGTTTTTGACGGTATCAGGGCATTATCCCGCCTTGACAAAATCCCTTGGCCCCGGACAAAATCCCCTTGTTCCAATAAGCCTGGACAAAATCCCCCCGGAAATCCCCCCCCCCTCTGGTAAAACATGTTTTGTAATGATATTCACAATAAAGTTATGTGTTACTATTCATTTACTTTTGATTTAAGACGTTGAAACGGTAATCAAGTAATACTTGAAATAAAACTAGATCTGGCTATATTTGTCTTAGTTTAATGAGCAAGTCAATGAGCACTTGGTGACCTAGCATTGAGTTGAGTAATAAATCACTTTAGTTGTGCTTAATTGCTACTTAGACTTTAAAATGATTTCAAGACATTGCCAATAAGGGCTTTTCTATTCATAAGTGTGTGGGGAGCAACGGAATATTTTAAGAGGGAAGGGTTGAATAAAGGAATTATTTTCACCATTCCCTCCCCCCGCGAATTCTGATTTTTTATGGGGGCTGTCAAGTTTTTGATTATATTAGCTTCGCCCTGATAAACAGGAAAGCAACTTATTTGTCTGGTATTTATGTACCTTAGCGAGTGAATGAATACCTTTTCGACATAAACTCGGCTGGCTCGATTTTATATTAGTATTAGAAAAGTGTGTTTAAAAGAAGTGACTCCTTACATACAAGATTTACAATAAGATTTTTATGATCGATTAGATAATATATTGTACATTGTATATGATGAATATTTATCTGATAACATTATAAGCCTTCGTTGCTGGCCAGATTTGTAACGCTTGTGTATTGCATGTAATGAATTTCATTATCTGGATTGGACAATAAACTATTTATCAACAACAACAATTTGATTTATCTTTCTTGAGACAATATTTCATTGCATTTCATTAGAAGCATATTAATGTAAAACACTCTCTGTGCACTTTACGAAGACACGCAATTAAAAAACAATTAAAATGTGCATTCAAATATGACGGGTGTTACAAGCATTAAGTGTATGTAGGGTATGGGTCTTGTTTCCGTTCTGAATTACGTTTATCGTTTCTTTTTCTGCCATATTTAGACTACCTCCTGACTTTCCAGACTACCTGGGGATAAATCAACGACTGGCCCTACCAGGAGAGGCAACTAAAGTTACCAAGCTAACATGGTCCAGGATATGCCACTGCTAGAAAAAAAATGTGGCAGAATCCACGATTATTATATTGATTATACGTGATTTATGCAAATCAAAAAGTGTCAGCTTGAAAAATGATATGATAACAATAAGATAAAGGTTCTACCACATGGGCAAGAGCGCATGTGGTGAAGTAGCAACTTATAAGATCATTTGTTTGTTTGTTTGTTTGATTTTGGAATCGGTGTGGTGTTTAATGGGCTACTTGACTAAATCTGTTGGTTTGCTGTATAACTGGTATTTTTACAAGCATTTAATTTTCGCTATTTTCGCGCTTCCTATGATAGCCCCAAAATGACATCCTTCAAATGAATAGCTATATAATGATGAATATATAATTTGACTGCTTAAACGCGCGAATTTAAAGTAGCACAAATACTCTCCAGCAGGGCTGTAAAGCGAAAATGTTAACACTCCTAATGCTATTTGCCAGTACATGTAGGGCTGTCGTTTCTCTATCCCCGGGTACTCTGGATAGCGACGTGAGGTAGTCTAACTATGGCAGAAAAAAACGATAAACAAAATTCAGAGGGGAAACAGGAGCCATATCCCTCATACACTCAACAACCATCACATCGTAATGCATGTTTTTTTTTATTTACTGTAGATTCACAAAAGAATGTGTAGAGTAAATTTTGCGAATTTATAGAAAATAGATTTTTGTGTTTTTCAACGTTGCAAATTGGCCGCAACATATATACACTTAAAGTGGCAGCACTAATCATTACGAATTTTAATTTTGCGTCCGAGGCTAAACGCTAAAAAACGCAAAAATTAAAATAACCCAATCTTTTCCGAATTTACTGTAGTCTTTTTGTTAAAGTGCACGGAATTCGTTTTACATTGAAATGCCAAAAACAAAATGCATTCGTATACAGTAATTGGGCTTTATACTGACCAATTGACGCTTCATTCCCTCTGTCTTTGCCAATATCAAGCAGGGTATAGCTGCCGCTCGGATGAGTCTTAATATAAAATCACACTGCCTTGCCCGATCTACCGTGACGCAGCGTATTAAAGAGAGAGCGCCTCTTTAACTATCCATTTGATCACAACCCTTTAAATATTACAGTGTTGTTTCAAAATGTCGGAGGAAGCACCCCCTCAAAGGACAGAGCAGAAAGAGGTTAAAAAGAAAAAGAACCTTATTGTCGACCGACCATTGTACACGGAAGATGATCTTTCTGATCAATTCAATCTGAATCCGTTTCGCCGTGAATATCGAGCGGTGGAAATTGTGTCGAAACAGGCGAGAAAAAATTGCTCATCCAAGTACGAGGCCAGGGAATCTTTCTTTTCGAAAATTCCATTCATCAAAATATTCAAAGGTTATAATGTCAAAACGGATCTTTTTGGTGATGCTGTTGCAGGATTGACCGTTGGGATTATGAATATACCACAGGGTAAGTTGATTTTCTATATGGAATTGGGTGCAAAATACAAATGTTAAGATGGTTTCGCTTTGTACACATGTATAGAAAAGGCAAGTAGTACAAAGATGTTTCCAAACAACTTCTGAAATTTTCAAAATATGTAGATAAAAAAATCAACACGGATAACCTAAAGATGCCAAATTCAAATCATTCAAAGCGTTAAAGGATGGTCCATCACAGTTACTACTACTACTACTACTACTACTACTACTACTACTACTACTACTACTACTACTACTACTACTACTACTACTACTACTACTACTACTACTACTACTAATAATAATAATAATGATATAATAAAAATAATGATAATAATAAAAATAATGATATTGATAATGTTAATGATAATAATAACGATAGTAGTAATAATAATAATAATAATAATAATAATAATAATAATAATAGGATTCCTCGAAAATTGGCCGAGGACTTTTATCAATAAATGTAAATAGATGAGAATATGAAATACTGTGAATGGTCATGTCGCTTCTGTAGTATGGCTGGGGAAACAATTGGCGTGTATCCATTAGAAAGTATCAATCTATTCAGAATCTCAGCTCCGGTTCGCCCATGAAAGATGCATATCAAATATTTGCGAAAGAAGCTTTATGGAGTACTAAAGCTTTTAGGTGATAAAGAATATGAACTAGCCATGGATCGTATACTATCAATGGAATTCATTTCAAGACAAAAAGGAGTAACATGTTAAAAGAAATAGACAGTTATTTAAGATGGGTACAACAAGTTTCATTCATGAAAATATCGTAGCATGAAAATTTCATGTATTGAAATTTCCTTTTCATGCATGAAAATTTCTTGTTTTCATGCATGAAACTGAAATCGTTTTAAATGATCACACTTTTATTGTTAAAAGGGTCTCACAGAATTTGCGTGGTAAATATTTAACTTGTGTTAAGATTAGTCAACGTGGATCAGATTCTCGAAAATATATAAAATATATATGTAAACTATTGTCCATGCAAAGATTGTTTATCGAACGAGTGGACGAGCTATACCCTAGCCCCCAAATTTATGAGAAGACTTTTTATGCTGTAAGTTTACAAAGATTGTAGTATAAATTGTACGGATGTATGTTTATTGACTGTAAATCGTTTTTACAAAAATCATACATTTTACATAATTATATGAAAAGCAAGTACAAGAAATGACAGCAAATTCGAAGATTATATAGTATATACAAAGTGTACAAAAATGTATAGCCAAGTGGGAAATGTGCCTACAGAATTTCTGACATGAAAGTAGACTATATATATATATATATATATATATATATATATATATATATATATATATATATATATATATATATATATATATATATATATATATATATATATATATATATATATATATATATATATATATATATATATATATATATATATATATATACTTCAGTACATCAGTATACCCTTATCATGAATTAAACTAAAAGCGATTATTGTCACCGGTTACAGTGTTGTATTTAGAGAGGAGGTTTATGCCACGTTTTCACCATGGTTGAAAAACAACAGGACACATATCCATTGAAAATCCATTTGCTCAGCAAACCTGATACGCGAATGAATGATACATACCAAATATATTGTTTTGTATTGTATTATTTATTGACCATATATAGCATATGAAGTTACAAACACAGCAAGATTTTCGAACTGCACAAACAACATGTTGTAGCGGTAATTGCGCAGGAACAATACCTTTTGACATAGCACATATATTATAGTTCAAGATGTCTTACAGAATACGTAACCAATCAAAGGGTTTATAACAGAAAAAGAAAATGTGTGAGAAAGGACCGGACTAGATGTTGCAGTGGTTAGATTACCCTCCTGACTACTGGGAGGCGTGGGTTCACAGTTCAATCTCACGCCGGGGACACCATGGTATAACTGTAGTCTGACCGAATACATTTTAATGATCATACATCATACATGGCCATATTAAAATGACTCGAACAAAATGGGAGCTTATATGGTAGTAGTCATTTTCCAAAAACATTTATTTAATTCGCAATCTCTAAAGATACCATGAAGCAAATAATAGTATCCATGTTACATGTAATGTACTTTCTTGACTACTATGAGAATGTATGTTGTTTATTGGCCATAATAAAAATTATGAAATACAAATCATACTATGCAGAAGAAAAACGTACTTTACAAGAATATAATAATAATAACAGGTGTGATCCAAAAAACATAGTCCGAGGGTGGTTAGCGGTCATTTATCCATCTCCTGGGTGCTTTTGGTCGAGTGAAAGGAGAGTTATCCTACACCTCGTTTGATCTTTAGTCTATACATAGCTGCAATATGCCATGCTGATAGTAACCATATTTCTTCCATAACCTCCTCTGGTATATTCGGGTGTGGTTTACCCAGCAGTATCAGTAATAAGTTTGCTCCGGATGTCGTCAGGTATCTGCCATACCCATCACGAATGTGTGATATATCATTGAACATCTCGTTTCTATTGACTTGTAGTGAGGGACATTGCATCACTAAGTGATTTGAGTCATCTATGACTCCCAATTCGCATTGGGTACAAAATCTGGCCGCTATAGGTAGACTTTTCAACCTGACATCATTCACGCAACACACTAGCGTGGTATAATAGTTTGGCCATAATTTCACAGTTGTTTCTCATCTCATAATGCATATCGCTTAATTTCCACCAGATGAGATACCTAGAAGATAAACAGATATTATTCAGCAGGTCTAGACTCTAGCCTTTATACACCAATATATGTCGTCTAGTTCCCACGCCCTTTTCCAGACTTTATCCCTATGTACTTTAGACCATATTTGATCTCTATATATCATATTCTTTACAGTTTCACATAGATCAAAAATATATACAGTGTTGAGAATATCATATACTATGCTGCCGTGTGGGTTCGGCCTGTGTTGTTCAACATTATCATAATATACTCTTGCTCTTTGAATAAAGACTTTCTTTACTACATTGTTTCCATCAAGAGCCATTATAGTGTACAAAAAGAGGAGCTTTTTTTATTTCAACAAAACGTTCAATTCGGATCCATCCTAAAGAAAAATATGCACAGATAGTCCATGAGCCAATTCTGATATAGGCCTTATTTTTGGAGTTTTGCGTGCGGAGAGGTGGAGGAAGGTTTCTTGGTACCAAATGAAAGAGCAGCATCCCCCATTCAATTTTCTACTTGTTAGCAGCCTTATCTCTTGCACGTTAAGTTTGTACAGAGGCCTGAAGTTGTGTGTATCAAAAATGGCAGATTTCCAAAATATAGGAAATTAATGGGGTAGGGGTAACAAAATCCACCATAAATTCTGAACTAAACAACTGATGGTAACCAATGACCCCTTGTTACATTTGCCAAAAATCAGGCTTTTGAATAAAACCAAGCAAGTTTCAAAATTTGACCTTGAACTCAAGTTCAAGGTCAAATTAGGGTCATTTTGAGGTCAAGGTGAAAATTGGTGAGGTCAAAACCATCGAAAAAAGGTTATTTTTCTTGTTCCAGGAGAAAAATAGTAAGCACAACCATTATTTTGGTCTTAAAACTTGCGCATAAGGAATATCAAAGGAACAAATTTACATTTAGTGTAAAAAAAGATAAAGAATGTGGGTTTTCGGGTCAGAAACAAACAAATATGGAGCTTCATAGAAGCGCTCACTTAGGTGTTCGCCATTAGATGTTCTTTGGTGTGTTACAAAGTCCACTGTGGTAGACGTCCTTGTTAGATTGAATAGTTTGATAAATGCTCAGCATGCTATATACCAAAAATGTCAGAGGAAGAAACACTTTTATCCAGAAGTATTACATGTAGAGTTGAAGGAATACCAACTCCAGGATGTGGGTAAAAGGTCAAAGGTTATCAAGTGCAATGGGCCTTATAAGTAAGACTTTGCAATCAATTTCAGTCTCATCCGTCCTCCTATTTTATTGCTTCATCAATGACAATATTTGCGCAAGATGGAGTGACATTGAATTCAATAATATTAAAGAACCTTATTCCCCATTTCATTTTCTACTTGTTGGCAGCATTATCGCTTGCACATTAAGTTTTTACATAGGCCTGAAGTTGTGTATATATAAAAACATTAGAAATCTGTAGTAAATACGAATTATGGGGTGGGGGTAACAAAATCTGCTCTAAAATATGACATATACAACAGACTGCAACAAATGACCCCTCGTTAGAATTGTATAGAGGCAGGCTTTTGTATGCATCTGTATTTCAAAAACAATTTGACCTTGAACACAAGTTGGAGGTCAAATCAGAGTCATTTTGAGGTCAAGGTGAAAATTGGTGAGGCCAAAACCATCGAAAAAAGGTTATTTTCTCTCGCTCCAGGATAAAAATAGTAAGCACAACCATTATTTTGGTCTTAAAACTTGCGCATAAGGAATATCAAAGGAAAAGAATTACATTTAGTGTAAACAAATATTAAGAATGTGGGTTTTCGGGTCAGAAACAAACAAATATGGAGCTTCATAGAAGCGCTCATTTAGGTGTTCGCCATTAGATGTTCTTTGGTGTGTTACAAAGTCCACTGTGGTAGACGTCCTTGTTAGATTGAATAGTTTGATAAATGCTAAGCATGCTATATACCAAAAATGTCAGAGGAAGAAACACTTTTTATCCAGAAGTATTACATGTAGAGTTGAAGGAATACCAACTCCAGGATGTGGGTAAAAGGTCAAAGGTCATCAAGTGCAATGGGCCTTATAAGTAAGACTTTGCGGTCAATTTCAGTCTCATCCGTTCTCTTATTTTATTGCTTCATCAATGACAATGGTTGCGCAAGGTGGAGTGACATTCAATTCAATAATATTAAAGAACCTTATTCCCCATTTCATTTTCTACTTGTTGGCAGCCTTATCGCTTCCACGTTAAGTTTGTACATTGGCCTGAAGTTGTGTGTATATAAAAACATTAGAAATCTGTAGTGAATACGAATTATGGGGTGGGGGTAACAAAATCTGCTCTAAAATATGACATATACAACAGACTGCAACAAATGACCCGTCGTCAGAATAGTATAGAGACAGGCTTTTGTATGCATCTGTATTTCAAAAACAATTTGACCTTGAACACAAGTTGAAGGTCAAATCAGGGTCATTTTGAGGTCAAGGTGAAAATTGGTGAGGCAAAAACCATCGAAAAAAGGTTATTTTTTCTCGATCCAGGATAAAAATAGTAAGCACAACCATTATTTTGGTCTTAAAACTTGCGCATAAGGAATATCAAAGGAACAAATTTACATTTAGTGTAAAAAATAGATGAAGAATGTGTGTTTTCGGGTCAGAAACAAACAAATATGGAGCTTCATAGAAGCACTCATTTAGGTGTTCGCCATTAGATGTTCTTTGCTGTGTTACATAGTCCACTGTGGTAGACGTCCTTGTTAGATTGAATAGTTTGATAAATGCTAAGCAAGCTATATACCAAAAATGTCAGAGAAAAAAACACTTTTTATCCAGAAGTATTACATGTAGAATTGCAGGAATACCAACTCCAGGATGTGGGTCAAAGGTCAAAGGTCATCAAGTGCAATGGGCATTATAAGTAAGACTTTGCGGTCAATCTCAGTCTCATCCGTCCTTCTATTTCATTGCTTCATCAATGACAATATTTGCACAAGGTGGAGTGACATTCAATTACATAATATTAAAGAACCTTATTCCCCATTTCATTTTCTACTTGTTGGCAGCCTTATCGCTTGCACACTAAGTTTGTACAGAGGCCTGAAGTTGTATATATATAAGAACATTAGAAATCTGTAGTAAATACGAATTATGGGGTGGGGGTAACTAAATCTGTTCTAAAATATGACATATACAACAGACTGCAACAAATGACGCCTCGTTAGAATTGTATTGAGACAGGCTTTTGTACGCATCTGTATTCCAAAAACAATTTGCCCTTGAACACAAGTTGAAGGTCAATTCGGGGTCATTTTGAGGTCAAGGTGAAAATTGGTGAGGCCAAAACCATTGAAAACAGGTTATTTTTTCTTGTTCCAGGATAAAAATAGTAAGCACAACCATTATTTTGGTCTTAAAACTTGCGCATAAGGAATATCAAAGAAAAAAAAATACATTAAGTGTAAAAACAGATGAAGAATGTGTGTTTTCGACTCAGAAACAAACAAATATGGAGCTTCATAGAAGCGCTCATTTCGGTGTTCGCCATTAGATGTTTTTTTGCTGTGTTACATAGTACACTGTGGTAGACGTCCTTAAGGCCTTGTTAGATTGAATAGTTTGATAAATGCTAAGCATGCTATCTACCAAAAATGTCAGAGGAAGAAACACTTTTTATCCAGAAGTATTATATGTAGAGTTGCAAGAATACCATCTCCAGGATTTGGGTCAAAGGTCATCAAGTGCAATGGGCCTTATAAGTAAGACTGCGGTCAATTACAGTCTCATCTGTCCTCCTATTTCTTTGCTTCATCAATGACAATATTAGCACAAGGTGGAGTGACATTCAATTACATAATATTAAAGAACCTTATTCACTTTTTCATTTTCTACTTGTTGGCAGCCTTATCGCTTGCACGTCAAGTTTGTACAGAGGCCTGAAGTTGTGTATATATAAGAACATTAGAAATCTGTAGTAAGTACGAATTATGGGGTGGGGGTAACAAAATCTGCTCTTAAATGGGACGTATACAACAGATTGCAACACATGACCCCTCGAGACAGGCTTTTGTATGCATCAGTATTTCAATAAACAATTTGACCTTGTACTCAAATTGAAGGTCGAATTGGGGTCATTTTTAGGCCAAGTTGAAAATTAGTGAGACCAAATCCATCGGAAAAAGGTAATTTTTTCTTGTTCCAGGATAAAAATAGTAAGTACAGCCGTTATTCTGGTCTTAAAACTTGCGCATAAGGAATATCAAAGGATAATTTTTTTATTTAGTGTTAAAGAGATGAAGAAAGTGTGTTTTTGGGTCAAAAACAAGCAAAGATGGAGATTCATAGGAGCGCTCATTTAGGTGTTTGCCATTAGATTTTCTTTACTGTGTTACACAGTCCGCTGTGGCAGAAGTCCTTGTTAGATTGAATAGTTTTTTAAATGCTAAGCATGCTACGTACCAAAAATATTCAGTAACATAATGAACATGGACACAGTTGCCTCGAAGTCTATTCTACCACAAACTTGGTTTGAGTTTAATGAAAGTTCCGCTTTTCGATTATGAACCTAGAACCCCTTTTAATGAAATTTCCAACACTTTCAACCTTTATATGGACATGCAAAACATGGAACACCTGATGGATGAAAATGCTTTATTAAGGGGGAGGGGTTCGTCGACTTCTCAAACTTATAGATTATTTGATTTCGTCGAAGCCTTTGAAGAATACCTAACTACATTTCAGCTTAGAAAACCTCAAGTTTGTTAGATGAGGGGGGGGGGGGGGGTCGTTGACTTCTCAAACTTCTAGATTATTTGATTCCTCCTAAACCTTTAAAGAATAAATAACCCCTAGCCACTTATGAGTTAACTGTTAATACTCTTGAAAACAATATTAAACTATTTAATTATATTATATTATTAAATAGCTGTAATCATCAGGTGGCATCTAAACTGGATTTCAAGATGGCGGCCTGGAGCTGCTGTTCTTAAAATAAAGCTTATTACACAAAATTTGACCTTCAAAGCTATTGTCAATTAAACAAAAGTATGCTGAACACTTGAGGGGTAAAGATATCTTACTTAACTGGGCCCATGTTACTTTGCTTTCACACAGTTAAACACCGACTTAGTAACCTGAATAAATTTACATACTGGTTTTCATGGCAACTGGCGGCCATATTGGAAATCAAATATCCTATTCTTGGGGATATCTTAAGATCTAAAGCCTGGTTGTGCTCAATATTCTTATCCTGGAATAAGACAAAATAACCGTTTTTCAATGATTTTGCGCGTCAGAGATTTTCACCTTGACTTCAAAATGATCATTATTTGACCTTGAATTTAGTGTCAAGGTCAAATTACAAAATATTATATGCATTCATGCAAAAGCCTGACCATTCTAATAAGGGGTCATCTGTTTCATTCACTTATATAGTTCAGATTGTATGATTACCCCGCACCCATTTATCTAATAAAGCGTCTAATGGGGCGTCATTTCTGTCACTCATTTGTAATTAGTGTATTTTATTTATGCTATGCTAACTTAACGTGCAAGAGATAAGGCTGCCAACAAGGCGAAAATGAAATGGGGGATAAGATTCTTTAATATTATGTAATTGAATGCCACTGCACCTTGTGCAATTATTGTCATTGATAAAGCAGTTGAATAGGAGACCCGATGAGACATTAATTAATCACAAAATCTTACTTATAGGCCTCAATGCACTTGATGACCTTTGAACTTTGACCCATACACAGGAGAGACTATTTCCGGATCACTACTTGTACTTATGTCAGATATTAAGTGTTTGAGCCCCTGACACCTTTGGTATATTGCATTTATCAAACTTCATTCTAAAAAGGACTTTTACCATTGTAAACCAGGATATGCTGTAAAGGACTTCTCATGGCTTTGGACTTCGAATTTTGTTTTTCGTCACATTTATGCCAATTATGGCTAATTCGTGACTAGCCAGTTGTAAGTAGTGGAGGAAACCGGAGTACCCGGCGAAAACCATCGCCTAACCCTAAGTCACTGGCAACTTTCCCACATGCCCAGGCCGGGATTCGAACCCAGGCAGAGGCAGAGTGCAGTCAGTGGCGGTGCCTTAGACCAAACAGTCTCATGGCAGACACCTACATGGGCGCCTCAAAGAAGCACCAGATATGTCTATTTTGGACCCAAGAACTCATTTTTAATGAAACAAACTTTTTTCTATTCACTCAAAGTAGAAAATCCTATTTTCAACCTCGTGCGCATATTTTATGACAAAAAGAATTGTTGTACTCACGACTTTTATCCTGGATCATGAAAAAATGACATTTTTTCGATGTATTTGACCTCATTGATTTTCACCTTGACCTCAAAATGACACTCATTTGACCTTCAACTTGAGTTCAAGATCAAATTGTTTTTGAAATACAGATGCATACAGAAGCCTGTCTCTATACAATTCTAACGAGGGGTCATTTGTTGCAGTCTGTTGTATATGTCATATTTTAGAACAGATTTTGTTACCCCCACCCCATAATTCGTATTTACTACAGATTTCTAATGTTTTATATACACACAACTTCAGGCCTCTGTACAAACTTAACGTGCTAGTGATAAGGCTGCTAACAAGTAGAAAATGAAATAGGGAATACGGTTCTTTAATATTATGGAATTGAATGTCACTCCTCCTTGTGCAAATATTGTCATTGATGAAGCAAAGAAATAGGAGGGCTGATAAGACTGAAATTGACCGCAGCTTTACTTATAAGGCCCATTGCACTTGATGACCTTTGACCTTTTTACCCACATCCTAGAGATGGTATTCCTGCAACTCTACATGTAATACTTCTGGATAAAACGTGTTTCTTCCTCTGACATTTTTGCTACATAGCATGCTTAGCATTAATCAAACTATTCAATCTAACAAGGACGTCTACCACAGTGGACTATGTAACACAGTTAAGAACATGTTATGGCGAACATCTAAATGAGCACTTCTATGAAGCCCCATATTTGTTAATTTTTGACCCGAAGACACACATTCTTCATCTTTTTTTACACTAAATGTAAATTTGTTCCTTTGATATTCCTTATGCGCAAGTTTTAAGACCAAAATAATGGTTGTGCTTACTATTTTTATCATGGAACAAGAAAAAATAAACTTTTTTCGTTGGTTTTTGCCTCACCAATTTTCACCTTGACCTCAAAATGACCCTGATTTGACCTTCAACTTGTGTTCAAGGTCAAATTGTTTTTAAAATACAGATGCATACAGAAGCCGGTCTCTATACAATTCTAACGAGGGGTCATTTGTTGTAGTCTGTTGTATATGTCATATTTTAGAACAGATTTAGTTACCCCCACCCCATAATTCGTATTTACTACAGATTTCTAATGTTTTTATATATACACAACTTCAGGTCTCTGTACAAACTTAACGTGGAAGCGATAAGGCTGCCAACAAGTAGAAAATGAAATGGGGAATAAGGTTCTTTAATATCATGTAACTGAATGTCACTCCACCTTGTGCAAAAATTGTCATTGATGAAGCAATGAAATAGGAGGACTGATGAGACTGAGATTAACCGCAAAGTCTTACTTATGAGGCCCATTGCACTTGATGACCTTTGACCTTTGACCCACATCCTGGAGTTGGTATTCCTGCAACTCTACATGTAATACTTCTGGATGAAAAGTGTTTCTTCCTCTGACATTTTTGGTATATAGCATGCTTAGCATTTATCAAACTATTCAATCTAACAAGGACATCTTCCACAGTGTACTATGTAACACAGCAAAGAACATCTAATGGCGAACACCTAAATGAGCGCTTCTATGAAGCTCCATATTTGTTTGTTTCTGACCCAAAAACAGACATTCTTCATCTTTTTTTACACAAAATGTAAATTTGTTCCTTTGATATTCCTTATGCACAAGTTTTAAGACCAAAATAATGGTTGTGCTTACTATTTTTATCCTGGAGCGAGAAAAAATAACCTTTTTTCGATGGTTTTGGCCTCACCAATTTTCACCTTGACCTCAAAATGACCCTGATTTGACCTTCAACTTGTGTTCAAGGTCAAATTGTTTTTGAAATACAAATGCATACAAAAGCCTGTCTCTATACAATTCTAACGATGGGTCATTTGTTGCAGTCTGTTGTATATGTCACATTTTAGAGCAGATTTTGTTACCCCCACCCCATAATTCGTATTTACTACAGATTTCTAATGTTTTTATATATACACAACTTCAGGCCTATGTACAAACTTAATGTGCAAGCGATAAGGCTGCCAACAAGTAGAAAATGAAATGGGGAATAAGGTTCTTTAATATTATTGAATTGAATGTCACTCCACCTTGCGCAAACATTGTCATTGATGAAGCAATAAAATAAGAGGACGAATGAGACTGAAATTGACCGCAAAGTCTTACTTATAAGGCCCATTGCACTTGATGACCTTTGACCTTTGACCCACATCCTGGAGTTGGTATTCCTGCAACTCTACATGTAATACTTCTGGATAAAAAGTGTTTCTTCCTCTGACATTTTTGGTATATAGCATGCTTAGCATTTATCAAACTATTCAATGTAACAAGGATGTCTACCACAGTGGACTTTATAACACACCAAAGAACATCTTATGGCGAACACCTAAATGAGCGCTTCTATGAAGCTCCATATTTGTTTGTTTCTGACCCAAAAACAGACATTCTTTATCTTTTTTTACACTAAATGTAAATTTGTTCCTTTGATATTCCTTATGCTCAAGTTTTAAGACCAAAATAATGGTTGTGCTTACTATTTTTATCCTGGAACAAGAAAAAATAACCTTTTTTCGATGGTTTTGTCCTCACCAATTTTCACCTTGACCTCAAAATGACCCTGATTTGACCTTGAACTTGAGTTTAAGGTCAAATTTTGAAACTTGCTTGGTTTCATTCAAAAGCCTGATTTTCGGCAAATGTAACAAGGGGTCATTGGTTACCGTCAGTTGTTCAGTTCAGATTTCATGATGGATTTTGTTACCCCTACCCCATTAATTTCCTATATTTTGGAAATCTGCCATTTTTGATACACACAACTTCAGGCCTCTGTACAAACTTAACGTGCAAGCGATAAGGTTGCTAACAAGTAGAAAATGGAATGAGGGATGCTGCTCTTTCATTTGATACCAAGAAACCATCCTCCCCCTCTCAGCACGTTTTTCCAAAAAAATCCGGGCTTGGCTCATGGACTATGATGTTAGGCGACTTGTTAAAGAGTCTTTGAATCTTGCGAAAAAAACTGAAAAATGACTGAAACCCATGCGTATGGGTACTCGTCTGAGAGTACTCAGCGAGAGCTATCCAATGAATACCAACACGACAGGGTTTAATAGTTATCAAATCTTTGACGAAAATAGCCTTAGTATAAGACGAGTTAACACAATTAACTAGTCTGTGCTGCTGTGTTGCGTATCTGAGCATACGAAAGTATATATATTTAATGATAATACAT
>OZ012685.1:49701938-49721938 GCA_963942565.1 Maea johnstoni
TACCATTATCATCATTTATTTTGTTCTTTTTCTTAAATGTTTCTTTTCCCTTTGTAAAATGTAGTATTGAATATGATGCTGTAACAAGTTGCTTAAGTTTGTTTGTAAATTTGGCGTTAGCCCATTCATGCACAAATGTAATATTTCCCTACTTCTTTCTTGCTAGCTCTATTTTTGTACTAAATTCTATCAACTTGATTTACCATCCTCTTTCTCTAGAAGTTTGATTGGCTTGTACCACAGTTGCTTGCCTTCCACCAATCAGAAAAGTGTAGGGTTATAGGGCTTATTCTTTACATATTATCAATGGGTATTTGAACAACCAGACACTGGCATATGTACTGTATGATATTGTAACAGCGAGGAATGTTATGCTTTATTTTAGTTATTGATGGGTATCTGCCACCTTGGGTTTGTCACCATCTATCTGTCCCAACCCCTGATAGAAGGATTCACAACAGGCGCCGCCCTTCATACTCTAACCAGTCAAGTCAAGTATATCTTCGGCATCAAAGTCAAACGTCACAATGGCGCATTCAAATTGGTCTATGTAAGTAGCATGACGCGTGGCTGAATCTGTTCGTAAATAGAATACTAAATATAGCAGCTAAATTCGAGAATATTCGAGTTTATTCTTATTCGGCGCATTCAAATTGATCTATGTGAGTTGAATTTGGAATTTTGTTTTTCGTCACTTTTTCCGCCATATTGCAGCTAAGTCGTTACTAGTAAGTTGTAACTGGTGGAGGAAACTGGAGCGCCCGGCGAAAAACACCGCATAACCACAAGTCACTGGCAACTTTCTCACATGACCTGGCTTCTGTGAGTAGCATATCGTGTGGCAGAATCGATTTGTAAATAGAATGCTGAACATAGCAGCTAAATTCGAGAAAAGCTGAGTTTATTCTTTCGATTTTCGTCAGCAGACCATTACTTCTGTTACTGCTGGTGGCTACTTTAGTCAAGACAAAATGGTTCAGAAAAAGCTGGAAAATGACTGAAACCCTGTCATATTGGTACGCAGATGATGGTACTCAGCAGGAACTTTCATATTAATTCCAACCTAACAGGGTTTAGATATTTTGGGAACATTTCTGAGCTAATGCGCCTTGGACAAAAGTAGCCTCAGCACTAAAAGGGTTAATCTACTTGGGGTGTAATGGATGTTTGATTGTCATATCTGTGATCTATTAGGATTCATCTGACTCATCTAAACATCTACCAAAATATGAAAATACGTATGATTGAACGTACATGTACTAGCCTAGATTTCTAGGCTGCCATATGTATTTCTCTGTTATGTTTTTTTCTGTTACCCAGCATCAAATATTCTATGTGGCCGTAGTGGTACATTTAGTTTACACTTATCTCACCAGGATTCAGTTTGAGATCAGAGGATGAGGTGGTGCCATCTATCTACCATACCTGGTACCACACCCCACTGCTTGTTCAGCAGTAGAAGGGGATGTCAGTTGTTAGGGACTAGGAACCTAGTCTATGTACGTACCTACACGTGCATGTGCACATATTGAAAAATAATTAGATATCTCTGTTGCATACATGAATAACCGTTCCACTGCTGACGCTAATTTCGTCCAAAGCGCACGGATGCAAAGAGTTTTGAAAACCATCTGAACCCTGTCAAGTTGGTATTCATAAGATAGCTCTCGCTGAGTACCCTCAGATGAATACCCACACGCCAGGGTTTCAGTCATTTTTCAGGTTTTTTGCATCATTTTGTATTGGCCAAATTAGCCACCAGCAGCATAAGGCTTAATACTCGGAGTTTTCAAATCGCATAGGTTTCACTGTTTGACTCCAAACGTTTTTTTAACATTTCAGACATATATCGACATGTTTACGAGTGCTCAAGGTATTAATGAGACGGCTGTCATCATCGGAGCGACTTGTATCGTGATTCTTCTGCTTGTGAAAATATTTATCAATCCTCTGGCGAAGAAGAAGATAAAAATGCCAATTCCAATCGAACTTATTGTGGTGAGTAAGTTATTAATTATTGAGTTATGACGCACTCTATATACATATACCTTAAGCTAAATATGAACAAGATCAAGTACTGTACATTCACAAAAGATTGTGTAGAGTAAATTTTGCGAATTTACAGAAAATCAATTTTTGCCTTTTTTAACTTTGCGAATTGGCCGCAACATGGAGAGCCACCTATACACTTAAAGTGCCAGCACTTATCATTGCGAATTTTAATTTTGCGTCCAAGGCTAAACGCTAAAAACGCAGAAACTAAACTAACGCAATCTTTCCATATTTACAGTATATAGACCACATCAACAGGTTTCATTGCTTATTTCTATGGTTTCACTGAATAATTAAGTGATATGATAACTTTAAGGCCATGTGAAGCAAAAGTAAAACACCTACACGCGAATGGAAATTAAGCACTTGACTGCTGCTTGTTAACCAAAGCAGAACCGAAAACGTACGCATCTACATTTGGTAACTTTTGGTAAAACATACATAATGATTTATTTAGTGAATGGTGGATAAATTTACAAAATAAAATGTATATATATATATACATATATATACATACATATATATATATATATATATATATATATATATATATATATATATATATATATATATATATATATATATATATATATATATATATGTGTGTGTGTGTGTGTGTGTGTGTGTGTTGTGTGTGTTTGTGTGTTGTGTGTGTTGTGTGTGTGTGTTGTGTGTGTGTTGTGTGTATGTTCATACTACGCTAAAAAGCTTTCTGACATATCGCATCGCTTGCTTGAACAGGTTGTAACTGGGACCGTGGTGTCGCATTTTCTTGTTTTGGATGAAGTCAGAGACCTAAAGATAGTGGGAGACATTCCGACCGGGTAAGGAAATAATATACTTACATATATATATATATATATATATATATATATATAAATATATTATACAAATATGCCATGCCAGTGGGGGTAACATGATGGAATGTTTCCCTGAGGGAGGATGGTTTTGCCGAGGGCGGAGCCCGAGGGAAAACCATCCTCCCGAGGGGAAACATTCCATCATGTTACCCACACTGGCATGGCATATTTGTTTTATTATACCGAACAAACCCCATTTGTAATCTAAACAAAGCAAGGTCACAGATGACTGGTGATTCACACATTCCCCGCTAGGTGTCGCTAGTGGCAACGGGCAACATGAAGCCCTCACTGATGGCATCAGGCAACATGATGATTGTTCACTGTTAAGTCAGCCAATCACGGCTTACGATCTTCAAGTGAGGTATAATGAATATATATATATATATATATATATATATATATATATATATATATATATATATATAAATATATATATACCGGTATATATAGTTCGATAGATAGATAGATAGATAGATATATTGTATGCACGTGGCGTCACTATAGGCAGCAGTGAATTCATTGCGATTATTTTCACTCTAGGGCGATTGGAATTGTTAGTCGCAATCCGGAAATGATTAATTAGTGCTGTGAATATATTATAATTATGGATGTATAACATTAATAACAGATAATGGCTGACTTATGATTATAATATAAAGTAGTAAGTAGTTATATTCCAGAATCGAATGATTATGTAATTTCTTATTTCATTGATATAGAATTTATTCTGATGGAGATTGTCCATTTATTTTTTCAGGATTCCACCAGTGCACATCCCCGACGCCGATAATCTGAGGTCAGCAATTAGCGATGCACTGCCCATTGCTATAATCTCATTCGCCACAACAGCTTCCTTGACCAAAATGTTTGCAAAAAAGCATGATTACGAAGTCGACTCCAACCAGGTAAGGATTTTATAAGAATATACTATGCGATGTTTGTGAAAAGCATCTTGTAACCTGCTTCTGATGTGTATGAGAAGATGTTGCACAAGAAAGAGGTAGCAGTGACTGTCTACCTTGAACATTGAACACCAAAATTGTTCCCGTAGGCTACATTTACCCTGTCTACATTGAACATTCTGCACTGATTTGAAACTTTTCACTGAAAATGTGGTAAAATGAGATATTTAAAATCAAATGTTTTTTTAAGTGATATTTTTCAAATGCTGAATATGTGAAGTCTTTAACTATATGATGAAAGTGAGGTAAAGACATAGTAGTTTTTGCAATAAAATGATCATGTTTATCTATTTACCTTTGACTTTGTTTCTATTTCACGCGTAAATCAAACACTTTTTTCATTTCCCGTGAGTGTTCAGTGTAGGCAGGTTCCACTGTAGAAGCACCCAGATAGTGAATGATATCTGTTTTAGTTAAAAGCTTTATGGATATTGTAAACTCTTCGTCATTCTAGGAACTTGTAGCACTGGGCATCAGCAATGCAGTTTCCTCCTTTTTCAACTGCTACACTGCATCGGCCTCCCTGTCCAGGAGTACAACCATGGAGAATGCTGGAGGAAATACTCAGGTATGATAGAACTGTTCACCTTTTTTAGTTTTAAAGAATTTTTGGTTTTATTCAATGTCTGCCAGCTATGGCGATCGCATTCTAATACATACTATCTTGTTCTTTGCTCTCATTTGAGCAATTTACAAAGGATGTGTTATTCTGACCCCCGTTCGCACAATAGAACATCTGGGAGGATTTATCTGAAAGAAAAATGTTAAGATATTCATTGCCATTCATTAAATAGGAGATGCCATTCCTTCTCAAAATCATCCATTTTACCGCAGATGTTTGCCATATATTTTGCTTGTACATATTGTTGTTTCAATAAATTTTTGAAGTTGAAAAAATTTGGTATTTTTTCATTGATTTTTGCGGTGTATATTGTTACTTTTGCAAATAAAATGATAACTGTGAGAAGGCGGCTTTTGTTTATTTCTCCTGTGATAATGCTATTTTCAGTAAGAACATAGTCGTTGACACCAAGCTGGGTTACCCATCTTTCAATGTCAGACCATATCTTTTTAGATTTGTCACAATGTAATAGCATATGAGAATTACTATCAGGTTCTGTTTGACACATACTGCACAAATTATTATTTTTAATTCCTATTTTAAAAAGTCTGTCATTAGTAAAAAAGCGTTGATGCAAAGTTCTAAATTGTATATACTTCGCATACGAATCGTCAATTAGGGAACTATGTCTCTTAAAAGATTTGGATATTTCTATTGGGGTTAGTGTAAGATTGGCTAGCGAATTCCACTTTTCGCACGCTTCTTCAACTATTTCAAAATGTCTGCCAAGCAGTGATTTATATAGCTTGGACACGCCTTTTTTGTCCATATAGACTATTATGCTAAGATAGCTATTGCTAGGGAGTGGGGATTTTGTTTCTGGAAAGTCTTTGAATCGCAGAAAATTCTTTAGGAGGATACAGATTCTTCCATATTCCAGAAAATTTGTTTTAACACCGAATTTCTGTTGGAATTCTTTCAATTTTAAAGGTTTTCCGTACGTGTCTACCAGGTCGTTTATCTTCCTGATACCTTTATCATACCATGGCTTTTTGAAATTAATTTTGAGATTGGGATTGAACCACAAAGGCGATTCATGTATGATATCTCTGTGCAGAGTAATCTCTGTTTTGTTGATAGACTTAACACTATTGATGAAATCAAGCCAAAAAGGGTTATATATGACCTCTGTTGTTCTGTCTAATCTGTCAGGACCATACTCAAAACAGTCATATATATCCCAGTAAGTGGGGTATATGGTCCATTTTGATTGGCTTGTTAGGAGCCTTTTTGCCCAACCTAGTTTTAGTGCCTGGTCAAAATTTTGGAGATTGTGTAGTTTCATACCACCGTCCATGATGTCAGATTCCATTATTTCCTTACGAAACTTAGGAGGTTTATTGTTCCAAATGAAATTTTTGAAAATGGCATCTATTTCTTTGAAGAGGAGATTATTGGGACTGGGTAGGGACAGGAGCAGGTGAGTGATTTTTGATAAAAATAGCGATTTTATTACCGTAACTTTTCCGTAAGGACTTAGTTTACGAGCCTGCCATAGTTTTATCAAATTCTTAATGTCATTGATTTTTTTTTCAATGTTTAAGGTTGTAATATCACTCATTTTGTTTACGTTATATTGAACTCCTAACACCGTAAAGGTGTCGGTCCATTCCATTCCGTATTTACCCTCCCAGGGCAAGCTCCTGTCCCTTAAGGCCCCAATTTTGACCGCTTTAGTTTTGTCAACATTGATTCCCAGTCCAGAAATTCCCTTGAACCAACTGAGGATACTCATTAATCTCTTAATTGCAGAAAGAGAGCCTTCTAAGAATAGCGTGGTATCATCTGCGTATTGAGACACTGCGATCTCTGTGCCATGAATCTCTATTCCCCTGATATCCCCACATTCCCTGATACAGTGCGACAATAGCTCCGCACATAAAACAAAGATATACGGGGAGATCGGATCTCCCTGACGACATCCCCTTGAAAGAATAATATTGCTTGAAAAATGGCCATTATTTTCAATTGCTGATGAAGAACCTTCATGTAAAAGTTTAATGTAGGAGATAAATCTATCTCCGTATCCGAACATCTGCATACAGGTGTATATGTAGGACCATTCAATAGTATCAAAAGCCTTTGCGAAATCTAATACTATAATTAGTCCTCTTTTATTTTCCATTTCACAATGGTTAATTGTATCATAAAGTAGTCTGGTATTGTCACCTATGAAACGATTTGCTATGAATCCTGTTTGGTCTGGGCTAATAACTGTTTCCAGTGTTGCTTTCAGTCTGTCTGCTAAAATTGAGGAGTAGAATTTGTAAGTACAGTTGAGCATTGTCAGTGGTCTCCAATTTTTCAAAACATTTCGGTCTTTCCCTTGTTTCGGTATGCAAGTGATTGTACCTTTTTTAATAATAGTTGAGAGTGAATTTATTTTAATAGCGTCGGTATAAGCTCGAAATATCCAGTTAATCAAATCAGGACAAAAAGTTTTTAAAAATTCGTTTGAAAATCCGTCTGGTCCAGGTGCTTTGTTTAATTTAGCTTTTTTTATTGTCTGTTCGAGCTCTTCTATTGTTATGTCTTTGTCGAGAGATTGTTTTTGTTGTTCGGTTATAGTCGGTAAAGTCTTAGTAAGATTGTAATACTTTGAGTCAGGTATGTGAGTAGTTTGTTTTGAGGTGAACAAGTCAGAGTAAAAGTCTTGCTGCATACCCATAATCTTAGTCATATCAGTGTGAATATGTCCATCCATATCAAGAAGTTCTGGGATGGATTTGTTCAAGTAGTTTTTTTTCTCCAGATTCAAAAAAAAACTGGAAGGTTTTTCCCATTGGGAATTTATAGATGCTCTTGAACGGATCATGGCTCCGCATAATTTGTTTTCTCTCCAAGTCACCAATTGATCTTGTTTACTTTCAAGATATTCCATTAGTGTTTGTCTGTTTGAAGGGTCTTCATTTGCGTCAATTGATTTTTCAATTTTGTCAATATTCTCAATCAATTTATTCTCATAAGCTCGATTTTCTCTTGCTTTTTTTTTTGAGAATTTTATAGTTTCACCCCTTATTTGGCAGAGTAAGGTGTCTAAGAATAAAGCATCGCTTATGTTAATCTCTAGATCTGTACCCTTGTTGTTTTCAACATATAAGGGATCATAGATTGGAAGAGCATATGTGGCTTTTGCCAAATTGATTTCCTTTCTGATTAGGTCCAGATATTCATTTTGTTCAAGAAGTTTGTTATTGAACTTCCACTGACCCTTTCCTCTAGGTTGTGTGGAGATATTGAGAGTGATTTCAATAGGAGAATGATCACTTTTATAAGACGATTTTATGTCTGCCTTTGGACATAGTCCCATAATCCCTTGAGATATGAGGCAGTAATCGAGTCTGGACCGTTTAAAAGGTTTCTTAGAGCCCCATGTAAATCTTAAAATGGATGGGTTTTGTTCTCTCCATATATCAATCAAATCCTTAGAAGAGATCATATTCTTTATAAGAGCATTTAAGTTTTTGTGCCTTATGAACTGGTAATTGTATGTGTCAATTACTTCAAGTGGGGTATTCCAATCTCCCATCCAGATCTGGTTGTCTAATAAAGAGGCATCTAATTTATTGATAACTGATATGAGCTAGTTTGCATCGTCGATGTTTGGCCCGTAAACATTGATTAGGGAAATGCTGCAAAGGTCTGGTAGTTCAATATTAACTAGAAGGAAACGTCCATCTTTGTCAGTTATAATGTCTTTAACTGTATGTTCAAAAGAGTTGTTAATGATTATACTAACTCCTCTGGCATTAGTAGTAGTCCCTGAGCAGTGAAAGGATACGTTCCATTCTTTTGAGAGTAAGGGGATGTCGTCTGGGGTCCAATGGCTTTCTTGGACAAGAATGATATCTAGCTTTTGTTTCTTGAAAGAATCGAAGAAGTCGAATCTCTTCTTTTCCTGTCTAAGACCCCGAACGTTTAAAGATTGAATTTTTAATCTATCAGGGAGGATATCCATCTATCAGGGAAAATAGGGCAGGGTAGAGTGCTGGCACACATCGAACAATTTTCATATTATTGACCAAAAACTCGTATACGAAAACAAAGATAGAAAGAAACTGAGATGGTATGAAAACCATCTGAAACTGCTGTATTGAACTTGAAAAAGAAGTATTAAGAAAGTTCAGCAGATAGTGTAAAGAAAAGAAATGACGTCGGGATTTACGAGTGGGATAAAGGGTAAATTTAGAAAAAAAAGTGGAGGTGTAGGCCTAAGCCTGAAATGGGTGTCTATGGAAGGGGATGGGGAAGAAAAAAATACTATTTGACCCCCGACTGTGGTGAACATGATTTAATACAATTATAAATGTTTGTAACGTTATAAGAAACGGTAATACTACTATAACCAGAAGGTTATAATAAGAAAGAAAAACAATTAGCTTTGGTTAGATTGCTTTGAGAGTATTCTGATGGAATATCAGATGCCAAGGTATGAAGAGCGAAATTGAATAATTTCAAAATTTTTAGGCCCAAGCCTAAGTAAAATTTAGCACAGTGAAAGTCTAAATGGCAGTGGATTGATTTGGCCAGTGAAAGTATCAAGTTAACAACAAAAGTGCAAAGAAGTTAGAAAAATAAGAAGTAAACTAAAATTGAGTTTTAATCTTATAGGGATTAAGCACTGCAAACCCCTAAGAGAACTAAGGAGCTCTTTTTTTTTTTTTGAGAAAAAGTTGAATTTTGGTGAAGTTTGATTATAGAAGGTATACACAGAGCATCTGATCTCCCTCAGTGAACAAAGTAGTACCAGGAACCCAACACCCAACTGCCTGTTGGTGTATATATTGAGTTTTGGTATTTTAACTAATTATGCAAATTACAGACAAATACACACACATAGTGTTAACACATTTAAAAAGGTCTGTGTTACCAATAGTATAAAGCCTTAACAGTAAATATACATACTTATAGTAAGTGTTTTGGTATATAACACTTGAGATATTCCCTTATTATTGAGTTGTAAGAAAACATAGGTATTAGAACTTTACCAGCAAGTGTACTAATAAGGGAGGTACCAAGATTGTGAACAATAAATATATAATTTAGTGATGATTTACAAGAGATCACAGGGTGGCAACAAATTGAGTGATTGAAAAATTATAGAAAACTTCTTTGACAAAATAAATTTGTTTCAAAGTAATATCTCCTGTGAAAAGGAGATCCAATTAAAAAAAAAAGAATGATAATTTTAAAACTTCACTCTAGAGCAATAATTATTCTCATATGCTAAGTAATGCCCCCTGTGACCTATGTGTTGTGTGGTTTACACAACTAGACGATATTAGCAGTAATAGCCCTGTAACTTTTAATCCTGTATTATACAAGGATATAGCTACTTATGCAAAAGAGGTGCTATATTGTGCTTGTTAAATGAAGGATTTACACTGGGTTTTTAAGAAAAACACACCAAAATAGGAACACAGGAACCAGGCAGAATGGTTGGCTTGCATGTACCAAAAAAGCATTGTGAAATTGCACATTACAAAAATAATTAAGTAGTGTTTATAAAGAAAATAAATATTAGCAGTAGTAGCCCTATAGCACTTATCCTGTATAACACAAGGACAAAAATCCTTACAAAGTTAAGGAACTAGCTTGTACTGCCAATTGAAATTTGCATGAGTTATATAGAAATTGTGGAGATACAAGTAACAAGCATGATTAAATTACCTTGGGTGTAATGTAATAACACCCACAAGCAGTCACAGAAGGGCACCATAGAGAAGGCAGAGGAAACAACAAAAACGTAAAAAAATTAAGTTTGAAAAGTCCAGTTGTATAAGAATTGGTAGCCTGGTTGCTGACTTATAGTTTAAAAGACTAGATGAAAAATGAATTTTAAGACTGTAGAATAAAAAGAGACCTAGTTATTTATATCATATGTTGCCCTCTGTGACATACATGTAGAGTAATTGACATAATTAAACAGTGTACTGTTAGGCTTAGTACTTTGTATAATGATGCAGAAATACCTTGTGCATATGATATGCACCAATTTACAATAATCCCATAGTTATTAGGCATTAACTTATGGATACCTGGCACTTGGCTTGAAGAAGCCTGCTACTCAGAAAAAAACAAAAAAATAATTGTTTAAACAGTAAGGTATGAGCTATTTGTCCATTAATCAGTCCTGCCTACAGTATTTTGCTTCTGTCTACACTCAAGTGATTAGCAATATGGGGTATTACTTTTAGGTTTTAATATCAGGCATATTAAGGCTGTGTTAGTTTTGGATTGGGAGTGTGTTACTGATCTGTTGGTTTAGATCTTGTATATCCTGTGAATGTTCATTCTTAATGTTTTAGTGAGACTGGTTCGATCCATCTCCTTGATGTTTGCTATGGCCGATACCACTTCTGCTACTTCGGGTGGAGTGGAGATGTCTGTGAAGTCGAAGGGGTGGTAAGGTGCGTTAGATTCTGGTAGCATCCTCTTTGTGTCCACCTTCAAGGCAATTTCCACCAAGTCAGGAGTTGGTTTCAGCATTTTCCTGCCCATGCCCAGGTAACCATTGGGAAATCTCATCAGGAATTCGAGCGCTTCATTATAGTTTCCCTGGAAATTCAGATAGTGCACGAAGTGTTTTGGCGGCAGACCTGTAACTAGTTCTCCTAGCAGTTCTGAGTGTGCACCCACTGTGTAGACTCTAAGAGGTCTCCTTGCTGTGATGGCTGCCTGCATATAAAGTCTGAATACTCTGACCTGATTTGGCATTGTGGAGGTTCCCAGAGACAAGTCAAGTCCAACCCCTCCCAAAGCAGCAATTTTCGGGGAAACAACCAGTAGTCTTGAGGCTATGGTTAATGAGTCAACCTTGTTGGGATTTGCTGTTGGTCTTGCACCCAGAGAGACCAGAATCCTTGGGTCTTGCATCAGTGTGTGGAACAATTGTGAGTTCATGATACCTGGGTCCAGGATGTCTGTGATAGCCAGATTGAAATTTGTCAATCTTCCCGCAATCAGCATTCTTGGGTGGTTTTCCAGTAAACCCAGATAGCAAGTTTTGTTGTAGAGTTCGACTATATCTGCTCTTGTATCTATTGCTGCAATGCATGGATTGGCGATGGCAGGTCCAGTGATGGTACCGTTTAGCTCTGCATATCTGATGATGTAGGCTAAGGTTTTCCAGTGTAGGATATCTGTCAGTCTAACTGGGTGATTGGGATCTCTTGTTGGGATAGGGTGCAGTCCAGAAAGGTTGTCAATTTTGTTCAGAAACATGAGTTCTCTTGGTGTAAAGGGTGACATATGGATGTCACACAGACCTTCTGTTTGTACTAGATTGAGCAGCTGCTGGTTTGTTGCACAGTTCAAGTCCTCCATAAGGAATTTAAAGAAGTCCACATGTCTCTGGATGAGCAGTTGGCTGTGTTCATCTGCCTTAAAATCACCATCACACTTCTCGATGCATTCTTTGGTGTGGTATGTCCTGCATTTCCAGCAGGTTATATCAGGAAGTACACCCCACCAGGCTATGCCAAGATGTGATAGGACCAGATGTTTCTTCATATTGGTTTGGAGTTTCTCGCAAACTGGGCATCTTTTCTCTGAACGTTGTGTTTTTATGGAAAAGAGTGGGACAGGCCCCAAGATAGATGGTCTGTTGAAAGTTTGATTTACAGGAGGGGGGTTTCTCTCTTGATGTTCAGGCGATGGAGGCATGATTCTGGGAAACACCTTTTTCTTTCTCTGGGAGTCTGGAGTTGCCGGAGAGGGAGTAATCTTCTTTTCCACTTCTACTTCTGTTGAAAGAACACTGGCACGGGTATGGTACACTGCTATGGACTTGTTGGTGTCTGGAGTGCTAGATCTACCTGATTCATACGAATAGATAGGGGACAGTTCAGGCCTGTTTGGAGAGTAGGAAGTGTGCCCATGGTTATATTCATATCTATGTGTACTTGACCAGTGGTGGGAAACTTCTGTATAGCTTGAGCTAGACATCTGATCATAGCTTATGGATTCAGCTTTCGCTTGACTCAAGAGAATGTCTATACTCTCTCCCATGGCAGTTTTTTGGTCACTCTGTGCACTTGTCACTGTTGCTGAAGCAGGAGTGCTCCTCGGTTTCTTGGTTTTGGGGATGGGTGGGGGGTCTAAATTCTCAGTAGCTGCATAACCAAGATTGAAGCAGGCATCTTGTCCTTGACCAGGGAAGCAGATGTTGTTGTAAATTAGATCGTTGGTGGTGATGTCAATTCCAATCGATTCTGATGTCGCCAGCAATGAGATAGGTTCTGGTTTGACAACATTTGCTGCATCCTCCATTTTCTTTTCTGGTGATGTAGGACTCCTATAGTCGAAGACTCCGGACAGTCTGTAGCACTCATTGTCTGGGATTTGATAGTTAAAATCTATTGGTGTAAGCACATAATTCCCATAACTTGTGACAATTCCTCTGGGAGTCTTTGAAGATCTTGGCTTTTTCTCTCTAGTGCCATGCCTACTTGATCTGGTTAAGGTTCCTTTGGAAACCTTGTGTAGAGTTTCCTTTGGCTTAGAAAGTTCTTTTCTGGGAGACTGTTGTGTTGTTTTTTTAGACCTCCTCATCTCTCGTCTGACTTGGTCGAGGATCTTTTGTTTAGTGGCGTTGTCTATCTCTTCCCAGAAATCGCCCTCATCTTCGAGTCTCTTGCTGAGTAGTTTTTTCGCCATATTCACTGCAATAAGTAAGGAGTTTGTTAGGGGGTTGTTAGGGGGGGGGGGGGGGGGGGGGGAGTAAGAATGTATTGCAATGGTTAAGATTAAGTTGGAGATTTGAATTGTGCAACATAGCAAACAGGATATGGTATAGTGAACGGATCATGGATGAGATTAGATGCAGATATATTGGGTATTAAAAAAATTTAAGTGCTGTTCTAATTACAGAGAAACCAAGATATTGTATAGGGAAGGAATAGGTGATTAAATTTAAGTGAGTAGAGACATGAAGCATATTTTTGGAGCAGTATGCAAGGTAATAAAAGACTCAGCTGTAACCCAGAAACCAGGTAATTGTAAATTTAGAGAATGTAAAGAAAAATTTAATAAAAAATAAAATAAAATTATTATTATTTTTTTTTCTTCTTTTTTTTTTTTTTTTAAACAGTAAACATTTTAACAAGTAATAAAAATGGAACAATTGCAATTTGAAACACTTGTACAGCAAAAAGAAAACAAAGTAGACTAGGTTGTGTTAGCTGATAATACAAGTTTGCAAGAAAATTGTTTTATACATATTGGTAAAGCCAGAGCATTGCCAAATTTGCAATGATGCAGCTTGCATAGGGCGTTGTGGAAGCCTTTTGACTTGAGTTATAACTATACTCAAGTTAATGAGTTGGTACCATAGGGGTTAAGATTTAGCAGGTAAAGGTATTTATCCGGGGGTTTATCTTGCTTTACCCATGCCACTTCAGCATTTGGCCTCCTTTCTAGCCAGACTTTTCCCATACCATCGTCACATGCTCTGGCTAACCCTTCTTTATTGACTCTGATTTTAGTTGCAATAGCTTGATACCCCTTTCTTTTCTGTCTGGCTATTGGAGCTAAGTCTGTTTTAATTCCTAGCCTAGAGTCATTCTTTTGATTGTACTGAGCTAGTTTGAAGGAGGCTCTAAGAACTGTCTGTCTCTCTGACCATTTGTTAAAGGCAATGATTATGGGGCGGATACCTTTCGTTTTCTTCTTATCACCCACCCTATGGATATTTTTGATGTCCATCCTATCAACTATTTCTTCTTCTAGTTCTAGGACCTCCATTAAAAGCCATCTGGCTCTTTTCCATGTATTTTCTTTGTCTTCAATCTCAGGCAGGCCATAAATCCACAAATTCATTTTCCTGTAATGTTGCTCACTGTCCTCATCCTTCTTTAATGAGATCAACCTGAATTCTTCCAGAAATTTGAGTCTTAGCATAGCTTGTTCGTTTGCTGTTGCTTTCTCAAACAACTCTTCTATGGAGGATTGATTTTTTGTGAGTGTAGCCTCCATTTGCTCAATAACCCTGTCAGAATATGCAAGTTTTGCTTCTAAAGTGACAATTTTTTCATCTGCACTTTGTTGTTTTTCCGTTAACTGGCCCACCTGAGTCTGAACTCCTGCAAGATTTTCTGTGATGGCAGATACCTTGTCATCAGTAAGATTGACCTTTTCTTTAACCTCTTTGAACTGTGACTCCATATAAACATTTTGTTTTGTAAGCATTTCTTTAAGTTCAGCGAATTCGCTTTTAGCTTCCTTGCTAGCTGTTACAGACATGGTTCCTTTTTTTGAGGATCGAAGGGAGTATCCTAGCTCACTATCTGACACTACTTCTGAAAGATTTGTCTTTGTCTTATTCCTACGTCCTCTTATTGACATTACAGGAAATCTATGTTAGAGAAGACAGTTGTACAATGGATACAGAGTAAAAAATACCTTCTTGAAGTTGATGTATCTAGGTCCGTGTGAATTCCAGGGTCACCCTTGAATATCACTACTTTCGGTTTCCTATTATCGCTCAGCGAATATCGTTCGTAGCTTGAAAGTTTGTACACACTGTTGTCACTTCTTTTTTCCACTGTCTTCTATGTTGCTTGTTGGTACGAGCAGAACTGTCATCTACGATGTTTCTATCCACGGAAAGCACTGTCATCTACGTAGTCGCCTTAATGGAAAGCACTGTCATCAACGACGAGAGAAAGCGTGCTGTCATCTACGATGGTCGCCGTCCACGTGGGTTTTCTTCGGAAGCAGATTTTGGGAATTTTGGATATGCGTGGAAGAATTCCCTATCCGACCTTGCGGCGAAAGTCTCCTTCGTGTTTGTAGTCGACGGTTACCAATCTAATACCGGATTTGGAGAGGCATATCCATAATTTTAGATAAAGTTTGTAGGACCGGTCTGCACGTTGCGAGAAGATTTTCAAGATGGCCGCGAGTGTTATACTCTCCAATGTTTTTCAGAAATGTATAATATTTCAAGTCTCTGCCCATTTGCAGCTCCTTTGAAGTTACCGTACTTGTATAGAAACCCTGTTTCTAGGTATTTGAAGTCCGGTGGCAATACTTCTGTGTCTGAGTTGTCTTATTTCACCATGTCGTTTTTTGGAGATTATGCACCCTCGAGTGAGTCATCTATCCAAGTCTATTTCCGAAGGCCAATAAACATTCTACAATAAATTTTTCCGCCTAGACACATTCTATGTCTAAAGCGTCAACAATATGTGTAGAAATGAAAAGTGGATGCCTATGCGAAAAAGAGATTTTAAAAGATTTGTTCACCGTACAGTCGGAGCTTAAAAAAAGGTGACCTACTGAAAGTAGGTCATGACGTCACCTCTGTTCAGAACTGTTCACCTTGATGTCGTGATGAAAAAGAGGCACTGTGTGTAATTATACAAATTATAATCACAAAATATTGTGTCAAGTAAATTTTGCGAATTTACAGAAAATCGATTTTTGCGTTTTTTAAGTATTCGAATTGGCCGCAACACTAATCATTGCGAATTTCTAATTTTGCGTCCGAGGCTTAACGCTAAAAAACGTTAAAATTAAACTAACGCAATCATTTCCAAATTTACAGTATATGTAACGGCATGAGGAATACAAACACTTGGTTTACATAGAAAACTAAAAATTATTCATATTCCTATTTCTGTCTACAATATCACCAAATATGCAAAATCAGACATTGCTCATTTATTATTACTATCATCATCATTATCAGCGTTATTATTATTATTATTATTATTATTATTATTATTATTATTATTATTATTATTATTATTATTATAATTATCATTATCATTGCCATTATTATAATTATTATTATTATTATTTCTATTTATTATTATTATTATTATTATTATTATTATTATTATTATTATTATTATTATTATTATTAATATTATTATTATTATCATTATTTTAAATAGTAATAGTAGGGCAAAGTAGCTCAGTTGGTTGGGCGTCGCACTAGCAATCAGTAGGTCGCTTGTTCAATTCCTTGCCGAGGCACTTTGGTATGTCCTTGGGCAAGACAGTTTATTCCATATTGCATCAGTTTACCCAGCTCTAAAATGGGTACCTAGCATGAAAAAGGCAGTGCTTAGAGCTTGTGCGCTATATGCTGCCTGCTGCTCTGGAATATCCCACGGGGGATTGAAATGGTGTGTACATGCCTGCTAGGGGAGGAAGGTCGTGAGAACATTTCGGTGGATATAAGACTATAAACCGAATACCTTTAGTAGTAGTAGCTACTACTACTACTACTACTACTACTACTACTACTACTACTACTACTACTACTAGTATCATTATTATTATTATTATTATTATTATTGTTATTATTATTATTATTATTATTATTATCATTATTATTATTATTATTATTATTATTATTATTATTATTATTATTATTATTAGTGTTATTATAATTATTATCATTATTATTAACTATTGATTATTATTAGTTGGCATAAATTGTAACCTTTATTTCTTTTCAGATTGCAAGCCTATTCAGCAGTGCTTTGGTCCTAATTGTCTTGCTTGCCATAGGACCTCTTTTTAGAAGTCTTCCAAATGTGAGTTGGTTTTAAAAGTAGATTATATATACTAGTATATATATATATATATATATATATATATATATATATATATATATATATATATATATATATATATATATATGTATATATATATATATCAGGGTTTCTATCTCATCGATATAACTAAAGTTATTGACATAAAACCAGTACCTTCCTCTTTTCGTTATGTCCATGTCCATATAGATAAATGCTATGTATGATACAGTATAGGATATTGGCCAGCAATCTGTTTTTATTTATTTTTGTCATTTGCAGGTGGTGCTTGCCTCTATAATCATCGTTGCCCTGAAGGACATGATTCTACAGTTTCGGAAACTGCCTAAACTTTGGCGTGTTACTAAGATTGATTTCGTGAGTCCTGTTTCTCTTCTGCATAGAAAGTTTCTCTTCGAATACAGTCAGAATGACATAACTAGAAGAGTAGAAACCTAAAGCATTCTTATTTAAATGCTCTCTCTCTGTACATATATGTATGTATATATGTATGTCTATACATAACTCTCTCTCTCTCTCTCTCTCTCTCTCTCTCTCTCTCTCTCTCTCTCTCTCTCTCTCTATATATATATATATATATATATATATATATATATATATACATATACTTTTATATATATATATATATATATATATATATATATATATATATATATATTTATTTATTTATATATATATGTATATACATATATATATATATATATATATATATATATACATATATATATATGTATATATATATATATATATATTTATATATGTATATATATATATATATATATATATATATATATATATATATATGTATATATATATATACATATATATATATATATATATATATATATATATATATATATATATATATATATATATATATATATATATATATGGTGTATATATATATATATATATATTAACCCTCTTCAAATAATGGAGTATTCAGATTACACATATAATTCCTAGTATGTCCATGCCTGCATTTAGTGTTCATTACAGTGTTAACACGATGCACAAAGTAAAATATCATTGGTACTAGAAGTAAACATAAAATATGTGTTGGTATCATTTACCATCATGTTTACTAGACAGCATACATGTACTTAGGTATTATTTTATTATATTCTAGAGCGTCTGGATAATCACCTTCCTCAGCACAACGTTCATAGACGTCGACCTTGGACTCGGCATTGGAGTTGCTTTCAATCTTCTGACAGTAGTTTTCAGAACTCAAGCGTAAGTGTTGATGTGTTATCATAACTTCTTAGGCGTTTTACAAAGTGAATACAGATTGAGATTGTAGGTTTGCGTGTTTTGTTGTACAATTGTCTGTTTGTTCAACACAGAATTGACTCTTCAGTAATATATGTTTAGCATCTTGTTATGCTATTCTATTTCAACATTTCAATTAGGACTGCACACATGGTCTTATAATGATAACCATGTAATTCATCGTTAATAGCGGAATCAGAGAGAAAAATTGAGATGTGGAGTGCTGAAACTGTAGCGCAAAACAATTTCCAGTCAGATATCTCTAAAGCATTGCTTTTTTGTCATATATATCCATGTGCAAGTTCCAGATGTGAGTTAGAAGAGAAAGAGAAAACAGAAGATTTTCATATTTCCTTCAGAAGGGAGTAGGCAACGTCTCTTTTAATCGTCTACAACACACTTACTTTTGTTTTCATAGATTTTTGGGTCGTTTTTAGAATAGTATTTTGCATCTCTTGATTTTATCACCCTATTTTACATTAGAAATGGCCAATACTCCAATACAGGATGGTGTTCCCTTGTGATTAACACACATGTGACCCGGTGGTTTTACCAATGCATGTGTAGCATTTACTAGCACCACTTTGCAGTAAGGTAAAATGTCCAATTATTTGCTGAGTTTATCTTGGACTAACAGCTTGTGCCATGCTTTCAATATTAATAACATACACATTGATGGTCCTTATATTTGTAACCAGCCACCCAGGCATATTCATGGTTCTTTCATAAGTGCCCAAATGTTTCTAGAACCAAAGCCGCTCAAAAGATAACCTGTACACTTCCTTGCAGGGGCTATCACTTTAGCTGCAGATTCCTATGATAAATGAGAAAGAGATATACATATACAAGCGTTGAAAACCTCTTCGTCATTCACATTATGTGTCCTTATCGTTAGCTCCACTCTGAGACTAGCAGCTTATTGGTCAATTTGTTTGTTTAACGGAATATATTTGGCTTCTAATATTACTTTTACCAATTGTCAATGTAAGGAGGCCAACATAATCCGTTATTGAATCCTAAGAGTTCTGTACACAATGTTCTATTGCTAGGACCCATAAGATATCACTCGTTGCTATGGTGACAGGTAACTACATTCTCCACTGACAGATGTCGCTATCAAGGATGGCGGCCACTGTTTTCACATCGCCGGTAGAACTTTTTTGGTGTTTTAAACACTATTTGCGCATTATAGTCTGCCAAGATGGTGAATATCTGAAAACAAAGATGGCAGGCAGTAATTAAGATGGATATAGGTTTATGAATCGCACATTCAAGTGAGAAATCTGTGACAATATGACAATGCATGAAGTTGCATAAGACCACAGATCAACTGCTTGTATCATTAGCATCATATCGGTGGAGGATCTTTTCTAGTATGTCATGATAATGATTTCTGCCTTGTTATTCATCATTGAAGAATAAATTCTTTCCAATTGTGTCATGAGTATTGCCTTTTTTTTCAGACCTTACGCCTGTCTGCTTGAACGCGTTCCAAATACGGAGATGTACAGGGACAAGAATTCTCATGGAGATGTAAGTGGGTTTTCATTCTTCTCATTATTCCCCTAATGCCCCCAGTCAGTTTTCATGCAAACGAGGAGTTTGTGACATGTGATGAATGACTAAAAATGAAATCATCAAATACAGATTCATACAGACGATA
>OZ012685.1:49726938-49931938 GCA_963942565.1 Maea johnstoni
TGCTTTATAAATGTGTGGCATTGTGGGGGACTGGCTATGGTCCTTCTGCAACTGAAAGACCCCATGGAACTACCTGTAAAGAGAAGAGAATTTCTTCCCGGTCCTGGGTTTCTATTTCGTCGCGATATGACTTAAGCTGTTGAAAGCGACATTAAAACCCATTCCTTTTTGCCACCTTAAATGTTTTCCTATTTAATTACCAGGTGGTATTAGACAGATCATGCACCATAGCTGCTTCCAGGGTAAAACAAGGGGATTACTCTACCCCACCACTCATGATGCCGTCCTGCATGCAATTAAGGCATGGAAAAAGGTTAGTATTTCAGTTCCTTAACCCTTTTGATGCTGGTGCCTAATTTTGCCAATACAAAATGATGCAAAAAAACTGAAAAATTACTGAAACCCTGTCAAATGGGTACTCATCTGAGGGTACTCAGTAGGAACTATCCAATGAATGCCCAAGTGGCAGATTTTAGATGGTTTTCAAAAAATGTTGTGTTCTTGTGCTTTGGGCGAAAGCAGTCTCAGCAGTGGAAGGGTTAAGATGAAACTAGTATTGTGTTGTATTGTAATTTCATTGACTTTATCGGCATATATAAAAGGAAGAAACATCAAACATGGACATGGAAATAAACAAAAAAAGTTTTACAAACGAAAAATGTCGACGTGGAAAACTCGTGACTGGTACTGAGCATTTAGTGATAATGATTCACATAATGTATCAGAGATTTTTCCTTCATACGATACAATATAATAATAATAATAATAATAATAATAATAATAATAATAATAATAATAATGATAATAATAATGATAATCATAATAATTGATATTTGATATAGCGCCCTTTCCACCTATAATGTTCAAAAGCGCTTTAATCTGATAATGCTAATGCATACCACTAATGTATAGCAGTGTAACCTTTTCTGTGAGATTCATATTGTGAATGGATGGATAAATAATGGCACATTGGCAAAGAACGGTCATATATTGCCATAAAACTCTAAAATGAAGACAAAATTAGCTCTCCATTATATATTTTGTAACTGAGATATATTACATGTTTTAGGGTTGTGTTTATATATTACTATGACTATGTCTTATTATATTGTATAGATGTTTTAAAATATGTGTAAAAATTGCTACCCCTAATATTTATCCACAGATGTGTCGTATGCCCAAAAATGTACCTCAGCATTCTATCGTACAAGGAATTTTCATGATGACCTGAAATCCTCAGCTTAGGATTTTGCTATAAACCCAGAGGTGAGAGAAATTGTTCATTTATTCGTGTAAAACCTTCTTAATTTTTAGAGATATCTTAACACTTAATTTTTGCATACCAACATTATATAAATTTGCTGCATATATACAATGTTTCGCTGGTATGGATATCCGTCTATTTTAGCACATTCAATGGTTAGTCATGGAATTTGCTTTGAAAACTAACTATGTAGAGTTGATAGCCGTCTCTTTGACTGTTTTTACACATCGAACCGTTACTTAATTTCGGTTTCCTCAACGATTTAACCCATTTACACTCAGAGATCCTCTAGAAAGTATCGTCTGCTACTTTCATACTTTTCAAAATAACTTTGGAATGAAGCAAAAGTTCACAAAATAGTTGAAGGAGAGTTGTTGTTTGACTTCTCTCTAACATTTTACCTTCAATTATTTTCCAAAAAATGCTTTTGTTAGAAAAATATTTCCAAAATTGTCAGGCCTGTTTTGGCCGCTCTGAGCATTAATGGGATAATATATCTGGTTTGTCATGGTTTATCCTCTTTCTGGCAGAATGAGTGACAGTAAACAAAACTCCAAATTCCGAAGCTTGGGAATCCACTCGCTCCATCTGACAAATATAGAAAGTTAGTTCTCCCTGATTACAATAGGTGGCGCCATCTGTCACCCGCCATCTTAGATCCTCTTGCCAGTCAGCAGTGCGACCATTACTACAAATGTAGCCCAGAGTTTCCAGAGTTACCATGGTTATGGTTGAAATGTTGTCAGATGTCCATAATATTCCATTATTTATTGTTTTGTTAACATCGATATAATGTATGTGACACAAAGTCCACCAACTGTGGTTTAAGAATACTGTCCAAATGATGTATTAATTTCCCCCCAAAAGTACCAGCACACTTTTCATAGACTTCTTACTTATGGTGTTGAATAATATGCATGGGTGTAGTATACATCATTTTTGTGAAATAAGTAATCTTCTTATTGTTGTTTTATACTAGGTTTCTTTCCCACTTTCAGACATCCTGGTCCCGGTTCTTAACAACTCATTGAGTGAATGCCTAAAGAAAGAGGGAATACCTTCTATATACCTTCTATTATTTTTCAAAGGAATAATATTTGTTAAACGACGACAAAGGCAATGTTGATATGTGATTTTGGGTTGAGCGATCTCAGCAAGTGACATATATTGCCTCACAATTTGAGAGGTTGCTATCTTACGTAAATATATATTTTTATCTTTTTTGTATTTTGTATCAAGTGAAAAGAAATTGTATTTCTTAAATATGGTGGACAAAGTAGCTCAGTTGGTTAGGTGTCGGACTAGTTATCAGTAGGTCGCTGGATCAATTTCCGGCCAGGGCACTTTGGTCTGTCCTTGGGCAAGAGAGTTTATTCCATATTGCCTTAGTCTACCCAGCTGTAAAATGGGTACCTTAGTATTAATAAGGCAGTGCTTAGAGCTAGTGCGCTATATGCTGCCAACTGCTCTGGAATATCCCTCGGGGGATTGAAATGGTTTCCGTGTGTACAGGCCTGCTAGGGGAGGAAGGTCATATGAGCACTTCGGTGGATACAAGACTACAAACCGAATACCTTTACCTTTATTCTCTTACATTTAAACTGAAAGTATTAATCATTTTTGCTTTTATTTTAATTATTTAACTATTATGCCCTTATGAATATCATGAATATTCGTTAACTTCATAATGGTTTTTATTAAGTGATCAACAGTTTGTTGTTAACATCAATAATAGTATTACTACCATAGCTATTTTTAAAATTATTTTTACAATAATTGTTTTCATAAAACTTGTTTGAATTATGTATAGAACAATTATACATGAACTAGGTGAGGGGCTTTGGAAAATGAATTATGAGGAAAATTTGATTTTAGTTGGAATAGTGCTTTCTGGTTACACCCGTTTCTGTATCCCATAATCATATTTATCTCAATCAATGTGAAACTATATTGAAAATAAATCGATGTTAATGTTACTCATTTGTTTTACTAAATTAGGATCCTTTATACGAATATATATATATATATATATATATATATATATATATATATATATATATATATATATATATATATATATATATATATATATATATATATACACAAACACACACACACAAACATATATATATATATATATATATATATATATATATATATATATATATATATATATATATATATATATATATGTATATATGTATGTATGTATATATATATATATATATATATATATATATATATATATATATATATATATATATATATATATATATATATATATATGTATATATATATTGGCGTAAGTATTTTCTTGCAAATGTACGATGTTTTTAAACTGTCAAATGCCTGTGCAACGTGGGATTATACAAACAGAGAAATTAATTTCTGCGAAATTATGGGTTTCTATCAAGTAGCGATATGACCTAGGCATTTGGAAACTATGATAATGCTAACAAACACCTGCACATTTCTCTGTCCTTTACTATAGTACTTACATGTATACGCACATAAAACACACATCCGTTTGGGAGACATTTACACAAAACAATCTTATCACCGCCATCGCAAGTTCAAATCCAGGGATCACACTCAGCACTCTCCAATGGTACAGTGCCGACATTTGATTCCTGCACTGAATACGTGGGCATTACTGGCATAATACATGATATGATACGCCCGATTGCTATCAATCTTCCTGTGCATGAACGTATGGATGACCTCGCAATTGAAAGTAGCTTTGATGTGTAAGCTACGTGGGTCATCGAGCTGCTTGACTAATTGTTTGACATGCTCTCCATTGGTGTATGTACAACCAGGCACTGACAGATGTCCGGTCGACTGGTGCACAAATTAAATGTTTGTACTGTTCATCCTTAATGGTACCTGTATATTAGTAACCTCAGACGTATACTTAACTGTTGTACTTCTCAAAATCTTCCTTAGTGGCTTACAAATTAAGGACCTACGAAACAGAGATAAAAAAGACTCAATTCAAAAGGTGAACTATTTTGGATTGATGGTGTCATATTTTAGTAGGACACGCAAAGTTGTGCGGAGACAGGGCGCCCTCGACCCCTCTGACATCTGGGCTCTGTTTTCGATCCAAGGATGAATATGGCAGCACATGTGTCAAAGGCTGTCAAATCCGCAAACTATCACCTTAGAAACATCAGAAGGATCAGAAAATACTTGACTGCAGAATCAAGTAAGAGTGCAGTCTTACCCCTTGTAAATTAAAATTTAGAACACTGCAATGGACTTCTCTGTGGAATACCTGAAGAGCTTATATGTAAGCTCCAGAGAGTACAAAACAACGCTGCTAGGGTGATCACTCTCACAGAGAAACATGATAACACACCAATACTAAAGGAACAGCACTGGCTACCAGTCAGAAAGAGAATTGAATATAAGATTCTGCTACTGGCATACAAGTGTTTGCATGGATCTGCACCTTCTTTTCTCAGGGACTTTCTGAGAGAGTATGTCCCATCACGGACACTGAGATCAACGTCCAAGAACTTACTCTGCAAGCCGAATACCAACATGAAACCCTATGGTGACAAATTGTTTAGTGCCTGTGCCCCAAAACTATGAAATCAGCTCCCAAATAATATTCGGGCAGCTGGGAGTGTGGCAAATTTCAAACGACAACTGAAAACATATTTGTTCAAAGATGTATATATCAATTAACTATGTGGATATCAACATCTATCCTTTGACAATGGAATGGAATGCGCCTATGAGCATGTTTATATGGAAAGGGCGCAATATCAAATGACAATATTATCATTATTATTATTATTATTATTATTATTATTATTATTATTATTATTATTAATATTATTATTATTATTATTGACAGTGGGCTGCCTACATGGCACAGGAAGGTGATGTCATTTTGTGTGGCATTACAAACCTGAATTATAGATACAGGCAATTGAGTATAGTATACCCTAGGACACTTTTGGACCAAAGATTTATTATTTTTGTGTTGTAAGTGAAAGACACTGCCAATCTAATTTCTATCAAATATACATCTAACTGATCCAGGAGAAAATAAAATATTGAAATATATATACAATTGTATGTTGTTTGATGACCGAAGTATAGCATTGCTTCCTTGCAAAGTAAACTGTGATTAAACGTAATGTTAACTCATAGTTTATCTACAGTTTATTGACAGTAATACCTAGATAAACATGGCGACTGATTGCTTTTTTACAGTTTATTTAGCAGGTAAGCAGTTAACTGTAGCCTTAATGACAAGTGAACCCTCAAACCTATTTTAGTTTATTGACAAGAAAATGCAAATAAACATGAACTTTATTCACAGTTTATTTTGAAATTAAACTGTTAACTGAAACATCAACGACAGGTATATCCCAAGTTTATTACTTGTTTATTGACAAGAATATCTAAATAAACATGATGTTTATTCGTAGTTTACTTTGCTAATAAACTTTTAACTGGAGTATATGCATGCATCATTGAAACGTAAACCTCAAGTTTATTTCTAGTTTATTAACAAGAATGTGTAAAATAAACTTGATGTTCATTAGTTTATTCACAGTTTATTTTGACATTAAATCGCTAACTAAAGCCTCATTCACAGGTATATGCTAGTAAACATAATGTTTATCTATAGTTTATTTTGCTCATAAACCAAAGATTCCAAGTTTACTAAGCCGACTTTACATGATGTTTAATATAGTTTATTTTTTCAGTTTATTTTAAACATGAAGTTTAATCTGTGCAATAAACATAAAGTAAATCTTGCTCTTTACACGCCACGTAAACTATATGTAAAGATAAAGTAATCTTCAAGTTTACTTTATGTTTACCACAAGGTAAATGAAAATAAACATAAAGTTTAATAATGTTTAAGTATAGTTCACTTTACAAATAAACTCAACTTTTCGTGCAGTGGATGCTGAGGGTGAAGCACCTCAGTCTAAAAAGAAGAGGGTGATGCTGAGGGTGAAGCACCTCAGTCTAAAAAGAGTTGGATGATGCTGCGGGTGAAGCACCTCAGTCTAAAAAGAGTTGGATGATGCTGCGGGTGAAGCACCTCAGTCTAAAAAGAAGAGGGTGATGCTGCAGGTGAAGCACCTCAGTCTAAAAAGAAGAGGGTGATGCTGTGGGCGAAGCACCTCAGTCTAAAAAGAAGAGGGTGATGCTGCGGGTGAAGCACCTCAGTCTCGAAAAAGGAGGGAGATGCTGAGGGTGAAGCACCTCAGTCTAAAAAGAAGAGGATGATGCTGAGGGTGAAGCACCTCAGTCTAAAAAGAAGGTGATGCTGAGGGCGAAGCACCTCAGTCTTAAAAGAAGAGGGTGATGCTGCGGGTGAAGCACCTCAGTCTAAAAAGAGTTGGATGATGCTGCGGGTGAAGCACCTCAGTCTAAAAAGAAGAGGGTGATGCTATTGGCAGGTGAAGTACCTCAGTCTCAAAAGAGGAGGGAGATGCTGCGGGGGAAGCACCTCAGTCTAAAAAGAAGAGGGTGATGCTGAGGGTGAAGCACCTCAGTCTAAAAAGAAGAGGGTGATGCTGTGGGCGAAGCACCTGAGTTTAAAAAGAAGAGGGTGATGCTGTGGGTGAAGCACCTCAGTCTCGAAAAAGGAGGGAGATGATGAAGGTGAAGCGCCTCAGTCTAAATAGAAGAGGATGATGCTGAGGGTGAAGCACCTCAGTCTAAAAAGAAGAGGGCGATGCTGAGGGCGAAGCACCTAAGTCTAAAAAGAAGAGGGTGATGCTGCGGGTGAAGCTCCTCAGTCTAAAAAGAGTTGGATGATGCTGCGGGTGAAGTACCTCAGTCTAAAAAGAAGAGGGTGATGCTATTGGCAAAGCACCTCAGTCTCAAAAAAGGAGGGAGATGCTGCGGGTGAAGCACCTCAGTCTAAAAAGAAGAGGGTGATGCTGCGGGCGAAGCACCTCAGTCTAAAAAGAAGAGGGGGATGCTGCGGGTGAAGCACCTCAGTCTCAAAAGAGGAGGGAGATGCTGAGGGTGAAGCACCTCAGTCTAAAAAGAAGTGGGTGATGCTGCGGCGAAGCACCTCAGTCTAAAAAGAAGAGGGGAATGCTGCAGGTGAAGCACCTCAGTCTCAAAAGAGGAGGGAGATGCTGCGGGGGAAGCACCTCAGTCTAAAAAGAAGAGGGTGATGCTGAGGGTGAAGCACCTCAATCTAAAAAGAAGAGGGTAATGCTATGGGCAAAGCACCTCAGTCTCAAAAGAGGAGGGAGATGCTGCGGGTGAAGCACCTAAGTCAAAAAAAAAGAGGGTGATGCTGTGGGTGAAGCACCTGAGTCTAAAAAGAAGAGGGTGATGCTGCGGGTGAAGCACCTCAGTCTCAAAAGAGGAGGAAGATGTTGAGGGTGAAGCACCTCAGTCTTAAAAGAAGAGGATGATGCTGAGGGTGAAGCACCTCAGTCTAAAAAAAAGAGGGTGATGCTGCGGGTGAAGCACCTCTGTCTCAAAAGAGGAGGGTGATGCTGAGGGTGAAGCACCTCAGTCTAAGAAGAAGAGGGTGATGCTGAGGGTGAAGCACCTCAGTCTAAAAAAAAGAGGGTGATGCTGCGGGTGAAGCACCTCAGTCTAAAAAGAAGAGGGTGATGCTGCAGGTGAAGCACCTCAGTCTAAAAAGAGGAGGGTGATGCTGCGGGTGAAGCACCTCAGTCTAAAAAGAAGAGGGTGATGCTGAGGGCGAAGCACCTCAGTCTAAAAAGAAGAGGGTGATGCTGCGGGCGAAGCACCTCAGTCTAAAAAGAAGAGGGTGAAGCTGAGGGTGAAGCACTTCAGTCTAAAAAGAAGAGGGTGATGCTATGGTCAAAGCACCTCAGTCTCAAAAGAGGAGGGAGATGCTGCGGGTGAAGCACCTAAGTCAAAAAAGAAGAGGTTGATGCTGTGGGTGAAGCACTTGAGTCTAAAAAGAAGAGGGTGATGCTGCGGGTGAAGCACCTCAGTCTCAAAAGAGGAGGGAGATGTTGAGGGTGAAGCACCTCAGTCTTAAAAGAAGAGGATGACGCTGAGGGTGAAGCACCTCAGTCCAAAAAAAAGAGGGTGATGCTGAGGGCGAAGCACCTCAGTCTAAAAAGAAGAGGGAAATGCTAAGGGTAAAGCACCTCAGTCTAAAAAGAGTTGGATGATGCTGCGGGTGAAGCACCACAGTCTAAAAAGAAGAGGGTGATGCTGTGAGCTAAGCACCTCAGTCTAAAAAGAAGAGGGTGATGCTTTGGGCAAAGCATCTCAGTCTTAAAAGAAGAGAGTGATGCTGCGGGCGAAGCACCTCAGTCTAAAAAGAAGAGGGTGAGGCTGAGGGTGAAGCACCTCAGTCCAAAAGGAAGAGGGAGATATTGAGGGTGAAGCACCTCAGTCTAAATAGAGGAGGGGGATGTTATGGGCAAAGCACCTCATTCTTAAAAGAGGAGGGAGATGCTGCGGGCGAAGCACCTCAGTCTAAAAAGAAGAGGGTGATGCTGCCGGCGAGGCAACTCAGTCTAAAAAGAGTTGGATGATGCTGCGGGTGAAGCACCTCAGTCAAAAAAGAAGAGGGTGAGGCTGCGGGCGAAGCACCTCAGTCCAAAAGGAAGAGGGAGATGTTGAGGGTGAAGCACCTCAGTCTAAATAGAGGAGGGTGATGCTGCAGGTGAAGCACCTCAGTCTAAAAAGAGGAGGGTGATGCTGCGGGTGAAGCACCTCAGTCTAAAAAGAAGAGGGTGATGCTGAGGGCGAAGCACCTCAGTCTAAAAAGAAGAGGGTGATGCTGCGGGCGAAGCACCTCAGTCTAAAAAGAAGAGGGTGGTGCGGCAGGTGAAGCACCTCAGTCTAAAAAGAAGAGGGTGATGCTAAGGGCGAAGCACCTCAGTCTAAAAAGAAGAGGGGGATACTGCGGGTGAAGCACCTCAGTCTCAAAGGAGGAGGGTGATGCCGAGGGTGAAGCACCTCAGTCTTGAAAGAAGAGGGTGATGCTGCGGGTGAAGCACCTCAGTCTCAAAAGAGGAGGGAGATGCTGAGGGCGAAGCACCTCAGTCTAAAAAGAAGAGGGTGATGCTGAGGGTGAAGCACCTCAGTCTTAAAAAGAACAGGGTGATGCTGAGGGCGAAGCACCTCAGTCTAAAAAGAAGAGGGTGATGTTGCGGGTGAAGCACCTCCGTCAAAAAAGAGTTGGATGATGCTGTGGATGAAGCACCTCAGTCTTAAAAGAAAAGGGTGATGCTGCAGGCGAAGCACCTCAGTCCAAAGAGAACAGGGTGATGCTGAGGGCGAAGCACCTCAGTCTAAAAAGAAGAAGGTGATGCTGCGGGCGAAGCACCTCCGTCTAAAAAGAGTTGGATGATGCTGCGGGTGAAGCACCTCAGTCTAAGAAGAAGAGGGTGAGGCTGAGGGTGAAGCACCTTAGTCCAAAAGGAAGAGGGAGATGCTTAGGGTGAAGCACCTCAGTCTAAATAGAGGAGGATGATGCTGTGGGCGAAGCACCTCAGTCTAAAAGGAAGAGGGTGGTGCTGCGGGCGAAGCACTAAGTCTAATAAGAAGAGGGTGATGCTGCGAGTGTAGCACCTCAGTCTGAAAAGAAGAGGGTTATGCTATTGGCAAAGCACCTCAGTCTCAAAAGAGGAGGGAGATGCTGCGGGTGAAGCACTTCAGTCTAAAAAGAAGAGGGTGATGCTGCGGGCGAAGCACCTCAGTCTAAAAAGAAGAGGGGGATGCTGCGGGTGAAGCACCTCAGTCTCAAAAGAGGAGGGAGATGCTGAGGGTGAAGCACCTCAGTCTAAAAAGAAGAGGGTGGTGCTGTGGGTGAAGCGCCTCAGTCTAAAAAGAAGAAGGTGATGCTGCGGGTGAAGCACCTCAGTCTAAAAAGAAGAGGGTGAGGCTGAGGGTGAAGCACCTCAGTCCAAAAGGAAGAGGGAGATGCTGAGGGTGAAGCACCTCAGTCTAAATAGAGGAGGGTGATGCTGCAGGCGAAGCACCTCAGTCTAAAAAGAAGAGGGTGGTGCTGTGGGCGAAGCACCTCAGTCTAAATTAGAAGAGGGTGATGCTGCGGGTGAAGCACCTCAGTCTAAAAAGAAGAGGGTGATGCTGCAGGCGAAGCACCTCAGTCTAAAAAGAAGAGGGGAATGCTGCAGGTGAAGCACCTCAGTCTCAAAAGAGGAGGGAGATGCTGAGGGTGAAGCACCTCAGTCTAAAAAGAAGAGGGTGAGGCTGAGGGTGAAGCACCTCAGTCCAAAAGGAAGAGGGAGATGCTGAGGATGAAGCACCTCGGTCTAAATAGAGGAGGGTGATGCTGCAGGCGAAGCACCTAAGTCTAAAAAGAAGAGGGTGGTGCTGCGGGCGAAGCACCTCAGTCTAATAAGAAGAGGGTGATGCTGAGGGTGAAGCACCTCAGTCTAAAAAGAAGAGGGTGATGCTATGGGCAAAGCACCTCAGTCTCAAAAGAAGATGGAGATGCTGCGGGTGAAGCACCTCAGTCTAAAAAGAAGAGGGTGATGCTGCGGGCGAGGCACCTCAGTCTTAAAATAAGAGGGGGATGCTGCGGGTGAAGCACCTCAGTCTCAAAAGAGGAGGGAGATGCTGAAGGTGAAGCACCTCAGTCTAAAAAGAAGAGGCTGATGCTGAGGGCGAAGCACCTCAGTCTAAAAAGAAGAGGGTGATGCTATGGGCGAAGCACCTGAGTTTAAAAAGAAGAGGGTGATGCTGCGGGTGAAGCACCTCAGTCTCGAAAAAGGAGGGAGATGCTGAGGGTGAAGCACCTCAGTCTAAAAAGAAGAGGATGATGCTGAGGGTGAAGCACCTCAGTCTAAAAAGAAGGTGATGCTGAGGGCGAAGCACCTCAGTCTTAAAAGAAGAGGGTGATGCTGCGGGTGAAGCACCTCAGTCTAAAAAGAGTTGGATGATGCTGCGGGTGAAGCACCTCAGTCTAAAAAGAAGAGGGTGATGCTATTGGCAAATCACCTCAGTCTCAAAAGAGGAGGGAGATGCTGCAGGTGAAGCACCTCAGTCTAAAAAGAAGAGGGTGATGCTGTGGGCGAAGCACCTCAGTCTAAAAAGAAGAGGGGGATGCTGCGGGTGAAGCACCTCAGTCTCAAAAGAGGAGGGAGATGCTGAGGGTGAAGCACCTCAGTCTAAAAAGAAGAGGGTGATGCTGAGGGTGAAGCACCTCAGCCTAAAAAGAAGAGGGTGATGCTATGGGCAAAGCACCTCAGTCTCAAAAGAGGAGGGAGATGCTGCGGGTGAAGCACCTAAGTCAAAAAAGAAGAGGGTGATGCTGTGGGTGAAGCACCTGAGTCTAAAAAGAAGAGGGTGATGCTGCGGGTGAAGCACCTCAGTCTCAAAAGAGGAGGAAGATGTTGAGGGTGAAGCACCTCAGTCTAAAAAGAAGAGGGTGATGCTAAGGGCGAAGCACCTCAGTCTAAAAAGAAGAGGGGGATGCTGCGGGTGAAGCACCTCAGTCTCAAAAGAGGAGGAAGATGTTGAGGGTGAAGCACCTCAGTCTAAAAAGAAGAGGGTGATGCTAAGGGCGAAGCACCTCAGTCTAAAAAGAAGAGGGTGATGCCGAGGGTGAAGCACCTCAGTCTTTAAAGAAGAGGGTGATGCTGCGGGTGAAGCACCTCAGTCTCAAAAGAGGAGGGAGATGCTGAGGGTGAAGCACCTCAGTCTAAAAAGAAGAGGGTGATGCTGAGGGTAAAGCACCTCAGTCTTTAAAAGAACAGGGTGATGCTGAGGGCTAAGCACCTCAGTCTAAAAAGAAGAGGGTGATGTTGCGGGCGAAGCACCTCCGTCAAAAAAGAGTTGGATGATGCTGTGGATGAAGCACCTCAGTCTTAAAAGAAAAGGGTGATGCTGCGGGCGAAGCACCTCAGTCCAAAGAGAACAGGGTGATGCTGAGGGCGAAGCACCTCAGTCTAAAAATAAGAAGGTGATGCTGTGGGCGAAGCACCTCCGTCTAAAAAGAGTTGGATGATGCTGCGGGTGAAGCACCTCAGTCTAAGAAGAAGAAGATGAGGCTGAGGGTGAAGCACCTTAGTCCAAAAGGAAGAGGGAGATGCTTAGGGTTTAGCACCTCAGTCTAAATAGAGGAGGGTGATGCTGTGGGCGAAGCACCTCAGTCTCAAAAGAGGAGGGAGATGCTGAGGGTGAAGCACCTCAGTCTAAAAAGAAGAGGGTGGTGCTGTGGGTGAAGCGCCTCAGTCTAAAAAGAAGAGGGTGATGCTGCGGGTGAAGCACCTCAGTCTAAAAAGAAGAGGGTGAGGCTGAGGGTGAAGCACCTCAGTCCAAAAGGAAGAGGGAGATACTTAGGGTGAAGCACCTCAGTCTAAATAGAGGAGGGTGATGCTGCAGGCGAAGCACCTCAATCTAAAAAGAAGAGGATGGTGCTGCGGGCGAAGCACCTCAGTCTAATAAGAAGAGGGTGATGCTGCGGGTGAAGCACCTCAGTCTAAATAGAGGAGGGTGTTGCTGCAGGCGAAGCACCTAAGTCTAAAAAGAAGAGGGTGGTGCTGCGGGCGAAGCACCTCAGTCTAAAAAGAAGAGGGTGATGCTATGGGCAAAGCACCTCAGTCTCAAAAGAAGATGGAGATGCTGCGGGTGAAGCACCTCAGTCTAAAAAGAAGAGGGTGATGCTGCGGGCGAGGCACCTCAGTCTTAAAATAAGAGGGGGATGCTGCGGGTGAAGCACCTCAGTCTCAAAAGAGGAGGGAGATGCTGAAGGTGAAGCACCTCAGTCTAAAAAGAAGAGGGTGATGCTGAGGGCGAAGCACCTCAGTCTAAAAAGAAGAGGGTGATGCTATGGGCGAAGCACCTGAGTTTAAAAAGAAGAGGGTGATGCTGCGGGTGAAGCACCTCAGTCTCGAAAAAGGAGGGAGATGCTGAGGGTGAAGCACCTCAGTCTAAAAAGAAGAGGATGATGCTGAGGGTGAAGCACCTCAGTCTAAAAAGAAGGTGATGCTGAGGGCGAAGCACCTCAGTCTTAAAAGAAGAGGGTGATGCTGCGGGTGAAGCACCTCAGTCTAAAAAGAGTTGGATGATGCTGCGGGTGAAGCACCTCAGTCTAAAAAGAAGAGGGTGATGCTATTGGCAAAGCACCTCAGTCTCAAAAGAGGAGGGAGATGCTGCAGGTGAAGCACCTCAGTCTAAAAAGAAGAGGGTGATGCTGTGGGCGAAGCACCTCAGTCTAAAAAGAAGAGGGGGATGCTGCGGGTGAAGCACCTCAGTCTCAAAAGAGGAGGGAGATGCTGAGGGTGAAGCACCTCAGTCTAAAAAGAAGAGGGTGATGCTGAGGGTGAAGCACCTCAGCCTAAAAAGAAGAGGGTGATGCTATGGGCAAAGCACCTCAGTCTCAAAAGAGGAGGGAGATGCTGCGGGTGAAGCACCTAAGTCAAAAAAGAAGAGGATGATGCTGTGGGTGAAGCACCTGAGTCTAAAAAGAAGAGGGTGATGCTGCGGGTGAAGCACCTCAGTCTCAAAAGAGGAGGAAGATGTTGAGGGTAAAGCACCTCAGTCTAAAAAGAAGAGGGTGATGCTAAGGGCGAAGCACCTCAGTCTAAAAAGAAGAGGGGGATGCTGCGGGTGAAGCACCTCAGTCTCAAAAGAGGAGGGTGATGCCGAGGGTGAAGCACCTCAGTCTTTAAAGAAGAGGGTGATGCTGCGGGTGAAGCACCTCAGTCTCAAAAGAGGAGGGAGATGCTGAGGGTGAAGCACCTCAGTCTAAAAAGAAGAGGGTGATGCTGAGGGTAAAGCACCTCAGTCTTTAAAAGAACAGGGTGATGCTGAGGGCTAAGCACCTCAGTCTAAAAAGAAGAGGGTGATGTTGCGGGCGAAGCACCTCCGTCAAAAAAGAGTTGGATGATGCTGTGGATGAAGCACCTCAGTCTAAAAAGAAGAGGGTGATGCTGAGGGCGAAGCACCTCAGTCTAAAAATAAGAAGGTGATGCTGTTGGCGAAGCACCTCCGTCTAAAAAGAGTTGGATGATGCTGCGGGTGAAGCACCTCAGTCTAAGAAGAAGAGGATGAGGCTGAGGGTGAAGCACCTTAGTCCAAAAGGAAGAGGGAGATGCTTAGGGTTTAGCACCTCAGTCTAAATAGAGGAGGGTGATGCTGTGGGCGAAGCACCTCAGTCTCAAAAGAGGAGGGAGATGCTGAGGGTGAAGCACCTTAGTCTAAAAAGAAGAGGGTGGTGCTGTGGGTGAAGCGCCTCAGTCTAAAAAGAAGAGGGTGATGCTGCGGGTGAAGCAGCTCAGTCTAAAAAGAAGAGGGTGAGGCTGAGGGTGAAGCACCTCAGTCCAAAAGGAAGAGGGAGATACTGAGGGTGAAGCACCTCAGTCTAAATAGAGGAGGGTGATGCTGCAGGCGAAGCACCTCAATCTAAAAAGAAGAGGATGGTGCTGCGGGCGAAGCACCTCAGTCTAATAAGAAGAGGGTGATGCTGCGGGTGAAGCACCTCAGTCTAAATAGAGGAGGGTGTTGCTGCAGGCGAAGCACCTAAGTCTAAAAAGAAGAGGGTGGTGCTGCGGGCAAAGCATCTCAGTCTAAAAAGAAGAGGGTGATGCTATGGGCAAAGCACCTCAGTCTCAAAAGAAGATGGAGATGCTGCGGGTGAAGCACCTCAGTCTAAAAAGAAGAGGGTGATGCTGCGGGCAAGGCACCTCAGTCTTAAAAGAAGAGGGGGATGCTGCGGGTGAAGCACCTCAGTCTCAAAAGAGGAGGGAGATGCTGAGGGTGAAGCACCTCAGTCTTAAAAGAAGAGGGTGATGCTGAGGGCGAAGCACCTCAGTCTAAAAAGAAGAGGGTAATGCTATGGGCGAAGCACCTGAGTTTAAAAAGAAGAGGGTGATGCTGCGGGTGAAGCACCTCAGTCTCGAAAAAGGAGGGAGATGCTGAGGGTGAAGCACCTCAGTCTAAAAAGAAGAGGATGATGCTGAGGGTGAAGCACCTCAGTCTAAAAAGAAGAAGGTGATGCTGAGGGCGAAGCACCTCAGTCTAAAAAGAAGAGGGTGATGCTGCGGGTGAAGCTCCTCAGTCTAAAAAGAGTTGGATGATGCTGCGGGTGAAGCACATCAGTCTAAAAAGAAGAGGGTGATGCTATTGGCAAAGCACCTCAGTCTCAAAAGAGGAGGGAGATGCTGCAGGTGAAGCACCTCAGTCTAAAAAGAAGAGGGTGATGCTGTGGGCGAAGCACCTCAGTCTAAAAAGAAGAGGGGGATGCTGCGGATGAAGCACCTCAGTCTCAAAAGAGGAGGGAGATGCTGAGGGTGAAGCACCTCAGTCTAAAAAGAAGAGGGTGATGCAGAGGGTGAAGCACCTCAGCCTAAAAAGAAGAGGGTGATGCTATGGGCAAAGCACCTCAGTCTCAAAAGAGGAGGGAGATGCTGCGGGTGAAGCACCTAAGTCAAAAAAGAAGAGGGTGATGCTGTGGGTGAAGCACCTAAGTCTAAAAAGAAGAGGGTGATGCTGCGGGTGAAGCACCTCAGTCTCAAAAGAGGAGGAAGATGTTGAGGTAGAAGCACCTCAGTCTAAAAAGAAGAGGGTGGTGCGGCGTGTGAAGCACCTCAGTCTAAAAAGAAGAGGGTGATGCTAAGGGCGAAGCACATCAGTCTAAAAAGAAGAGGGGGATGCAGCGGGTGAAGCACCTCAGTCTCAAAAGAGGAGGGTGATGCCGAGGGTGAAGCACCTCAGTCTTGAAAGAAGAGGGTGATGCTGCGGGTGAAGCACCTCAGTCTCAAAAGAAGAGGGAGATGCTGAGGGTGAAGCACCTCAGTCTAAAAAGAAGAGGGTGATGCTGAGGGTGAAGCACCTCAGTCTTAAAAAGAACAGGGTGATGCTGCGGGCGAAGCACCTCCGTCAAAAAAGAGTTGGATGATGCTTTGGATGAAGCACCTCAGTCTTAAAAGAAACGGGTGATGCTGCGGGCGAAGCACCTCAGTCAAAAGAGAACAGGGTGATGCTGAGGGCGAAGCACCTCAGTCTAAAAAGAAGAAGGTGATGCTGCGGGCGAAGCACCTCCGTCTAAAAAGAGTTGGATGATGCTGCGGGTGAAGCACCTCAGTCTAAGAAGAAGAGGGTGATGTTGCGGGCGAAGAACCTCAGTCTAAAAAGAAGAGGGTGATGTTGCGGGCGAAGCACCTCCGTCAAAAAAGAGTTGGATGATGCTGTGGATGAAGCACCTCAGTCTTAAAAGAAACGGGTGATGCTGCGGGCGAAGCACCTCAGTCCAAAGAGAACAGGGTGATGCTGAGGGCGAAGCACCTCAGTCTAAAAAGAAGAAGGTGATGCTGCGGGCGAAGCACCTCCGTCTAAAAAGAGTTGGATGATGCTGCGGGTGAAGCACCTCAGTCTAAGAAGAAGAGGGTGAGGCTGAGGGTGAAGCACCTTAGTCCAAGAGGAAGAGGGAGATGCTTAGGGTGAAGCACCTCAGTCTAAATAGAGGAGGGTGATGCTTTGGGCGAAGCACCTCAGTCTAAAAGGAAGAGAGTGGTGCTGCGGGCGAAGCACCTAAGTCTCAAAAGAGGAGGGAGATGCTGCGGGTGAAGCACTTCAGTCTAAAAAGAAGAGGGTGATGCTGCGGGCGAAGCACCTCCGTCTAAAAAGAGTTGGATGATGCTGCGGGTGAAGCACCTCAGTCTAAGAAGAAGAGGGTGAGGCTGAGGGTGAAGCACCTTAGTCCAAAAGGAAGAGGGAGATGCTTAGGGTGAAGCACCTCAGTCTAAATAGAGGAGGGTGATGCTGTGGGCGAAGCACCTCAGTCTAAAAGGAAGAGGGTGGTGCTGCGGGCGAAGCACCTAAGTCTCAAAAGAGGAGGGAGATGCTGCAGGTGAAGCACTTCAGTCTAAAAAGAGGAGGGAGATGCTGAGGGTGAAGCACCTCAGTCTAAGAAGAAGAGGGTGGTGCTGTGGGTGAATCGCCTCAGTCTAATAAGAAGAGGGTGATGCTGCGGGTGAAGCACCTCAGTCTAAAAAGAAGAGGGTGAGGCTGAGGGTGAAGCACCTCAGTCCAAAAGGAAGAGGGAGATGCTGAGGGTGAAGCACCTCAGTCTAAATAGAGGAGGGTGATGCTGCAGGCGAAGCACCTCAGTCTAAAAAGAAGAGGGTGGTGCTGCGGGCGAAGCACCTCAGTCTAATAAGAAGAGGGTGATGCTGCGGGTGAAGCACCTCAGTCTCAAAAGAAGAGGGTGATGCTATGGGCAAAGCACCTCAGTCTCAAAAGAGGATGGAGATGCTGCGGGTGAAGCACCTCAGTCTAAAAAGAAGAGGGTGATGCTGCGGGCGAAGCACCTCAGTCTAATAAGAAGAGGGTGATGCTGCGGGTGAAGCACCTCAGTCTAAAAAGAAGAGGGTGATGCTATGGGCAAAGCACCTCAGTCTCAAAAGAAGATGGAGATGCTGCGAGTGAAGCACTTCAGTCTAAAAAGAAGAGGGTGATGCTGCGGGCGAGGCATCTCAGTCTTAAAAGAAGAGGGGGATGCCGCGGGTGAAGCACCTCAGTCTCAAAAGAGGAGGGAGATGCTGAGGGTGAAGCACCTCAGTCTAAAATGACGAGGGTGTTGCGAAGGGCCAAGCACCTCAGTCTAAAAGGAAGAGGGTGATGCTATGGGCGAAGCACCTGAGTTTAAAAAGAAGAGGGTGATGCTGCGGGTGAAGCACCTCAGTCTTGAAAAAGGAGGGAGATGCTGAGGGTGAAGCACCTCAGTCTAAAAAAGAAGAGGATGATGCTGAGGGTGAAGCACCTCAGTCTAAAAAGAAGAAGGTGATGCTGAGGGCCAAGCACCTCAGTCTAAAAAGAAGAGGGTGATGCTGCGGGTGAAGCTCCTCAGTCTAAAAAGAGTTGGATGATGCTGCGGGTGAAGCACCTCAGTCTAAAAAGAAGAGGGTGATGCTGTGGGCGAAGCACCTCAGTCTAAAAAGAAGAGGGGGATGCTACGGGTGAAGCACCTCAGTCTAAAAAGAGGAGGGAGATGCTGAGGGTGAAGCACCTCAGTCTAAAAAGAAAAGGGTGATGCTGAGGGTGAAGCACCTCAGCCTAAAAAGAAGAGGGTGATGCTATGGGCAAAGCACCTCAGTCTCAAAAGAGAAGGGAGATGCTGCGGGTGAAGCACCTAAGTCAAAAAAGAAGAGGGTGATGCTGTGGGTGAAGCACCTGAGTCTAAAAAGAAGAGGGTGATGCTGCGGGTGAAGCTCCTCAGTCTCAAAAGAGGAGGAAGATGTTGAGGGTGAAGCACCTCAGTCTTAAAAGAAGAGGATGATGCTGAGGTTGAAGCACCTCAGTCTAAAAAAAAGAGGGTGATGCTGCGGGTGAAGCACCTCAGTCTAAAAAGAAGAGGGTGATGCTGCGGGTGAAGCTGCTCAGTCTCAAAAGAGGAGGAAGATGTTGAGGGTGAAGCACCTCAGTCTTAAAAGAAGAGGATGATGCTGAGGGTGAGGCACCTCAGTCTAAAAAAAAGAGGGTGATGCTGAGGGCGAAGCACCTCAGTCTAAAAAGAAGAGGGTGATGCTGAGGGTGAAGCACCTCAGTCTAAAAAGAGTTGGATGATGCTGCGGGTGAAGCACCTCAGTCTAAAAAGAAGTGGGTGATGCTGTGGGCGAAGCACCTCAGTCTAAAAAGAAGAGGGTGATGCTGCGGGTGAAGCACCTAAGTCTCAAAAGAGGAGGGAGATGCTAAGAGTGAAGCACCTCAGTCTAGAAAGAAGAGGGTGATGCAGAGGGTGAAGCACCTCAGTCTAGAAAGAGGAGGGTGATGCTGAGGGTGAAGCACCTCAATCTTAAAAGAGGAGGGTGATGCTGCGGCTGAAGCACCTCAGTCTAAAAAGAAGAGGGTGATGCTGAGGGTGAAGCACCTCAGTCTAAAAAGAAGAGGGTGATGCTGAGGGTGAAGCACCTAAGTCTAAAAAGAGGTGGGTGATGCTGTGGGTGAAGCACCTCAGTCTAAAAAGAGGAGGGTGAAGCTGCGGGTGAAGCACCTCAGTCTAAAAAGAAGAGGGAGATGCTGAGGGTGAAGCACCTCAGTCTAAAAAGAAGAGGGTGATGCTGAGGGTTAAGCACTTGTCTAAAAAGAGGAGGGTGATGCTACGGGTGAAGCACCTCAGTCTAAAAAGAAGTGGGTGATGCTGTGGGCGAAGCACCTCAGTCTAAGAAGAAGAGGGAGATGCTATGGGCAAAGCACCTCAGTCTCAAAAGAGGAGGGTGATGCTGTGGGCGAGGCACCTCAGTCTAAAAAGAAGAGGGTGATGCTGCGGGTGAAGCACCTAAGTCTCAAAAGAGGAGGGAGATGCTAAGAGTGAAGCACCTCAGTCTAGAAAGAAGAGGGTGATGCAGAGGGTGATGCACCTTAGTCTAGAACGAGGAGGGTGATGCTGAGGGTGAAGCACCTCAATCTTAAAAGAGGAGGGTGATGCTGCGGCTGAAGCACCTCAGTCTAAAAAGAGGAGGGTGATGCTGTGAGCGAAGCACCTCAGTCTAAAAAGAAGAGGGTGATGCTGAGGGTGAAGCACCTCAGTCTAAAAAGAAGAGGGTGATGCTGAGGGTGAAGCACCTTAGTCTAAAAAGAGGTGGGTGATGCTGCGGGTGAAGCACCTCAGTCTAAAAAGAGGAGGGTGATGCTGCGGGTGAAGCACCTCAGTCTAAAAAGAAGAGGGAGATGCTATGGGCAAAGCACATAAGTCTCAAAAGAGGAGGGTGATGCTGCGTGTGAAGCACCTCAGTCTAAAAAGAAGAGGGTGATGCTGAGGGTGAAGAACCTCAGTCTAAAAAGAAGAGGGTGATGCTGAGGGTGAAGCACCTCAGTCTTGAAAGAAGAGGGTGATGCAGAGGGTGATGCACCTTAGTCTAGAACGAGGAGGGTGATGCTGAGGGTGAAGCACCTCAATCTTAAAAGAGGAGGGTGATGCTGCGGCTGAAGCACCTCAGTCTAAAAAGAGGAGGGTGATGCTGTGAGCGAAGCACCTCAGTCTTAAAAGAAGAGGATGATGCTGAGGGTGAAGCACCTCAGTCTATAAAAAAGAGGGTGATGCTGCGGGTGAAGCACCTCAGTCTAAAAAGAAGAGGGTGATGCTGCGGGTGAAGCTGCTCAGTCTCAAAAGAGGAGGAAGATGTTGAGGGTGAAGCACCTCAGTCTTAAAAGAAGAGGATGATGCTGAGGGTGAGGCACCTCAGTCTAAAAAAAAGAGGGTGATGCTGAGGGCGAAGCACCTCAGTCTAAAAAGAAGAGGGTGATGCTGAGGGTGAAGCACCTCAGTCTTAAAAGAGTTGGATGATGCTGCGGGTGAAGCACCTCAGTCTAAAAAGAAGAGGGTGATGCTGTGGGCGAAGCACCTCAGTCTAAAAAGAAGAGGGTGATGCTGCGGGTGAAGCACCTAAGTCTCAAAAGAGGAGGGAGATGCTAAGAGTGAAGCACCTCAGTCTAGAAAGAAGAGGGTGATGCAGAGGGTGAAGCACCTCAGTCTAGAAAGAGGAGGGTGATGCTGAGGGTGAAGCACCTCAATCTAAAAAGAGGAGGGTGATGCTGCGGCTGAAGCACCTCAGTCTAAAAAGAGGAGGGTGATGCTGTGAGCGAAGCACCTCAGTCTAAAAAGAAGAGGGTGATGCTGAGGGTGAAGCACCTCAGTCTAAAAAGAAGAGGGTGATGCTGAGGGTGAAGCACCTAAGTCTAAAAAGAGGTGGGTGATGCTGTGGGTGAAGCACCTCAGTCTAAAAAGAGGAGGGTGAAGCTGCGGGTGAAGCACCTCAGTCTAAAAAGAAGAGGGAGATGCTGAGGGTGAAGCATCTCAGTCTAAAAAGAAGAGGGTGATGCTGAGGGTTAAGCACCTGTCTAAAAAGAGGAGGGTGATGCTACGGGTGAAGCACCTCAGTCTAAAAAGAAGTGGGTGATGCTGTGGGCGAAGCACCTCAGTCTAAGAAGAAGAGGGAGATGCTATGGGCAAAGCACCTCAGTCTCAAAAGAGGAGGGTGATGCTGTGGGCGAGGCACCTCAGTCTAAAAAGAAGAGGGTGATGCTGCGGGTGAAGCACCTAAGTCTCAAAAGAGGAGGGAGATGCTAAGAGTGAAGCACCTCAGTCTAGAAAGAAGAGGGTGATGCAGAGGGTGATGCACCTTAGTCTAGAACGAGGAGGGTGATGCTGAGGGTGAAGCACCTCAATCTTAAAAGAGGAGGGTGATGCTGCGGCTGAAGCACCTCAGTCTAAAAAGAGGAGGGTGATGCTGTGAGCGAAGCACCTCAGTCTAAAAAGAAGAGGGTGATGCTGAGGGTGAAGCACCTCAGTCTAAAAAGAAGAGGGTGATGCTGAGGGTGAAGCACCTTAGTCTAAAAAGAGGTGGGTGATGCTGCGGGTGAAGCACCTCAGTCTAAAAAGAGGAGGGTGATGCTGCGGGTGAAGCACCTCAGTCTAAAAAGAAGAGGGAGATGCTATGGGCAAAGCACCTAAGTCTCAAAAGAGGAGGGTGATGCTGCGTGTGAAGCACCTCAGTCTAACAAGAAGAGGGTGATGCTGAGGGTGAAGAACCTCAGTCTAAAAAGAAGAGGGTGATGCTGAGGGTGAAGCACCTCAGTCTAAAAAGAGGAGGGTGATGCTGGGGTGAAGCACCTCAGTCTAAAAAGAGGATGGTGATGCTGCGGGTGAAGCACCTCAGTCTAAAAAGAAGAGGGAGATGCTATGGGCAAAGCACCTCAGTCTCAAAAGAGGAGGGAGATGCTGCGGGTGAAGCACCTCAGTCTAAAAAGAAGAGGGTGATGCTAGGGGCGAAGCACCTCAGTCTAAAAAGAGTTGGATTATGCTGCGGGTGAAGCACATCAGTCTAAAAAGAAGAGGGTGATACTGCGGGCGAAGCACCTCAGTCTAAAAAGAAGAGGGTGATGCTGAGGGCGAAGCATCTCAGTCTTAAAAGAAGAGGGTGATACTGCGGGCGAAGCACGTCAGTCTAAAATGAGTTGGATGATGCTGCGGGTGAAGCACCTCAGTCGAAAAAGAAGTGGTTGATGCTGCGGGCAAAGCACCTCAGTCTAAAAAGAAGTGGGAGATGCTATGGGCAAAGCACCTTAGTCTCAAAAGAAGAGGGAGATGCTGCGGGTGAAGCACCTCAGTGTAAAAAGAAAAGGATGATGCTGTGGGCGAAGCACCTCACTCTAAAAAGAAGAGGGTGATGCTGCGGTTGAAGCACCTCAGTCTCAAAAGAGGAGGGAGATGCTGAGGGTGAAGCCCCTCAGGCTAGAAAGAAGAGGGTGATACTGAGGGCGAAGCACCTCTGTCTAAAAAGAAGAGGGTGATGCTGAGGGCAAAGCACCTCAGTCTAAAAAGAAGAGGGTGATGCTGCGTGCGAAACACCTCAGTCTAAAAAGAGTTGGATGATGCTGAGGGTGAAGCACCTCAGTCTTAAAAGAAGGGGGTGATGCTGAGGGTGAAGCATCTCAGTCTAAAAAGAGGAGGGAGATGCTGAGGGTGAAGCACCTCGGTTTAAAAAAAGGAGGGAGATGCTGCGGGTGAAGCACCTCAGTCTAAAAAGTGGAGAGGATGCTGTGGGTGAAGCACCTCAGTCTAAAAAGAGGAGGGTGATGCTACGGATGAAGCACCTCAGTCTAAAAAGAAGAGGGTGATGCTGAGGTTGAAGCACCTCAGTCTAAAAAGAGGAGGGTGATGCTGAGGGTGAAGCACCTCAGTCTAAAAAGAAGAGGGTGATGCTGAGGGTGAAGCACCTCAGTCTAAAAAGAGGAGGGTGATGCTGAGGGTGAAGCACCTCAGTCTAAAAAGAGGAGGGTGATGCTGTGGGTGAAGCACCTCAGTCTAAAAAGAGGAGGATGATGCTGAGGGTGAAGCACCTCAGTCTAAAAAGAAGAGGGTGATGCTGAGGGTGAAGCACCTCAGTCTAAAAAGAGGAGGGAGATGCTGCGGGTGAAGCACCTCAGTCTAAAAAGAAAGGGGTGATGCTGTGGGTGAAGCACCTCAGTCTAAAAAGAGGAGGAGGATGCTGAGTGTGAAGCACCTCAGTCTAAAAAGAAGAGGGTGATGCTCTGGGTGAAGCACCTCAGTCTAAAAAGAGGAGGGTGATGCTGTGGGCGAAGCACCTCAGTCTAAAAAGAAGAGGGTGATGCTGCGGGTGAAGCACCTCTGTCTCAAAAGAAGAGGTTGATGCTGCAGGTGAAGCACCTCAGTCTAAAAAGATGAGGGTGATGCTGCGGGTGAAGCACCTTCGTCTAAAAAGTGGAGGGTAATGCTGCGGGCAAAGCACCTCAGTCTAAAAAGAAGAGGAGATGCTGCGGGCGAAGCTCCTCAGTCTCAAAAGAGGAGGGAGATGCTGCGGGCGAAGCACCTCAGTCTAAAAAGAAGAGGGTGATGCTAAGTGCGAAGCACTTCAGTCTAAAAAGTGGAGGGTGATGCTGAGGGTGAAGCACCTTAGTCTAAAAAGAAGAGGGTGATGCTGAGGGTGAAGCACCTCAGTCTAAAAAGAGGAGGATGATGCTTAGGGTGAAGCACCTCAATCTAAAAAGAAGAGGGTGATGCTCAGGGTGAAGCACCTCAGTCTAAAAAGAGGAGGGTGATGCTGCGGGTGAAGCACCTCAGTCTAAAAAGAGGGGGGTGATGCTGCGGGTGAAGCACCTCAGTCTAAAAAGAGGAGGGTGATGCTGCGGGTTAAGCACCTCAGTCTAAAAAGAAGAGGGTGATGCTGCGGGCGAAGCACCTCAGTCTAAAAAGAAGAGGGTGATCCCCTCAGTCTAAAGAGAAGAGGGAGATGCTATAGGCAAAGCACCTCAGTCTCAAAAGAGGAGGGAGATGCTGCGAGCTAAGCACCTCAGTCTAAAAAGAAGAGAGTGATGCTGCGGGCGAAACACCTCAGTCTAAAAAAAGTTGGATGATGCTGAGGATGAAGCACATCAGTGTAAAAAGAAGAGGGTGATGCTATGGGTGAAGCACCTCAGCCTAAAAAGAGGAGGGAGATGCTGAGGGTGAAGCACCTCAGTTTGAAAAGAAGAGGGTGATGCTAAGTGCGAAGCTCCTCTGTCTAAAAAGAGGAGGGAGATGCTGCGGGTGAAGCACCTCAGCCTAAAAAGAGGAGGGAGATGCTGAGGGTGAAGCACCTCAGTTTAAAAAGAAGAGGGTGATGCTAAGTGCGAAGCACCTGTCTAAAAAGTGGAGGGTGATAAAGAGGGTGAAGCACCTCAGTCTAAAAAGAAGAGGGTGATGCTGAGGGTGAAGCACCTCCGTCTAAAAAGAGGAGGATGATGCTGCGGGTGAAGCACCTCAGTTTTAAAAGAAGAGGGTGATGCTGAGGGTGAAGCACCTCAGTCTAAAAAGAGGAGGGTGATGCTGCGGGTGAAGCACCTCAGTCTAAAAAGGGGGGGGGGTGACGCTGCGGGTGAAGCACCTCAGTCTTAAAAAGAGGAGGGTGATGCTGAGGGTGAAGCACTCAGTCTAAAAAGAAGAGGGTGAAGCACCTCAGTCTAAAAAGAGGAGGGTGATGCTGCGGGTGAAGCACCTCAGTCTAAAAAGAAGTGGGTGATGCTGTGGGCGAAGCACCTCAGTCTAAAAAGAAGAGGGAGATGCTATGGGCAAAGCACCTCAGTCTCAAAAGAGGAGGGTGATGCTGTGGGCGAAGCACCTCAGTCTAAAAAGAAGAGGGTGATGCTGCGGGTGAAGCACCTAAGTCTCAAAAGAGGAGGGAGATGCTAAGAGTGAAGCACCTCAGTCTAGAAAGAAGAGGGTGATGCAGAGGGTGAAGCACCTCAGTCTAGAAAGAGGAGAGTGATGCTGAGGGTGAAGCACCTCAATCTAAAAAGAGGAGGGTGATACTGCGGCTGAAGCACCTCAGTCTAAAAAGAGGAGGGTGATGCTGTGAGCGAAGCACCTCAGTCTAAAAAGAAGAGGGTGATGCTGAGGGTGAAGCACCTCAGTCTAAAAAGAAGAGGGTGATGCTGAAGGTGAAGCACCTTAGTCTAAAAAGAGGTGGGTGATGCTGCGGGTGAAGCACCTCAGTCTAAAAAGAGGAGGGTGATGCTGCGGGTGAAGCACCTCAGTCTAAAAAGAAGAGGGAGATGCTATGGGCAAAGCACCTAAGTCTCAAAAGAGGAGGGTGATGCTGCGGGTGAAGCACCTCAGTCTAAAAAGAAGAGGGTGATGCTGAGGGTGAAGAACCTCAGTCTAAAAAGAAGAGGGTGATGCTGAGGGTGAAGCACCTCAGTCTAAAAAGAGGACGGTGATGCTGCGGGTGAAGCACCTCAGTCTAAAAAGAGGATGGTGATGCTGCGGGTGAAGCACCTCAGTCTAAAAAGAAGAGGGAGATGCTATGGGCAAAGCACCTCAGTCTCAAAAGAGGAGGGAGATGCTGCGGGTGAAGCACCTCAGTCTAAAAAGAAGAGGGTGATGCTACGGGCGAAGCACCTCAGTCTAAAAAGAGTTGGATGATGCTGCGGGTGAAGCACCTCAGTCTAAAAAGAAAAGGGTGATGCTGAGGGCGAAGCACCTCAGTCTTAAAAGAAGAGGGTGATACTGCGGGCGAAGCACGTCAGTCTAAAAAGAGTTGGATGATGCTGCGGGTGAAGCACCTCAGTCGAAAAAGAAGTGGTTGATGCTGCCGGCAAAGCACCTCAGTCTAAAAAGAAGAGGGAGATGCTATGGGCAAAGCACCTCAGTCTCAAAAGAGGAGGGAGATGCTGCGGGTGAAGCACCTCAGTGTAAAAAGAAGAGGATGATGCTGTGGGCAAAGCACCTCACTCTAAAAAGAAGAGGGTGATGCTGCGGTTGAAGCACCTCAGTCTCAAAAGAGGAGGGAGATGCTGAGGGTGAAGCCCCTCAGTCTAGAAAGAAGAGGGTGATGCTGAGGGTGAAGCACCTCAGTCTAAAAAGAAGAGGGTGATGCTGAGGGCAAAGCACCTCAGTCTAAAAAGAAGAGGGTGATGCTGCGGGCGAAACACCTCAGTCTAAAAAGAGTTGGATGATGCTGAGGGTGAAGCACCTCAGTCTTAAAAGGAGGGGGTGATGCTGAGGGTGAAGCATCTCAGTCTAAAAAGAGGAGGGAGATGCTGAGGGTGAAGCACCTCGGTTTAAAAAGAAGAGGGTGATGCTAAGGGCGAAGCACCTCAGTTTAAAAAAAGGAGGGAGATGCTGCGGGTGAAGCACCTCAGTCTAAAAAGTGGAGAGGATGCCGTGGGTGAAGCACCTCAGTCTAAAATGAGGAGGGTGATGCTGAGGGTGAAGCACCTCAGTCTCAAAAGAAGAGGGTGATGCTGAGGGTGAAGCACCTCAGTCTAAAAAGAGGAGGGTGATGCTGAGGGTGAAGCACCTCAGTCTAAAAAGAAGAGGGTGATGCTGAGGGTGAAGCACCTCAGTCTAAAAAGAGGAGGGTGATGCTGAGGGTGAAGCACCTCAGTCTAAAAAGAGGAGGGTGATGCTGTGGGTGAAGCACCTCAGTCTAAAAAGAGGAGGATGATGCTGAGGGTGAAGCACCTCAGTCTAAAAAGAGGAGGGTGATGCTGAGGGTGAAGCACCTCAGTCTAAAAAGAGGAGGGAGATGCTGCGGGTGAAGCACTTCAGTCTAAAAAGAAAGGGGTGATGCTGTGGGTGAAGCACCTCAGTCTAAAAAGAGGAGGAGGATACTGAGGGTGAAGCACCTCAGTCTAAAACGAAGAGGGTGATGCTATGGGTGAAGCACCTCAGTCTAAAAAGAGGAGGGTGATGCTGTGGGCGAAGCACCTCAGTCTATAAAGAAGAGGGTGATGCTGCGGGTGAAGCACCTCAGTCTCAAAAGAAGAGGTTGATGCTGCGGGTGAAGCACCTCAGTCTAAAAAGATGAGGGTGATGCTGCGGGTGAAGCATCTCAGTCTAAAAAGAGGAGGGTGATGCTGCGGGTGAAGCACCTCAGTCTAAAAAGTGGAGGGTAATGCTGCGGGCAAAGCACCTCAGTCTAAAAAGAAGAGGAGATGCTGCGGGCGAAGCACCTCAGTCTCAAAAGAGGAGGGAGATGCTGCGGGCGAAGCACCTCAGTCTAAAAAGAAGAGGGTGTTGCTAAGTGCGAAGCACCTCAGTCTAAAAAGTGGAGGGTGATGCTGTGGGTGAAGCACCTCAGTCTAAAAAGAAGAGGGTGATGCTGAGGGTGAAGCACCTCAGTCTAAAAAGAGGAGGATGATGCTTAGGGTGAAGCACCTCAGTCTAAAAAGAGTTGGATGATGCTGAGGGTGAAGCACCTCAGTCTTAAAAGAAGGGGGTGATGCTGAGGGTGAAGCATCTCAGTCTAAAAAGAGGAGGGAGATGCTGAGGGTGAAGCACCTCGGTTTAAAAAGAAGAGGGTGATGCTAAGGGCGAAGCACCTCAGTCTAAAAAGAGTTGGATGATGCTGAGGGTGAAGCACCTCAGTCTTAAAAGAAGGGGGTGATGCTGAGGGTGAAGCATCTCAGTCTAAAAAGAGGAGGGAGATGCTGAGGGTGAAGCACCTCGGTTTAAAAAGAAGAGGGTGATGCTAAGGGCGAAGCACCTCAGTTTAAAAAAAGGAGGGAGATGCTGCGGGTGAAGCACCTCAGTCTAAAAAGTGGAGAGGATGCCGTGGGTGAAGCACCTCAGTCTAAAATGAGGAGGGTGATGCTGAGGGTGAAGCACCTCAGTCTCAAAAGAAGAGGGTGATGCTGAGGGTGAAGCACCTCAGTCTAAAAAGAGGAGGGTGATGCTGAGGGTGAAGCACCTCAGTCTAAAAAGAAGAGGGTGATGCTGAGGGTGAAGCACCTCAGTCTAAAAAGAGGAGGGTGATGCTGAGGGTGAAGCACCTCAGTCTAAAAAGAGGAGGGTGATGCTGTGGGTGAAGCACCTCAGTCTAAAAAGAGGAGGATGATGCTGAGGGTGAAGCACCTCAGTCTAAAAAGAGGAGGGTGATGCTGAGGGTGAAGCACCTCAGTCTAAAAAGAGGAGGGAGATGCTGCGGGTGAAGCACTTCAGTCTAAAAAGAAAGGGGTGATGCTGTGGGTGAAGCACCTCAGTCTAAAAAGAGGAGGAGGATACTGAGGGTGAAGCACCTCAGTCTAAAACGAAGAGGGTGATGCTATGGGTGAAGCACCTCAGTCTAAAAAGAGGAGGGTGATGCTGTGGGCGAAGCACCTCAGTCTAAAAAGAAGAAGGTGATGCTGCGGGTGAAGCACCTCAGTCTCAAAAGAAGAGGTTGATGCTGCGGGTGAAGCACCTCAGTCTAAAAAGAGGAGGGTGATGCTGCGGGTGAAGCACCTCAGTCTAAAAAGTGGAGGGTAATGCTGCGGGCAAAGCTCCTCAGTCTAAAAAGAAGAGGAGATGCTGCGGGCGAAGCACCTCAGTCTCAAAAGAGGAGGGAGATGCTGCGGGCGAAGCACCTCAGTCTAAAAAGAAGAGGGTGTTGCTAAGTGCGAAGCACCTCAGTCTAAAAAGTGGAGGGTGATGCTGTGGGTGAAGCACCTCAGTTTAAAAAGAAGAGGGTGATGCTGAGGGTGAAGCACCTCAGTCTAAAAAGAGGAGGATGATGCTTAGGGTGAAGCACCTCAGTCTAAAAAGAAGAGGGTGATGCTGAGGGTGAAGCACCTCAGTCTAAAAAGAGGAGGGTGATGCTGCGGGTGAAGCACCTCAGTCTAAAAAGAAGAGGGTGATGCTGAGGGTGAAGAACCTCAGTCTAAAAAGAAGAGGGTGATGCTGAGGGTGAAGCACCTCAGTCTAAAAAGAGGAGGGTGATGCTGCGGGTGAAGCACCTCAGTCTAAAAAGAGGATGGTGATGCTGCGGGTGAAGCACCTCAGTCTAAAAAGAAGAGGGAGATGCTATGGGCAAAGCACCTCAGTCTCAAAAGAGGAGGGAGATGCTGCGGGTGAAGCACCTCAGTCTAAAAAGAAGAGGGTGATGCTACGGGCGAAGCACCTCAGTCTAAAAAGAGTTGGATGATGCTGCGGGTGAAGCACCTCAGTCTAAAAAGAAGAGGGTGATGCTGAGGGCGAAGCACCTCAGTCTTAAAAGAAGAGGGTGATACTGCGGGCGAAGCACGTCAGTCTAAAAAGAGTTGGATGATGCTGCGGGTGAAGCACCTCAGTCGAAAAAGAAGTGGTTGATGCTGCGGGCAAAGCACCTCAGTCTAAAAAGAAGAGGGAGATGCTATGGGCAAAGCACCTCAGTCTCAAAAGAGGAGGGAGATGCTGCGGGTGAAGCACCTCAGTGTAAAAAGAAGAGGATGATGCTGTGGGCGAAGCACCTCACTCTAAAAAGAAGAGGGTGATGCTGCGGTTGAAGCACCTCAGTCTCAAAAGAGGAGGGAGATGCTGAGGGTGAAGCCCCTCAGTCTAGAAAGAAGAGGGTGATGCTGCGGGCGAAACACCTCAGTCTAAAAAGAGTTGGATGATGCTGAGGGTGAAGCACCTCAGTCTTAAAAGAAGGGGGTGATGCTGAGGGTGAAGCATCTCAGTCTAAAAAGAGGAGGGAGATGCTGAGGGTGAAGCACCTCAGTTTAAAAAGAAGAGGGTGATGCTAAGGGCGAAGCACCTCAGTTTAAAAAAAGGAGGGAGATGCTGCGGGTGAAGCACCTCAGTCTAAAAAGTGGAGAGGATGCTGTGGGTGAAGCACCTCAGTCTAAAATGAGGAGGGTGATGCTAAGTGCGAAGCACCTCAGTCTAAAAAGTGGAGGGTGATGCTGAGGGTGAAGCACCTCAGTCTAAAAAGAAGAGGGTGATGCTGAGGGTGAAGCACCTCAGTCTAAAAAGAAGAGGGTGATGCTGCGGGTGAAGCACCTCAGTCTCAAAAGAAGAGGTTGATGCTGCGGGTGAAGCACCTCAGTCTAAAAAGATGAGGGTGATGCTGCGGGTGAAGCATCTCAGTCTAAAAAGAGGAGGGTGATGCTGCGGGTGAAGCACCTCAGTCTAAAAAGTGGAGGGTAATGCCGCGGGCAAAGCACCTCAGTCTAAAAAGAAGAGGAGATGCTGCGGGCGAAGCACCTCAGTCTCAAAAGAGGAGGGAGATGCTGCGGGCAAAGCACCTCAGTCTAAAAAGAAGAGGGTGATGCTAAGTGCGAAGCACCTCAGTCTAAAAAGTGGAGGGTGATGCTGAGGGTGAAGCACCTCAGTCTAAAAAGAAGAGGGTGATGCTGAGGGTGAAGCACCTCAGTCTAAAAAGAGGAGGATGATGCTTAGGGTGAAGCACCTCAGTCTAAAAAGAAGAGGGTGATGCTGAGGGTGAAGCACCTCAGTCTAAAAAGAGGAGGGTGATGCTGCGGGTGAAGCACCTCAGTCTAAAAAGAGGGGGGTGACGCTACGGGTGAAGCACCTCAGTCTAAAAAGAGGAGGGTGATGCTGCGGGTGAAGCACCTCAGTTTAAAAAGAAGAGGGTGATGCTGCGGGCGAAGCACCTCAGTCTAAAAAGAAGAGGGTGATCCCCTCAGTCTAAAAAGAAGAGGGAGATGCTATAGGCAAAGCACCTCAGGCTCAAAAGAGGAGGGAGATGCTGCGGGCTAAGCACCTCAGTCTAAAAAGAATAGAGTGATGCTGCTGCGGGCGAAACACCTCAGTCTAAAAAAAGTTGGATGATGCTGAGGATGAAGCACCTCAGTGTAAAAAGAAGTGGGTGATGCTATGGGTGAAGCACCTCAGCCTAAAAAGAGGAGGGAGATGCTGAGGGTGAAGCACCTCAGTTTGAAAAGAAGAGGGTGATGCTAAGTGCGAAGCTACTCAGTCTAAAAAGTGGAGGGTGATGCTGAGGCTGAAGCATCTCAGTCTAAAAAGAGGAGGGAGATGCTGAGGGTGAAGCACCTCGGTTTAAAAAAAGGATTGAGATGCTGCGCGTGAAGCACCTCAGTCTAAAAAGAGGAGAGGATGCTGTGGGTGAAGCACCTCAGTCTAAAAAGAGGAGGGTGATGCTACGGGTGAAGCACCTCAGTCTAAAAAGAAGAGGGTGATGCTGAGGGTGAAGCACCTCAGTCTAAAAAGAGGAGGGTGATGCTGAGGGTGAAGCACCTCAGTCTAAAAAGAAGAGGGTGATGCTGAGGGTGAAGCACCTCAGTCTAAAAAGAGGAGGGTGATGCTGAGGGAGAAGCACCTCAGTCTAAAAAGAGGAGGGTGATGCTGTGGGTGAAGCACCTCAGTCTAAAAAGAGGAGGATGATGCTGAGGGTGAAGCACCTCAGTCTAAAAAGAGGAGGGTGATGCTGAGGGTGAAGCACCTCAGTCTAAAAAGAGGAGGGAGATGCTGCGGGTGAAGCACTTCAGTCTAAAAAGAAAGGGGTGATGCTGTGGGTGAAGCACCTCAGTCTAAAAAGAGGAGGAGGATACTGAGGGTGAAGCACCTCAGTCTAAAACGAAGAGGGTGATGCTATGGGTGAAGCACCTCAGTCTAAAAAGAGGAGGGTGATGCTGTGGGCGAAGCACCTCAGTCTAAAAAGAAGAGGGTGATGCTGCGGGTGAAGCACCTCAGTCTCAAAAGAAGAGGTTGATGCTGCGGGTGAAGCACCTCAGTCTAAAAAGATGAGGGTGATGCTGCGGGTGAAGTATCTCAGTCTAAAAAGAGGAGGGTGATGCTGCGGGTGAAGCACCTCAGTCTAAAAAGTGGAGGGTAATGCTGCGGGCAAAGCACATCAGTCTAAAAAGAAGAGGAGATGCTGCGGGCGAAGCACCTCAGTCTCAAAAGAGGAGGGAGATGCTGCGGGCGAAGCACCTCAGTCTAAAAAGAAGAGGGTGATGCTAAGTGCGAAGCACCTCAGTCTAAAAAGTGGAGGGTGATGCTGTGGGTGAAGCACCTCAGTCTAAAAAGAAGAGGGTGATGCTGAGGGTGAAGCACCTCAGTCTAAAAAGAGGAGGATGATGCTTAGGGTGAAGCACCTCAGTCTAAAAAGAAGAGGGTGATGCTGAGGGTGAAGCACCTCAGTCTAAAAAGAGGAGGGTGATGCTGCGGGTGAAGCACCTCAGTCTAAAAAGAAGAGGGTGATGCTGAGGGTGAAGAACCTCAGTCTAAAAAGAAGAGGGTGATGCTGCGGGTGAAGCACCTCAGTCTAAAAAGAGGAGGGTGATGCTGCGGGTGAAGCACCTCAGTCTAAAAAGAGGATGGTGATGCTGCGGGTGAAGCACATCAGTCTAAAATAAAAGAGGGAGATGCTATGGGCAAAGAACCTCAGTCTCGAAAGAGGAGGGAGATGCTGCGGGTGAAGCACCTCAGTCTAAAAAGAAGAGGGTGATGCTACGCAAAGCACCTCAGTCTAAAAAGAGTTGGATGATGCTGCGGGTGAAGCACCTAAGTCTAAAAAGAAGAGGGTGATGCTGAGGGCGAAGCACCTCAGTCTTAAAAGAAGAGGGTGATACTGCGGGCGAAGCACGTCAGTCTAAAAAGAGTTGGATGATGCTGCGGGTGAAGCACCTCAGTCGAAAAAGAAGTGGTTGATGCTGCGGGCAAAGCACCTCAGTCTAAAAAGAAGAGGGAGATGCTATGGGCAAAGCACCTCAGTCTCAAAAGAGGAGGGAGATGCTGCGGGTGAAGCACCTCAGTGTAAAAAGAAGAGGATGATGCTGTGGGCGAAGCACCTCACTCTAAAAAGAAGAGGGTGATGCTGCGGTTGAAGCACCTCAGTCTCAAAAGAGGAGGGAGATGCTGAGGGTGAAGCCCCTCAGTCTAGAAAGAAGAGGGTGATGCTGCGGGCGAAACACCTCAGTCTAAAAAGAGTTGGATGATGCTGAGGGTGAAGCACCTCAGTCTTAAAAGAAGGGGGTGATGCTGAGGGTGAAGCATCTCAGTCTAAAAAGAGGAGGGAGATGATGAGGGTGAAGCACCTCGGCTTAAAAAGAAGAGGGTGATGCTATGGGCGAAGCACCTCAGTTTAAAAAAAGGAGGGAGATGCTGCGGGTGAAGCACCTCAGTCTAAAAAGTGGAGAGGATGCTGTGGGTGAAGCACCTCAGTCTAAAATGAGGAGGGTGATGCTAAGGGTGAAGCACCTCAGTCTCAAAAGAAGAGGGTGATGCTGAGGGTGAAGCACCTCAGTCTAAAAAGAGGAGGGTGATGCTGAGGGTGAAGCACCTCAGTCTAAAAAGAAGAGGGTGATGCTGAGGATGAAGCACCTCAGTCTAAAAAGAGGAGGGTGATGCTGAGGGTGAAGCACCTCAGTCTAAAAAGAGGAGGGTGATGCTGTGGGTGAAGCACCTCAGTCTTAAAAGAGGAGGATGATGCTGAGGGTGAAGCACCTCAGTCTAAAAAGAGGAGGGTGATGCTGAGGGTGAAGCACCTCAGTCTAAAAAGAGGAGGGAGATGCTGCGGGTGAAGCACTTCAGTCTAAAAAGAAAGGGGTGATGCTGTGGGTGAAGCACCTCAGTCTAAAAAGAGGAGGAGGATACTGAGGGTGAAGCACCTCAGTCTAAAAAGAAGAGGGTGATGCTGCGGGTGAAGCACCTCAGTCTCAAAAGAAGAGGTTGATGCTGCGGGTGAAGCACCTCAGTCTAAAAAGATGAGGGTGATGCTGCGGGTGAAGCATCTCAGACTAAAAAGAGGAGGGTGATGCTGCGGGTGAAGCACCTCAGTCTAAAAAGTGGAGGGTAATGCTGCGGGCAAAGCACCTCAGTCTAAAAAGAAGAGGAGATGCTGCGGGCGAAGCACCTCAGTCTCAAAAGAGGAGGGAGATGCTGCGGGCGAAGCACCTCAGTCTAAAAAGAAGAGGGTGATGCTAAGTGCGAAGCACCTCAGTCTAAAAAGTGGAGGGTGATGCTGAGGGTGAAGCACCTCAGTCTAAAAAGAAGAGGGTGATGCTGCGGGTGAAGCACCTCAGTCTAAAAAGAGGAGGATGATGCTTAGGGTGAAGCACCTCAGTCTAAAAAGAAGAGGATGATGCTGAGGGTGAAGCACCTCAGTCTAAAAAGAGGAGGGTGATGCTGCGGGTGAAGCACCTCAGTCTAAAAAGAGGGGGGTGACGCTGCGGGTGAAGCACCTCAGTCTAAAAAGAGGAGGGTGATGCTGCGGGTGAAGCACCTCAGTTTAAAAAGAAGAGGGTGATGCTGCGGGCGAAGCACCTCAGTCTAAAAAGAAGAGGGTGATCCCCTCAGTCTAAAAAGAAGAGGGAGATGCTATAGGCAAAGCACCTCAGGCTCAAAAGAGGAGGGAGATGCTGCGGGCTAAGCACCTCAGTCTAAAAAGAATAGAGTGATGCTGCTGCGGGCGAAACACCTCAGTCTAAAAAAAGTTGGATGATGCTGAGGATGAAGCACCTCAGTGTAAAAAGAAGTGGGTGATGCTATGGGTGAAGCACCTCAGCCTAAAAAGAGGAGGGAGATGCTGAGGGTGAAGCACCTCAGTTTGAAAAGAAGAGGGTGATGCTAAGTGCGAAGCACCTCAGTCTAAAAAGTGGAGGGTGATGCTGAGGGTGAAGCATCTCAGTCTAAAAAGAGGAGGGAGATGCTGAGGGTGAAGCACCTCGGTTTAGAAAAAGGAGGGAGATGCTGCGGGTGAAGCACCTCAGTCTAAAAAGTGGAGAGGATGCTGTGGGTGAAGCACCTCAGTCTAAAAAGAGGAGGGTGATGCTACGGGCGAAGCACCTCAGTCTAAAAAGAAGAGGGTGATGCTGAGGGTGAAGCACCTCAGTCTAAAAAGAGGAGGGTGATGCTGAGGGTGAAGCACCTCAGTCTAAAAAGAAGAGGGTGATGCTGAGGGTGAAGCACCTCAGTCTAAAAAGAGGAGGGTGATGCTGAGGGTGAAGCACCTCAGTCTAAAAAGAGGAGGGTGATGCTGTGGGTGAAGCACCTCAGTCTAAAAAGAGGAGGATGATGCTGAGGGTGAGGCACCTCAGTCTAAAAAGAGGAGGGTGATGCTGAGGGTGAAGCACCTCAGTCTAAAAAGAGGAGGGAGATGCTGCGGGTGAAGCACCTCAGTCTAAAAAGAAAGGGGTGATGCTGTGGGTGAAGCACCTCAGTCTAAAAAGAGGAGGAGGATGCTGAGTGTGAAGCACCTCAGTCTAAAAAGAAGGGGGTGATGCTCTGGGTGAAGCACCTCAGTCTAAAAAGAGGAGGGTGATGCTGTGGGTGAAGCACCTCAGTCTAAAAAGAAGAGGGTGATGCTGCGGGTGAAGCACCTCTGTCTCAAAAGAAGAGGTTGATGCTGCAGGTGAAGCACCTCAGTCTAAAAAGATGAGGGTGATGCTGCGGGTGAAGCACCTTAGTCTAAAAAGTGGAGGGTAATGCTGCGGGCAAAGCACCTCAGTCTAAAAAGAAGAGGAGATGCTGCGGGCGAAGCACCTCAGTCTCAAAAGAGGAGGAAGATGCTGCGGGCGAAGCACCTCAGTCTTAAAAGAAGAGGGTGATGCTAAGTGCGAAGCACCTCAGTCTAAAAAGTGGAGGGTGATGCTGAGGGTGAAGCACCTCAGTCTAAAAAGAAGAGGGTGATGCTGAGGGTGAAGCACCTCAGTCCAAAAAGAGGAGGATGATGCTTAGGGTGAAGCACCTCAATCTAAAAAGAAGAGGGTGATGCTGAGGGTGAAGCACCTCAGTCTAAAAAGAGGAGGGGGATGCTGAGGGTGAAGCACCTCAGTCTAAAAAGAAGAGGGTGATGCTGAGGGTGAAGCACCTCAGTCTAAAAAGAGGAGGGTGATGCTGAGGGTGAAGCACCTCAGTCTAAAAAGAGGAGGGTGATGCTGTGGGTGAAGCACCTCAGTCTAAAAAGAGGAGGATGATGCTGAGGGTGACGCACCTCAGTCTAAGAAGAGGAGGGTGATGCTGGGGGTGAAGCACCTCAGTCTAAAAAGAGGAGGGAGATGCTGCGGGTGAAGCACTTCAGTCTAAAAAGAAAGGGGTGATGCTGTGGGTGAAGCACCTCAGTCTAAAAAGAGGAGGAGGATACTGAGGGTGAAGCACCTCAGTCTAAAACGAAGAGGGTGATGCTATGGGTGAAGCACCTCAGTCTAAAAAGAGGAGGGTGATGCTGTGGGCGAAGCACCTCAGTCTAAAAAGAAGAGGGTGATGCTGCGGGTGAAGCACCTCAGTCTAAAAAGAGGAGGGTGATGCTGTGGGTGAAGCACCTCAGTCTTAAAAGAAGAGGGTGATGCTGCGGGTGAAGCACCTCTGTCTCAAAAGAAGAGGTTGATGCTGCAGGTGAAGCACCTCAGTCTAAAAAGATGAGGGTGATGCTGCGGGTGAAGCACCTTAGTCTAAAAAGTGGAGGGTAATGCTGCGGGCAAAGCACCTCAGTCTAAAAAGAAGAGGAGATGCTGCGGGCGAAGCACCTCAGTCTCAAAAGAGGAGGAAGATGCTGCGGGCGAAGCACCTCAGTCTAAAAAGAAGAGGGTGATGCTAAGTGCGAAGCACCTCAGTCTAAAAAGTGGAGGGTGATGCTGAGGGTGAAGCACCTCAGTCTAAAAAGAAGAGGGTGATGCTGAGGGTGAAGCACCTCAGTCCAAAAAGAGGAGGATGATGCTTAGGGTGAAGCACCTCAATCTAAAAAGAAGAGGGTGATGCTGAGGGTGAAGCACCTCAGTCTAAAAAGAGGAGGGTGATGCTGAGGGTGAAGCACCTCAGTCTAAAAAGAAGAGGGTGATGCTGAGGGTGAAGCACCTCAGTCTAAAAAGAGGAGGGTGATGCTGAGGGTGAAGCACCTCAGTCTAAAAAGAGGAGGGTGATGCTGTGGGTGAAGCACCTCAGTCTAAAAAGAGGAGGATGATGCTGAGGGTGAAGCACCTCAGTCTAAGAAGAGGAGGGTGATGCTGGGGGTGAAGCACCTCAGTCTAAAAAGAGGAGGGAGATGCTGCGGGTGAAGCACTTCAGTCTAAAAAGAAAGGGGTGATGCTGTGGGTGAAGCACCTCAGTCTAAAAAGAGGAGGAGGATACTGAGGGTGAAGCACCTCAGTCTAAAACGAAGAGGGTGATGCTATGGGTGAAGCACCTCAGTCTAAAAAGAGGAGGGTGATGCTGTGGGCGAAGCACCTCAGTCTAAAAAGAAGAGGGTGATGCTGCGGGTGAAGCACCTCAGTCTCAAAAGAAGAGGTTGATGCTGCGGGTGAAGCACCTCAGACTAAAAAAAAGGGGGTGATGCTGCGGGTGAAGCATCTCAGTCTAAAAAGAGGAGGGTGATGCTGCGGGTGAAGCACCTCAGTCTAAAAAGTGGAGGGTAATGCTGCGGGCAAAGCACCTCAGTCTAAAAAGAAGAGGAGATGCTGCAGGCGAAGCACCTCAGTCTCAAAAGAGGAGGGAGATGCTGCGGGCGAAGCACCTCAGTCTAAAAAGAAGAGGGTGATGCTAAGTGCGAAGCACCTCAGTCTAAAAAGTGGAGGGTGATGCTGAGGGTGAAGCACCTCAGTCTAAAAAGAAGAGGGTGATGCTGAGGGTGAAGCACCTGTCTAAAAAGAGGAGGATGATGCTTAGGGTGAAGCACCTCAGTCTAAAAAGAAGAGGATGATGCTGAGGGTGAAGCACCTCAGTCTAAAAAGAGGAGGGTGATGCTGCGGGTGAAGCACCTCAGTCTAAAAAGAGGGGGGTGACGCTGCGGGTGAAGCACCTCAGTCTAAAAAGAGGAGGGTGATGCTGCGGGTGAAGCACCTCAGTTTAAAAAGAAGAGGGTGATGCTGCGGGCGAAGCACCTCAGTCTAAAAAGAAGAGGGTGATCCCCTCAGTCTAAAAAGAAGAGGGAGATGCTATAGGCAAAGCACCTCAGGCTCAAAAGAGGAGGGAGATGCTGCGGGCTAAGCACCTCAGTCTAAAAAGAATAGAGTGATGCTGCTGCGGGCGAAACACCTCAGTCTAAAAAAAGTTGGATGATGCTGAGGATGAAGCACCTCAGAGTAAAAAGAAGTGGGTGATGCTATGGGTGAAGCACCTCAGCCTAAAAAGAGGAGGGAGATGCTGAGGGTGAAGCACCTCAGTTTGAAAAGAAGAGGGTGATGCTAAGTGCGAAGCACCTCAGTCTAAAAAGTGGAGGGTGATGCTGAGGGTGAAGCATCTCAGTCTAAAAAGAGGAGGGAGATGCTGAGGGTGAAGCACCTCGGTTTAAAAAAAGGAGGGAGATGCTGCGGGTGGAGCACCTCAGTCTAAAAAGTGGAGAGGATGCTGTGGGTGAAGCACCTCAGTCTAAAAAGAGGAGGGTGATGCTACGGGTGAAGCACCTCAGTCTAAAAAGAGGAGGGTGATGCTGAGGGTGAAGCACCTCAGTCTAAAAAGAGGAGGGTGATGCTGAGGGTGAAGCACCTCAGTCTAAAAAGAAGAGGGTGATGCTGAGGGTGAAGCACCTCAGTCTAAAAAGAGGAGGGTGATGCTGAGGGTGAAGCACCTCAGTCTAAAAAGAGGAGGATGATGCTGAGGGTGAAGCACCTCAGTCTAAAAAGAGGAGGGTGATGCTGAGGGTGAAGCACCTCAGTCTAATAAGAGGAGGGAGATGCTGCGGGTGAAGCACCTCAGTCTAAAAAGAAAGGGGTGATGCTGTGGGTGAAGCACCTCAGTCTAAAAAGAGGAGGAGGATGCTGAGTGTGAAGCACCTCAGTCTAAAAAGAAGAGGGTGATGCTCTGGGTGAAGCAACTCAGTCTAAAAAGAGGAGGGTGATGCTGTGGGTGAAGCACCTCAGTCTAAAAAGAAGAGGGTGATGCTGCGGATGAAGCACCTCTGTCTCAAAAGAAGAGGTTGATGCTGCAGGTGAAGCACCTCAGTCTAAAAAGATGAGGGTGATGCTGCGGGTGAAGCACCTTAGTCTAAAAAGTGGAGGGTAATGCTGCGTGCAAAGCACCTCAGTCTAAAAAGAAGAGGAGATGCTGCGGGCGAAGCACCTCAGTCTCAAAAGAGGAGGAAGATGCTGCGGGCGAAGCACCTCAGTCTAAAAAGAAGAGGGTGATGCTAAGTGCGAAGCACCTCAGTCTAAAAAGTGGAGGGTGATGCTGAGGGTGAAGCACCTCAGTCTAAAAAGAAGAGGGTGATGCTGAGGGTGAAGCACCTCAGTCTAAAAAGAGGAGGATGATGCTTAGGGTGAAGCACCTCAATCTAAAAATAAGAGGGTGATGCTGAGGGTGAAGCACCTCAGTCTAAAAAGAGGAGGGTGATGCTGCGGGTGAAGCCCCTCAGTCTAAAAAGAGGGGGGTGACGCTGCGGGTGAAGCACCTCAGTCTAAAAAGAGGAGGGTGATGCTGAGGGTGAAGCACTCAGTCTAAAAAGAAGAGGGTGAAGCACCTCAGTCTAAAAAGAGGAGGGTGATGCTGCGGGTGAAGCACCTCAGTCTAAAAAGAAGTGGGTGATGCTGTGGGCGAAGCACCTCAGTCTAAAAAGAAGAGGGAGATGCTATGGGCAAAGTACCTCAGTCTCAAAAGAGGAGGGTGATGCTGTGGGCGAAGCACCCCAGTCTAAAAAGAAGTGGGTGATGCTGTGGGCGAAGCACCTCAGTCTAAAAAGAAGAGGGAGATGCTATGGGCAAAGCACCTCAGTCTCAAAAGAGGAGGGTGATGCTGTGGGCGAAGCACCTCAGTCTAAAAAGAAGAGGGTGATGCTGCGGGTGAAGCACCTAAGTCTCAAAAGAGGAGGGAGATGCTAAGAGTGAAGCACCTCAGTCTAGAAAGAAGAGGGTGATGCAGAGGGTGAAGCACCTCAGTCTAGAAAGAGGAGGGTGATGCTGAGGGTGAAGCACCTCAATCTAAAAAGAGGAGGGTGATACTGCGGCAGAAGCACCTCAGTCTAAAAAGAGGAGGGTGATGCTGTGAGCGAAGCACCTCAGTCTAAAAAGAAGAGGGTGATGCTGAGGGTGAAGCACCTCAGTCTAAAAAGAAGAGGGTGATGCTGAGGGTGAAGCACCTTAGTCTAAAAAGAGGTGGGTGATGCTGCGGGTGAAGCACCTCAGTCTAAAAAGAAGAGGGTGATGCTGAGGGTGAAGCACCTCAGTCTAAAAAGAGGAGGATGATGCTGAGGGTGAAGCACCTCAGTCTCAAAAGAAGAGGGTGATGCTGAGGGTAAAGCACCTCAGTCTAAAAAGAGGAGGGTGATGCTGAGGGTGAAGCACCTCAGTCTAAAAAGAAGAGGGTGATGCTGAGGGTGAAGCACCTCAGTCTAAAAAGAGGAGGGTGATGCTGAGGGTGAAGCACCTCAGTCTAAAAAGAGGAGGATGATGCTGAGGGTGAAGCACCTCAGTCTAAAAAGAGGAGGGTGATGCTGAGGGTGAAGCACCTCAGTCTAAAAAGAGGAGGGAGATGCTGCGGGTGAAGCACTTCAGTCTAAAAAGAAAGGGGTGATGCTGTGGGTGAAGCACCTCAGTCTAAAAAGAGGAGGAGGATACTGAGGGTGAAGCACCTCAGTCTAAAACGAAGAGGGTGATGCTATGGGTGAAGCACCTCAGTCTAAAAAGAGGAGGGTGAAGCTGTGGGCGAAGCACCTCAGTCTAAAAAGAAGAGAGTGATGCTGCGGGTGAAGCACCTCAGTCTCAAAAGAAGAGGTTGATGCTGCGGGTGAAGCATGTCCAAAAAGATGAGGGTGATGCTGCGGGTGAAGCATCTCAGTCTAAAAAGAGGAGGGTGATGCTGCGGGTGAAGCACCTCAGTCTAAAAAGAAGAGGAGATGCTGCGGGCGAAGCACCTCAGTCTCAAAAGAGAAGGGAGATGCTGCGGGCGAAGCACCTCAGTCTAAAAAGAAGAGGGTGATGCTAAGTGCGAAGCACCTCAGTCTAAAAAGTGGAGGGTGATGCTGTGGGTGAAGCACCTCAGTCTTAAAAGAAGAGGGTGATGCTGAGGGTGAAGCACCTCAGTCTAAAAAGAGGAGGATGATGCTTAGGGTGAAGCACCTCAGTCTAAAAAGAAGAGGGTGATGCTGAGAGTGAAGCACCTCAGTCTAAAAAGAGGAGGGTGATGCTGCGGGTGAAGCACCTCAGTCTAAAAAGAAGAGGGTGATGCTGAGGGTGAAGAACCTCAGTCTAAAAAGAAGAGGGTGATGCTGAGGGTGAAGCACCTCAGTCTAAAAAGAAGAGGGTGATGCTATGGGCAAAGCACCTCAGTCTCAAAAGAGGAGGGAGATGCTGCGGGTGAAGCACCTCAGTCTAAAAAGAAGAGGGTGATGCTACGGGCGAAGCACCTCAGTCTAAAAAGAGTTGGATGATGCTGCGGGTGAAGCACCTCAGTCTAAAAAGAAGAGGGTGATGCTGAGCGCGAAGCACCTCAGTCTTAAAAGAAGAGGGTGATACTGCGGGCGAAGCACGTCAGTCTAAAAAGAGTTGGATGATGCTGCGGGTGAAGCACCTCAGTCGAAAAAGAAGTGGTTGATGCTGCGGGCAAAGCACCTCAGTCTAAAAAGAAGAGGGAGATGCTATGGGCAAAGCACCTCAGTCTCAAAAGAGGAGGGAGATGCTGCGGGTGAAGCACCCCAGTGTAAAAAGAAGAGGATGATGCTGTGGGCGAAGCACCTCACTCTAAAAAGAAGAGGGTGATGCTGCGGTTGAAGCACCTCAGTCTCAAAAGAGGAGGGAGATGCTGAGGGTGAAGCCCCTCAGTCTAGAAAGAAGAGGGTGATGCTGCGGGCGAAACACCTCAGTCTAAAAAGAGTTGGATGATGCTGAGGGTGAAGCACCTCAGTCTTAAAAGAAGGGGGTGATGCTGAGGGTGAAGCATCTCAGTCTAAAAAGAGGAGGGAGATGCTGAGGGTGAAGCACCTCGGTTTAAAAAGAAGAGGGTGATTCTAAGGGCGAAGCACCTCAGTTTTAAAAAAGGAGGGAGATGCTGCGGGTGAAGCACCTCAGTCTAAAAAGTGGAGAGGATGCTGTGGGTGAAGCACCTCAGTCTAAAATGAGGAGGGTGATGCTGAGGGTGAAGCACCTCAGTCTCAAAAGAAGAGGGTGATGCTGAGGGTGAAGCACCTCAGTCTAAAAAGAGGAGGGTGATGCTGAGGGTGAAGCACCTCAGTCTAAAAAGAAGAGGGTGATGCTGAGGGTGAAGCACCTCAGTCTAAAAAGAGGAGGGTGATGCTGAGGGTGAAGCACCTCAGTCTAAAAAGAGGAGGGTGATGCTGTGGGTGAAGCACCTCAGTCTAAAAAGAGGAGGATGATGCTGAGGGTGAAGCACCTCAGTCTAAAAAGAGGAGGGTGATGCTGAGGGTGAAGCACCTCAGTCTAAAAAGAGGAGGGAGATGCTGCGGGTGAAGCACTTGTGTCTAAAAAGAAAGGGGTGATGCTGTGGGTGAAGCACCTCAGTCTAAAAAGAGGAGGAGGATACTGAGGGTGAAGCACCTCAGTCTAAAACGAAGAGGGTGATGCTATGGGTGAAGCACCTCAGTCTAAAAAGAGGAGGGTGATGCTGTGGGCGAAGCACCTCAGTCTAAAAAGAAGAGGGTGATGCTGCGGGTGAAGCACCTCAGTCTCAAAAGAAGAGGTTGATGCTGCGGGTGAAGCACCTCAGTCTAAAAAGATGAGGGTGATGCTGCGGGTGAAGCATCTCAGTCTAAAAAGAGGAGGGTGATGCTGCGGGTGAAGCACCTCAGTCTAAAAAGTGGAGGGTAATGCTGCGGGCAAAGCACCTCAGTCTAAAAAGAAGAGGAGATGCTGCGGGCGAAGCACCTCAGTCTCAAAAGAGGAGGGAGATGCTGCGGGCGAAGCACCTCAGTCTAAAAAGAAGAGGGTGATGCTAAGTGCGAAGCACCTCAGTCTAAAAAGTGGAGGGTGATGCTGAGGGTGAAGCACCTCAGTCTAAAAAGAAGAGGGTGATGCTGAGGGTGAAGCACCTCAGTCTAAAAAGAGGAGGATGATGCTTAGGGTGAAGCACCTCAGTCTAAAAAGAAGAGGGTGATGCTGAGGGTGAAGCACCTCAGTCTAAAAAGAGGAGGGTGATGCTGCGGGTGAAGCACCTCAGTCTAAAAAGAGGGGGGTGACGCTGCGGGTGAAGCACCTCAGTCTAAAAAGAGGAGGGTGATGCTGCGGGTGAAGCACCTCAGTTTAAAAAGAAGAGGGTGATGCTGCGGGCGAAGCACCTCAGTCTAAAAAGAAGAGGGTGATCCCCTCAGTCTAAAAAGAAGAGGGAGATGCTATAGGCAAAGCACCTCAGGCTCAAAAGAGGAGGGAGATGCTGCGGGCTAAGCACCTCAGTCTAAAAAGAATAGAGTGATGCTGCTGCGGGCGAAACACCTCAGTCTAAAAAAAGTTGGATGATGCTGAGGATGAAGCACCTCAGTGTAAAAAGAAGTGGGTGATGCTATTGGTGAAGCACCTCAGCCTAAAAAGAGGAGGGAGATGCTGAGGGTGAAGCACCTCAGTTTGAAAAGAAGAGGGTGATGCTAAGTGCGAAGCACCTCAGTCTAAAAAGTGGAGGGTGATGCTGAGGGTGAAGCATCTCAGTCTAAAAAGAGGAGGGAGATGCTGAGGGTGAAGCACCTCGGTTTAAAAAAAGGAGGGAGATGCTGCGGGTGAAGCACCTCAGTCTAAAAAGTGGAGAGGATGCTGTGGGTGAAGCACCTCAGTCTAAAAAGAGGAGGGTGATGCTACGGGTGAAGCACCTCAGTCTAAAAAGAAGAGGGTGATGCTGAGGGTGAAGCACCTCAGTCTAAAAAGAGGAGGGTGATGCTGAGGGTGAAGCACCTCAGTCTAAAAAGAAGAGGGTGATGCTGAGGGTGAAGCACCTCAGTCTAAAAAGAGGAGGGTGATGCTGAGGGTGAAGCACCTCAGTCTAAAAAGAGGAGGGTGATGCTGTGGGTGAAGCACCTCAGTCTAAAAAGAGGAGGATGATGCTGAGGGTGAAGCACCTCAGTCTAAAAAGAGGAGGGTGATGCTGAGGGTGAAGCACCTCAGTCTAAAAAGAGGAGGGAGATGCTGCGGGTGAAGCACTTCAGTCTAAAAAGAAAGGGGTGATGCTGTGGGTGAAGCACCTCAGTCTAAAAAGAGGAGGAGGATACTGAGGGTGAAGCACCTCAGTCTAAAACGAAGAGGGTGATGCTATGAGTGAAGCACCTCAGTCTAAAAAGAGGAGGGTGATGCTGTGGGCGAAGCACCTCAGTCTAAAAAGAAGAGGGTGATGCTGCGGGTGAAGCACCTCAGTCTCAAAAGAAGAGGTTGATGCTGCGGGTGAAGCACCTCAGTCTAAAAAGATGAGGGTGATGCTGCGGGTGAAGCATCTCAGTCTAAAAAGAGGAGGGTGATGCTGCGGGTGAAGCACCTCAGTCTAAAAAGTGGAGGGTAATGCTGCGGGCAAAGCACCTCAGTCTAAAAAGAAGAGGAGATACTGCGGGCGAAGCACCTCAGTCTCAAAAGAGGAGGGAGATGCTGCGGGCGAAGCACCTCAGTCTAAAAAGAAGAGGGTGATGCTAAGTGCGAAGCACCTCAGTCTAAAAAGTGGAGGGTGATGCTGTGGGTGAAGCACCTCAGTCTAAAAAGAAGAGGGTGATGCTGAGGGTGAAGCACCTCAGTCTAAAAAGAGGAGGATGATGCTTAGGGTGAAGCACCTCAGTCTAAAAAGAAGAGGGTGATGCTGAGGGTGAAGCACCTCAGTCTAAAAAGAGGAGGGTGATGCTGCAGGTGAAGCACCTCAGTCTAAAAAGAAGAGGGTGATGCTGAGGGTGAAGAACCTCAGTCTAAAAAGAAGAGGGTGATGCTGAGGGTGAAGCACCTCAGTCTAAAAAGAGGAGGGTGATGCTGCGGGTGAAGCACCTCAGTCTAAAAAGAGGATGGTGATGCTGCGGGTGAAGCACCTCAGTCTAAAAAGAAGAGGGAGATGCTATGGGCAAAGCACCTCAGTCTCAAAAGAGGAGGGAGATGCTGCGGGTGAAGCACCTCAGTCTAAAAAGAAGAGGGTGATGCTACGGGCGAAGCACCTCAGTCTAAAAAGAGTTGGATGATGCTGCGGGTGAAGCACCTCAGTCTAAAAAGAAGAGGGTGATGCTGAGGGCGAAGCACCTCAGTCTTAAAAGAAGAGGGTGATACTGCGGGCGAAGCACGTCAGTCTAAAAAGAGTTGGATGATGCTGCGGGTGAAGCACCTCAGTCGAAAAAGAAGTGGTTGATGCTGCGGGCAAAGCACCTCAGTCTAAAAAGAAGAGGGAGATGCTATGGGCAAAGCACCTCAGTCTCAAAAGAGGAGGGAGATGCTGCGGGTGAAGCACCTCAGTGTAAAAAGAAGAGGATGATGCTGTGGGCGAAGCACCTCACTCTAAAAAGAAGAGGGTGATGCTGCGGTTGAAGCACCTCAGTCTCAAAAGAGGAGGGAGATGCTGAGGGTGAAGCCCCTCAGTCTAGAAAGAAGAGGGTGATGCTGCGGGCGAAACACCTCAGTCTAAAAAGAGTTGGATGATGCTGAGGGTGAAGCACCTCAGTCTTAAAAGAAGGGAGTGATGCTGAGGGTGAAGCATCTCAGTCTAAAAAGAGGAGGGAGATGCTGAGGGTGAAGCACCTCGGTTTAAAAAGAAGAGGGTGATGCTAAGGGCGAAGCACCTCAGTTTAAAAAAAGGAGGGAGATGCTGCGGGTGAAGCACCTCAGTCTAAAAAGTGGAGAGGATGCTGTGGGTGAAGCACCTCAGTCTAAAATGAGGAGGGTGATGCTGAGGGTGAAGCACCTCAGTCTCAAAAGAAGAGGGTGATGCTGAGGGTGAAGCACCTCAGTCTAAAAAGAGGAGGGTGATGCTGAGGGTGAAGCACCTCAGTCTAAAAAGAAGAGGGTGATGCTGAGGGTGAAGCACCTCAGTCTTAAAAGAGGAGGGTGATGCTGAGGGTGAAGCACCTCAGTCTAAAAAGAGGAGGGTGATGCTGTGGGTGAAGCACCTCAGTCTAAAAAGAGGAGGATGATGCTGAGGGTGAAGCACCTCAGTCTAAAAAGAGGAGGGTGATGCTGAGGGTGAAGCACCTCAGTCTAAAAAGAGGAGGGAGATGCTGCGGGTGAAGCACTTCAGTCTAAAAAAAAAGAGGAGGATAGAGAGGGTGAAGCACCTCAGTCTAAAACGAAGAGGGTGATGCTATGGGTGAAGCACCTCAGTCTAAAAAGAGGAGGGTGATGCTGTGGGCGAAGCACCTCAGTCTAAAAAGAGGAGGAGGATAGAGAGGGTGAAGCACCTCAGTCTAAAACGAAGAGGGTGATGCTATGGGTGAAGCACCTCAGTCTAAAAAGAGGAGGGTGATGCTGTGGGCGAAGCACCTCAGTCTAAAAAGAAGAGGGTGATGCTGCGGGTGAAGCACCTCTGTCTCAAAAGAAGAGGTTGATGCTGCGGGTGAAGCACCTCAGTCTAAAAAGATGAGGGTGATGCTGCGGGTGAAGCATCTCAGTCTAAAAAGATGAGGGTGATGCTGCGGGTGAAGCACCTCAGTCTAAAAAGTGGAGGGTAATGCTGCGGGCAAAGCACCTCAGTCTAAAAAGAAGAGGAGATGCTGCGGGCGAAGCACCTCAGTCTCAAAAGAGGAGGGAGATGCTGTGGGCGAAGCACCTCAGTCTAAAAAGAAGAGGGTGATGCTAAGTGCGAAGCACCTCAGTCTAAAAAGTGGAGGGTGATGCTGAGGGTGAAGCACCTCAATCTAAAAAGAAGAGGGTGATGCTGAGGGTGAAGCACCTCAGTCTAAAAAGAGGGGGGTGACGCTGCTGGTGAAGCAACTCAGTCTAAAAAGAGGAGGGTGATGCTGCGGGTTAAGCACCTCAGTCTAAAAAGAAGAGGGTGATGCTGCGGGCGAAGCACCTCAGTCTAAAAAGAAGAGGACGATCCCCTCAGTCTAAAGAGAAGAGGGAGATGCTATAGGCAAAGCACCTCAGTCTCAAAAGAGGAGGGAGATGCTGCGAGCTAAGCACCTCAGTCTAAAAAGAAGAGAGTGATGCTGCGGGCGAAACACCTCAGTCTAAAAAAAGTTGGATGATGCTGAGGATGAAGCACATCAGTGTAAAAAGAAGAGGGTGATGCTATGGGTGAAGCACCTCAGCCTAAAAAGAGGAGGGAGATGCTGAGGGTGAAGCACCTCAGTTTGAAAAGAAGAGGGTGATGCTAAGTGCGAAGCTCCTCAGTCTAAAAAGAGGAGGGAGATGCTGCGGGTGAAGCACCTCAGCCTAAAAAGAGGAGGGAGATGCTGAGGGTGAAGCACCTCAGTCTAAAAAGAAGAGGGTGATGCTGCGGGCGAAGCACCTCAGTCTCAAAAGAGGAGGGAGATGCTGCGGGCGAAGCACCTCAGTCTAAAAAGAAGAGGGTGATGCTAAGTGCGAAGCACCTCAGTCTAAAAAGTGGAGGGTGATGCTGAGGGTGAAGCACCTCAGTCTAAAAAGAAGAGGGTGATGCTGAGGGTGAAGCACCTCAGTCTAAAAAGAGGAGGATGATGCTTAGGGTGAAGCACCTCAGTCTAAAAAGAAGAGGGTGATGCTGAGGGTGAAGCACCTCAGTCTAAAAAGAGGAGGGTGATGCTGCGGGTGAAGCACCTTAGTCTAAAAAGAAGAGGGTGATGCTGAGGGTGAAGAACCTCAGTCTAAAAAGAAGAGGGTGATGCTGAGGGTGAAGCACCTCAGTCTAAAAAGAGGAGGGTGATGCTGCGGGTGAAGCACCTCAGTCTAAAAAGAGGATGGTGATGCTGCGGGTGAAGCACCTCAGTCTAAAAAGAAGAGGGAGATGCTATGGGCAAAGCACCTCAGTCTCAAAAGAGGAGGGAGATGCTGCGGGTGAAGCACCTCAGTCTAAAAAGAAGAGGGTGATGCTACGGGCGAAGCACCTCAGTCTAAAAAGAGTTGGATGATGGTGCGGGTGAAGCACCTCAGTCTAAAAAGAAGAGGTTGATGCTGAGGGCGAAGCACCTCAGTCTTAAAAGAAGAGGGTGATACTGCGGGCGAAGCACGTCAGTCTAAAAAGAGTTGGATGATGCTGCGGGTGAAGCACCTCAGTCGAAAAAGAAGTGGTTGATGCTGCGGGCAAAGCACCTCAGTCTAAAAAGAAGAGGGAGATGCTATGGGCAAAGCACCTCAGTCTCAAAAGAGGAGGGAGATGCTGCGGGTGAAGCACCTCAGTGTAAAAAGAAGAGGATGATGCTGTGGGCGAAGCACCTCACTCTAAAAAGAAGAGGGTGATGCTGCAGTTGAAGCACCTCAGTCTCAAAAGAGGAGGGAGATGCTGAGGGTGAAGCCCCTCAGTCTAGAAAGAAGAGGGTGATGCTGCGGGCGAAACACCTCAGTCTAAAAAGAGTTGGATGATGCTGAGGGTGAAGCACCTCAGTCTTAAAAGAAGGGGTTGATGCTGAGGGTGAAGCATCTCAGTCTAAAAAGAGGAGGGAGATGCTGAGGGTGAAGCACCTCGGTTTAAAAAGAAGAGGGTGATGCTAAGTGCGAAGCACCTCAGTCTAAAAAGTGGAGGGTGATGCTAAGGGTGAAGCATCTCAGTCTAAAAAGAGGAGGGAGATGCTGAGGGTGAAGCACCTCGGTTTAAAAAAAGGAGGGAGATGCTGCGGGTGAAGCACCTCAGTCTAAAAAGTGGAGAGGATGCTGTGGGTGAAGCACCTCAGTCTAAAAAGAGGAGGGTGATGCTACGGGTGAAGCACCTCAGTCTAAAAAGAAGAGGGTGATGCTGAGGGTGAAGCACCTCAGTCTAAAAAGAGGAGGGTGATGCTGAGGGTGAAGCACCTCAGTCTAAAAAGAAGAGGGTGATGCTGAGGGTGAAGCACCTCAGTCTAAAAAGAGGAGGGTGATGCTGAGGGTGAAGCACCTCAGTCTAAAAAGAGGAGGGTGATGCTGTGGGTGAAGCACCTCAGTCTAAAAAGAGGAGGATGATGCTGAGGGTGAAGCACCTCAGTCTAAAAAGAGGAGGGTGATGCTGAGGGTGAAGCACCTCAGTCTAAAAAGAGGAGGGAGATGCTGCGGGTGAAGCACCTCAGTCTAAAAAGAAAGGGGTGATGCTGTGGGTGAAGCACCTCAGTCTAAAAAGAGGAGGAGGATGCTGAGTGTGAAGCACCTCAGTCTAAAAAGAAGAGGGTGATGCTCTGGGTGAAGCACCTCAGTCTAAAAAGAGGAGGGTGATGCTGTGGGCGAAGCACCACAGTCTAAAAAGAAGAGGGTGATGCTGCGGGTGAAGCACCTCTGTCTCAAAAGAAGAGGTTGATGCTGCAGGTGAAGCACCTCAGTCTAAAAAGATGAGGGTGATGCTGCGTGTGAAGCACCTTAGTCTAAAAAGTGGAGGGTAATGCTGCGGGCAAAGCACCTCAGTCTAAAAAGAAGAGGAGATGCTGCGGGCGAAGCACCTCAGTCTCAAAAGAGGAGGGAGATGCTGCGGGCGAAGCACCTCAGTCTAAAAAGAAGAGGGTGATGCTAAGTGCGAAGCACCTCAGTCTAGAAAGTGGAGGGTGATGCTGAGGGTGAAGCACCTCAGTCTAAAAAGAAGGGGGTGATGCTGAGGGTGAAGCACCTCAGTCTAAAAAGATGAGGATGATGCTTAGGGTGAAGCACCTCAATCTAAAAAGAAGAGGGTGATGCTGAGGGTGAAGCACCTCAGTCTAAAAAGAGGAGGGTGATGCTGCGGGTGAAGCACCTCAGTCTAAAAAGAGGGGGGTGACGCTGCGGGTGAAGCAACTCAGTCTAAAAAGAGGAGGGTGATGCTGCGGGTTAAGCACCTCAGTCTAAAAAGAAGAGGGTGATGCTGCGGGCGAAGCACCTCAGTCTAAAAAGAAGAGGGTGATCCCCTCAGTCTAAAGAGAAGAGGGAGATGCTATAGGCAAAGCACCTCAGTCTCAAAAGAGGAGGGAGATGCTGCGAGCTAAGCACCTCAGTCTAAAAAGAAGAGAGTGATGCTGCGGGCGAAACACCTCAGTCTAAAAAGAAGAGGGTGATGCTAAGTGCGAAGCTCCTCAGTCTAAAAAGAGGTGGGTGATGCTGCGGGTGAAGCACCTCAGCCTAAAAAGAGGAGGGAGATGCTGAGGGTGAAGCACCTCAGTTTGAAAAGAAGAGGGTGATGCTAAGTGCGAAGCTCCTCAGTCTAAAAAGAGGAGGGAGATGCTGCGGGTGAAGCACCTCAGCCTAAAAAGAGGAGGGAGATGCTGAGGGTGAAGCACCTCAGTCTAAAAAGAAGAGGGTGATGCTGCGGGCGAAGCACCTCAGTCTCAAAAGAGGAGGGAGATGCTGCGGGCGAAGCACCTCAGTCTAAAAAGAAGAGGGTGATGCTAAGTGCGAAGCACCTCAGTCTAAAAAGTGGAGGGTGATGCTGAGGGTGAAGCACCTCAGTCTAAAAAGAAGAGGGTGATGCTGAGGGTGAAGCACCTCAGTCTAAAAAGAGGAGGATGATGCTTAGGGTGAAGCACCTCAGTCTAAAAAGAAGAGGGTGATGCTGAGGGTGAAGCACCTCAGTCTAAAAAGAGGAGGGTGATGCTGCGGGTGAAGCACCTCAGTCTAAAAAGAAGAGGGTGATGCTGAGGGTGAAGAACCTCAGTCTAAAAAGAAGAGGGTGATGCTGAGGGTGAAGCACCTCAGTCTAAAAAGAGGAGGGTGATGCTGCGGGTGAAGCACCTCAGTCTAAAAAAGAGGATGGTGATGCTGCGGGTGAAGCACCTCAGTCTAAAAAGAAGAGGGAGATGCTATGGGCAAAGCACCTCAGTCTCAAAAGAGTTGGATGATGCTGCGGGTGAAGCACCTCAGTCTAAAAAGAAGAGGGTGATGCTGAGGGTGAAGCACCTCGGTCTAAAAAGAAGAGGGTGATGCTGAGGGTGAAGCACCTCAGTCTAAAAAGAGGAGGGTGATGCTGAGGGTGAAGCACCTCAGTCTAAAAAGAGGAGGGTGATGCTGTGGGTGAAGCACCTCAGTCTAAAAAGAGGAGGATGATGCTGAGGGTGAAGCACCTCAGTCTAAAAAGAGGAGGGTGATGCTGAGGGTGAAGCACCTCAGTCTAAAAAGAGGAGGGAGATGCTGCGGGTGAAGCACTTCAGTCTAAAAAGAAAGGGGTGATGCTGTGGGTGAAGCACCTCAGTCTAAAAAGAGGAGGAGGATACTGAGGGTGAAGCACCTCAGTCTAAAACGAAGAGGGTGATGCTATGGGTGATGCACCTCAGTCTAAAAAGAGGAGGGTGATGCTGTGGGCGAAGCACCTCAGTCTAAAAAGAAGAGGGTGATGCTGCGGGTGAAGCACCTCAGTCTCAAAAGAAGAGGTTGATGCTGCGGGTGAAGCACCTCAGTCTAAAAAGATGAGGGTGATGCTGCGGGTGAAGCATCTCAGTCTAAAAAGAGGAGGGTGATGCTGCGGGTGAAGCACCTCAGTCTAAAAAGTGGAGGGTAATGCTGCGGGCAAAGCACCTCAGTCTAAAAAGAAGAGGAGATGCTGCGGGCGAAGCACCTCAGTCTCAAAAGAGGAGGGAGATGCTGCGGGCGAAGCACCTCAGTCTAAAAAGAAGAGGGTGATGCTAAGTGCGAAGCACCTCAGTCTTAAAAGTGGAGGGTGATGCTGAGGGTGAAGCACCTCAGTCTAAAAAGAAGAGGGTGATGCTGAGGGTGAAGCACCTCAGTCTAAAAAGAGGAGGATGATGCTTAGGGTGAAGCACCTCAGTCTAAAAAGAAGAGGATGATGCTGAGGGTGAAGCACCTCAGTCTAAAAAGAGGAGGGTGATGCTGCGGGTGAAGCACCTCAGTCTAAAAAGAGGGGGGTGACGCTGCGGGTGAAGCACCTCAGTCTAAAAAGAGGAGGGTGATGCTGCGGGTGAAGCACCTCAGTTTAAAAAGAAGAGGGTGATGCTGCGGGCGAAGCACCTCAGTCTAAAAAGAAGAGGGTGATCCCCTCAGTCTAAAAAGAAGAGGGAGATGCTATAGGCAAAGCACCTCAGGCTCAAAAGAGGAGGGAGATGCTGCGGGCTAAGCACCTCAGTCTAAAAAGAATAGAGTGATGCTGCTGCGGGCGAAACACCTCAGTCTAAAAAAAGTTGGATGATGCTGAGGATGAAGCACCTCAGTGTAAAAAGAAGTGGGTGATGCTATGGGTGAAGCACCTCAGCCTAAAAAGAGGAGGGAGATGCTGAGGGTGAAGCACCTCAGTTTGAAAAGAAGAGGGTGATGCTAAGTGCGAAGCACCTCAGTCTAAAAAGTGGAGGGTGATGCTGAGGGTGAAGCATCTCAGTCTAAAAAGAGGAGGGAGATGCTGAGGGTGAAGCACATCGGTTTAAAAAAAGGAGGGAGATGCTGCGGGTGAAGCACCTCAGTCTAAAAAGTGGAGAGGATGCTGTGGGTGAAGCACCTCAGTCTAAAAAGAGGAGGGTGATGCTACGGGTGAAGCACCTCAGTCTAAAAAGAAGAGGGTGATGCTGAGGGTGAAGCACCTCAGTCTAAAAAGAGGAGGGTGATGCTGAGGGTGAAGCACCTCAGTCTAAAAAGAGGAGGGTGATGCTGTGGGTGAAGCACCTCAGTCTAAAAAGAGGAGGATGATGCTGAGGGTGAAGCACCTCAGTCTAAAAAGAGGAGGGTGATGCTGAGGGTGAAGCACCTCAGTCTAAAAAGAGGAGGGAGATGCTGCGGGTGAAGCACCTCAGTCTAAAAAGAAAGGGGTGATGCTGTGGGTGAAGCACCTCAGTCTAAAAAGAGGAGGAGGATGCTGAGTGTGAAGCACCTCAGTCTAAAAAGAAGAGGGTGATGCTCTGGGTGAAGCACCTCAGTCTAAAAAGAGTAGGGTGATGCTGTGGGTGAAGCACCTCAGTCTAAAAAGAAGAGGGTGATGCTGCGGGTGAAGCACCTCTGTCTCAAAAGAAGAGGTTGATGCTGCAGGTGAAGCACCTCAGTCTAAAAAGATGAGGGTGATGCTGCGGGTGAAGCACCTTAGTCTAAAAAGTGGAGGGTAATGCTGCGGGCAAAGCACCTCAGTCTAAAAAGAAGAGGAGATGCTGCGGGCGAAGCACCTCAGTCTCAAAAGAGGAGGAAGATGCTGCGGGCGAAGCACCTCAGTCTAAAAAGAAGAGGGTGATGCTAAGTGCGAAGCACCTCAGTCTAAAAAGTGGAGGGTGATGCTGAGGGTGAAGCACCTCAGTCTAAAAAGAAGAGGGTGATGCTGAGGGTGAAGCACCTCAGTCTAAAAAGAGGAGGATGATGCTTAGGGTGAAGCACCTCAATCTAAAAAGAAGAGGGTGATGCTGAGGGTGAAGCACCTCAGTCTAAAAAGAGGAGGGTGATGCTGCGGGTGAAGCACCTCAGTCTAAAAAGAGGGGGGTGACGCTGCGGGTGAAGCACCTCAGTCTAAAAAGAGGAGGGTGATGCTGCGGGTTAAGCACCTCAGTCTAAAAAGAAGAGGGTGATGCTGCGGGCGAAGCACCTCAGTCTAAAAAGAAGAGGGTGATCCCCTCAGTCTAAAGAGAAGAGGGAGATGCTATAGGCAAAGCACCTCAGTCTGAGGATGGAGATGCTGCGAGCTAAGCACCTCAGTCTAAAAAGAAGAGAGTGATGCTGCGGGCGAAACACCTCAGTCTAAAAAAAGTTGGATGATGCTGACGATGAAGCACATCAGTGTAAAAAGAAGAGGGTGATGCTATGGGTGAAGCACCTCAGCCTAAAAAGAGGAGGGAGATGCTGAGGGTGAAGCACCTCAGTTTGATAAGAAGAGGGTGATGCTAAGTGCGAAGCTCCTCAGTCTAAAAAGAGGAGGGAGATGCTGCGGGTGAAGCACCTCAGTCTAAAAAGAAAGGGGTGATGCTGTGGTCGAAGCACCTCAGTCTAAAAAGAGGAGGAGGATGCTGAGTGTGAAGCACCTCAGTCTAAAAAGAAGAGGGTGATGCTCTGGGTGAAGCACCTCAGTCTAAAAAGAGGAGGGTGATGCTGTGGGCGAAGCACCTCAGTCTAAAAAGAAGAGGGTGATGCTGCGGGTGAAGCACCTCTGTCTCAAAAGAAGAGGTTGATGCTGCAGGTGAAGCACCTCAGTCTAAAAAGATGAGGGTGATGCTGCGGGTGAAGCACCTTAGTCTAAAAAGTGGAGGGTAATGCTGCGGGCAAAGCACCTCAGTCTAAAAAGAAGAGGAGATGCTGCGGGCGAAGCACCTCAGTCTCAAAAGAGGAGGGAGATGCTGCGGGCGAAGCACCTCAGTCTAAAAAGAAGAGGGTGATGCTAAGTGCGAAGCACCTCAGTCTAAAAAGTGGAGGGTGATGCTGAGGGTGAAGCACCTCAGTCTAAAAAGAAGAGGGTGATGCTGAGGGTGAAGCACCTCAGTCTAAAAAGAGGAGGATGATGCTTAGGGTGAAGCACCTCAATCTAAAAAGAAGAGGGTGATGCTGAGGGTGAAGCACCCCAGTCTAAAAAGAGGAGGGTGATGCTGCGGGTGAAGCACCTCAGTCTAAAAAGAGGGGGGTGACGCTGCGGGTGAAGCACCTCAGTCTAAAAAGAGGAGGGTGATGCTGCGGGTTAAGCACCTCAGTCTAAAAAGAAGAGGGTGATGCTGCGGGCGAAGCACCTCAGTCTAAAAAGAAGAGGGTGATCCCCTCAGTCTAAAGAGAAGAGGGAGATGCTATAGGCAAAGCACCTCAGTCTCAAAAGTGGAGGGAGATGCTGCGAGCTAAGCACCTCAGTCTAAAAAGAAGAGAGTGATGCTGCGGGCGAAACACCTCAGTCTAAAAAAAGTTGGATGATGCTGAGGATGAAGCACATCAGTGTAAAAAGAAGAGGGTGATGCTATGGGTGAAGCACCTCAGCCTAAAAAGAGGAGGGAGATGCTGAGGGTGAAGCACCTCAGTTTGAAAAGAAGAGGGTGATGCTAAGTGCGAAGCTCCTCAGTCTAAAAAGAGGAGGGAGATGCTGCGGGTGAAGCACCTCAGCCTAAAAAGAGGAGGGAGATGCTGAGGGTGAAGCACCTCAGTTTAAAAAGAAGAGGGTGATGCTAAGTGCGAAGCACCTCAGTCTAAAAAGTGGAGGGTGATAAAGAGGGTGAAGCACCTCAGTCTAAAAAGAAGAGGGTGATGCTGAGGGTGAAGCACCTCCGTCTAAAAAGAGGAGGATGATGCTGCGGGTGAAGCACCTCAGTTTTAAAAGAAGAGGGTGATGCTGAGGGTGAAGCACCTCAGTCTAAAAAGAGGAGGGTGATGCTGCGGGTGAAGCACCTCAGTCTAAAAAGGGGGGGGTGACGCTGCGGGTGAAGAACCTCAGTCTAAAAAGAGGAGGGTGATGCTGAGGGTGAAGCACTCAGTCTAAAAAGAAGAGGGTGAAGCACCTCAGTCTAAAAAGAGGAGGGTGATGCTGCGGGTGAAGCACCTCAGTCTAAAAAGAAGTGGGTGATGCTGTGGGCGAAGCACCTCAGTCTAAAAAGAAGAGGGAGATGCTATGGGCAAAGCACCTCAGTCTCAAAAGAGGAGGGTGATGCTGTGGGCGAAGCACCTCAGTCTAAAAAGAAGAGGGTGATGCTGAGGGTGAAGCACCTCAGTCTAAAAAGAGGAGGATGATGCTTAGGGTGAAGCACCTCAATCTAAAAAGAAGAGGGTGATGCTGAGGGTGAAGCACCTCAGTCTAAAAAGAGGAGGGTGATGCTGCGGGTGAAGCACCTCAGTCTAAAAAGAGGGGGGTGACGCTGCGGGTGAAGCACCTCAGTCTAAAAAGAGGAGGGTGATGCTGCGGGTTAAGCACCTCAGTCTAAAAAGAAGAGGGTGATGCTGCGGGCGAAGCACCTCAGTCTAAAAAGAAGAGGGTGATCCCCTCAGTCTAAAGAGAAGAGGGAGATGCTATAGGCAAAGCACCTCAGTCTCAAAAGAGGAGGGAGATGCTGCGAGCTAAGCACCTCAGTCTAAAAAGAAGAGGATGATGCTGCGGGCGAAACACCTCAGTCTAAAAAAAGTTGGATGATGCTGAGGATGAAGCACATCAGTGTAAAAAGAAGAGGGTGATGCTATGGGTGAAGCACCTCAGCCTAAAAAGAGGAGGGAGATGCTGAGGGTGAAGCACCTCAGTTTGAAAAGAAGAGGGTGATGCTAAGTGCGAAGCTCCTCAGTCTAAAAAGAGGAGGGAGATGCTGCGGGTGAAGCACCTCAGTCTAAAAAGAAAGGGGTGATGCTGTGGGTGAAGCACCTCAGTCTAAAAAGAGGAGGAGGATGCTGAGTGTGAAGCACCTCAGTCTAAAAAGAAGAGGGTGATGCTCTGGGTGAAGCACCTCAGTCTAAAAAGAGGAGGGTGATGCTGTGGGCGAAGCACCTCAGTCTAAAAAGAAGAGGGTGATGCTGCGGGTGAAGCACCTCTGTCTCAAAAGAAGAGGTTGATGCTGCAGGTGAAGCACCTCAGTCTAAAAAGATGAGGGTGATGCTGCGGGTGAAGCACCTTAGTCTAGAAAGTGGAGGGTAATGCTGCGGGTGAAGCACCTCAGTCTAAAAAGAAGAGGGTGATGCTAAGTGCGAAGCACCTCAGTCTAAAAAGTGGAGGGTGATAAAGAGGGTGAAGCACCTCAGTCTAAAAAGAAGAGGGTGATGCTGAGGGTGAAGCACCTCCGTCTAAAAAGAGGAGGATGATGCTGCGGGTGAAGCACCTCAGTTTTAAAAGAAGAGGGTGATGCTGAGGGTGAAGCACCTCAGTCTAAAAAGAGGAGGGTGATGCTGCGGGTGAAGCACCTCAGTCTAAAAAGGGGGGGATGACGCTGCGGGTGAAGCACCTCAGTCTAAAAAGAGGAGGGTGATGCTGAGGGTGAAGCACTCAGTCTAAAAAGAAGAGGGTGAAGCACCTCAGTCTAAAAAGAGGAGGGTGATGCTGTGGGCGAAGCACCTCAGTCTAAAAAGAAGAGGGAGATGCTATGGGCAAAGTACCTCAGTCTCAAAAGAGGAGGGTGATGCTGTGGGCGAAGCACCTCAGTCTAAAAAGAAGTGGGTGATGCTGTGGGCGAAGCACCTCAGTCTAAAAAGAAGAGGGAGATGCTATGGGCAAAGCACCTCAGTCTCAAAAGAGGAGGGTGATGCTGTGGGCGAAGCACCTCAGTCTAAAAAGAAGAGGGTGATGCTGCGGGTGAAGCACCTAAGTCTCAAAAGAGGAGGGAGATGCTAAGAGTGAAGCACCTCAGTCTAGAAAGAAGAGGGTGATGCAGAGGGTGAAGCACCTCAGTCTAGAAAGAGGAGGGTGATGCTGAGGGTGAAGCACCTCAATCTAAAAAGAGGAGGGTAATACTGCGGCAGAAGCACCTCAGTCTAAAAAGAGGAGGGTGATGCTGTGAGCGAAGCACCTCAGTCTAAAAAGAAGAGGGTGATGCTGAGGGTGAAGCACCTCAGTCTAAAAAGAAGAGGGTGATGCTGAGGGTGAAGCACCTTAGTCTAAAAAGAGGTGGGTGATGCTGCGGGTGAAGCACCTCAGTCTAAAAAGAAGAGGGTGATGCTGAGGGTGAAGCACCTCAGTCTAAAAAGAGGAGGAGGATGCTGAGGGTGAAGCACCTCAGTCTCAAAAGAAGAGGGTGATGCTGAGGGTGAAGCACCTCAGTCTAAAAAGAGGAGGGTGATGCTGAGGGTGAAGCACCTCAGTCTAAAAAGAAGAGGGTGATGCTGAGGGTGAAGCACCTCAGTCTAAAAAGAGGAGGGTGATGCTGAGGGTGAAGCACCTCAGTCTAAAAAGAGGAGGATGATGCTGAGGGTGAAGCACCTCAGTCTAAAAAGAGGAGGGTGATGCTGAGGGTGAAGCACCTCAGTCTAAAAAGAGGAGGGAGATGCTGCGGGTGAAGCACTTCAGTCTAAAAAGAAAGGGGTGATGCTGTGGGTGAAGCACCTCAGTCTAAAAAGAGGAGGAGGATACTGAGGGTGAAGCACCTCAGTCTAAAACGAAGAGGGTGACGCTATGGGTGAAGCACCTCAGTCTAAAAAGAGGAGGGTGAAGCTGTGGGCGAAGCACCTCAGTCTAAAAAGAAGAGGGTGATGCTGCGGGTGAAGCACCTCAGTCTCAAAAGAAGAGGTTGATGCTGCGGGTGAAGCATGTCCAAAAAGATGAGGGTGATGCTGCGGGTGAAGCATCTCAGTCTAAAAAGAGGAGGGTGATGCTGCGGGTGAAGCACCTCAGTCTAAAAAGAAGAGGAGATGCTGCGGGCGAAGCACCTCAGTCTCAAAAGAGGAGGGAGATGCTGCGGGCGAAGCACCTCAGTCTAAAAAGAAGAGGGTGATGCTAAGTGCGAAGCACCTCAGTCTAAAAAGTGGAGGGTGATGCTGTGGGTGAAGCACCTCAGTCTAAAAAGAAGAGGGTGATGCTGAGGGTGAAGCACCTCAGTCTAAAAAGAGGAGGATGATGCTTAGGGTGAAGCACCTCAGTCTAAAAAGAAGAGGGTGATGCTGAGGGTGAAGCACCTCAGTCTAAAAAGAGGAGGGTGATGCTGCGGGTGAAGCACCTCAGTCTAAAAAGAAGAGGGTGATGCTGAGGGTGAAGAACCTCAGTCTAAAAAGAAGAGGGTGATGCTGAGGGTGAAGCACCTCAGTCTAAAAAGAGGAGGGTGATGCTGCGGGTGAAGCACCTCAGTTTAAAAAGAGGATGGTGATGCTGCGGGTGAAGCACCTCAGTCTAAAAAGAAGAGGGAGATGCTATGGGCAAAGCACCTCAGTCTCAAAAGAGGAGGGAGATGCTGCGGGTGAAGCACCTCAGTCTAAAAAGAAGAGGGTGATGCTACGGGCGAAGCACCTCAGTCTAAAAAGAGTTGGATGATGCTGCGGGTGAAGCACCTCAGTCTAAAAAGAAGAGGGTGATGCTGAGGGCGAAGCACCTCAGTCTTAAAAGAAGAGGGTGATACTGCGGGCGAAGCACGTCAGTCTAAAAAGAGTTGGATGATGCTGCGGGTGAAGCACCTCAGTCGAAAAAGAAGTGGTTGATGCTGCGGGCAAAGCACCTCAGTCTAAAAAGAAGAGGGAGATGCTATGGGCAAAGCACCTCAGTCTCAAAAGAGGAGGGAGATGCTGCGGGTGAAGCACCCCAGTGTAAAAAGAAGAGGATGATGCTGTGGGCGAAGCACCTCACTCTAAAAAGAAGAGGGTGATGCTGCGGTTGAAGCACCTCAGTCTCAAAAGAGGAGGGAGATGCTGAGGGTGAAGCCCCTCAGTCTAGAAAGAAGAGGGTGATGCTGCGGGCGAAACACCTCAGTCTAAAAAGAGTTGGATGATGCTGAGGGTGAAGCACCTCAGTCTTAAAAGAAGGGGGTGATGCTGAGGGTGAAGCATCTCAGCCTAAAAAGAGGAGGGAGATGCTGAGGGTGAAGCACCTCGGTTTAAAAAGAAGAGGGTGATGCTAAGGGCGAAGCACCTCAGTTTAAAAAAAGGAGGGAGATGCTGCGGGTGAAGCACCTCAGTCTAAAAAGTGGAGAGGATGCTGTGGGTGAAGCACCTCAGTCTAAAATGAGGAGGGTGATGCTGAGGGTGAAGCACCTCAGTCTCAAAAGAAGAGGGTGATGCTGAGGGTGAAGCACCTCAGTCTAAAAAGAGGAGGGTGATGCTGAGGGTGAAGCACCTCAGTCTAAAAAGAAGAGGGTGATGCTGAGGGTGAAGCACCTCAGTCTAAAAAGAGGAGGGTGATGCTGAGGGTGAAGCACCTCAGTCTAAAAAGAGGAGGGTGATGCTGTGGGTGAAGCACCTCAGTCTAAAAAGAGGAGGATGATGCTGAGGGTGAAGCACCTCAGTCTAAAAAGAGGAGGGTGATGCTGAGGGTGAAGCACCTCAGTCTAAAAAGAGGAGGGAGATGCTGCGGGTGAAGCACTTGTGTCTAAAAAGAAAGGGGTGATGCTGTGGGTGAAGCACCTCAGTCTAAAAAGAGGAGGAGGATACTGAGGGTGAAGCACCTCAGTCTAAAACGAAGAGGGTGATGCTATGGGTGAAGCACCTCAGTCTAAAAAGAGGAGGGTGATGCTGTGGGCGAAGCACCTCAGTCTAAAAAGAAGAGGGTGATGCTGCGGGTGAAGCACCTCAGTCTCAAAAGAAGAGGTTGATGCTGCGGGTGAAGCACCTCAGTCTAAAAAGATGAGGGTGATGCTGCGGGTGAAGCATCTCAGTCTAAAATGAGGAGGGTGATGCTGCGGGTGAAGCACCTCAGTCTTAAAAGTGGAGGGTAATGCTGCGGGCAAAGCACCTCAGTCTAAAAAGAAGAGGAGATGCTGCGGGCGAAGCACCTCAGTCTCAAAAGAGGAGGGAGATGCTGCGGGCGAAGCACCTCAGTCTAAAAAGAAGAGGGTGATGCTAAGTGCGAAGCACCTCAGTCTAATAAGTGGAGGGTGATGCTGAGGGTGAAGCACCTCAGTCTAAAAAGAAGAGGGTGATGCTGAGGGTGAAGCACCTCAGTCTAAAAAGAGGAGGATGATGCTTAGGGTGAAGCACCTCAGTCTAAAAAGAAGAGGGTGATGCTGAGGGTGAAGCACCTCAGTCTAAAAAGAGGAGGGTGATGCTGCGGGTGAAGCACCTCAGTCTAAAAAGAGGGGGGTGACGCTGCGGGTGAAGCACCTCAGTCTAAAAAGAGGAGGGTGATGCTGCGGGTGAAGCACCTCAGTTTAAAAAGAAGAGGGTGATGCTGCGGGCGAAGCACCTCAGTCTAAAAAGAAGAGGGTGATCCCCTCAGTCTAAAAAGAAGAGGGAGATGCTATAGGCAAAGCACCTCAGGCTCAAAAGAGGAGGGAGATGCTGCGGGCTAAGCACCTCAGTCTAAAAAGAATAGAGTGATGCTGCTGCGGGCGAAACACCTCAGTCTAAAAAAAGTTGGATGATGCTGAGGATGAAGCACCTCAGTGTAAAAAGAAGTGGGTGATGCTATTGGTGAAGCACCTCAGCCTAAAAAGAGGAGGGAGATGCTGAGGGTGAAGCACCTCAGTTTGAAAAGAAGAGGGTGATGCTAAGTGCGAAGCACCTCAGTCTAAAAAGTGGAGGGTGATGCTGAGGGTGAAGCATCTCAGTCTAAAAAGAGGAGGGAGATGCTGAGGGTGAAGCACCTCGGTTTAAAAAAAGGAGGGAGATGCTGCGGGTGAAGCACCTCAGTCTAAAAAGTGGAGAGGATGCTGTGGGTGAAGCACCTCAGTCTAAAAAGAGGAGGGTGATGCTACGGGTGAAGCACCTCAGTCTAAAAAGAAGAGGGTGATGCTGAGGGTGAAGCACCTCAGTCTAAAAAGAGGAGGGTGATGCTGAGGGTGAAGCACCTCAGTCTTAAAGGAAGAGGGTGATGCTGAGGGTGAAGCACCTCAGTCTAAAAAGAGGAGGGTGATGCTGAGGGTGAAGCACCTCAGTCTAAAAAGAGGAGGGTGATGCTGTGGGTGAAGCACCTCAGTCTAAAAAGAGGATGATGATGCTGAGGGTGAAGCACCTCAGTCTAAAAAGAGGAGGGTGATGCTGAGGGTGAAGCACCTCAGTCTAAAAAGAGGAGGGAGATGCTGCGGGTGAAGCACTTCAGTCTAAAAAGAAAGGGGTGATGCTGTGGGTGAAGCACCTCAGTCTAAAAAGAGGAGGAGGATACTGAGGGTGAAGCACCTCAGTCTAAAACGAAGAGGGTGATGCTATGAGTGAAGCACCTCAGTCTAAAAAGAGGAGGGTGATGCTGTGGGCGAAGCACCTCAGTCTAAAAAGAAGAGGGTGATGCTGCGGGTGAAGCACCTCAGTCTCAAAAGAAGAGGTTGATGCTGCGGGTGAAGCACCTCAGTCTAAAAAGATGAGGGTGATGCTGCGGGTGAAGCATCTCAGTCTAAAAAGAGGAGGGTGATGCTGCGGGTGAAGCACGTCAGTCTAAAAAGTGGAGGGTAATGCTGCGGGCAAAGCACCTCAGTCTAAAAAGAAGAGGAGATACTGCGGGCGAAGCACCTCAGTCTCAAAAGAGGAGGGAGATGCTGCGGGCGAAGCACCTCAGTCTAAAAAGAAGAGGGTGATGCTAAGTGCGAAGCACCTCAGTCTAAAAAGTGGAGGGTGATGCTGTGGGTGAAGCACCTCAGTCTAAAAAGAAGAGGGTGATGCTGAGGGTGAAGCACCTCAGTCTAAAAAGAGGAGGATGATGCTTAGGGTGAAGCACCTCAGTCTAAAAAGAAGAGGGTGATGCTGAGGGTGAAGCACCTCAGTCTAAAAAGAGGAGGGTGATGCTGCGGGTGAAGCACCTCAGTCTAAAAAGAAGAGGGTGATGCTGAGGGTGAAGAACCTCAGTCTAAAAAGAAGAGGGTGATGCTGAGGGTGAAGCACCTCAGTCTAAAAAGAGGAGGGTGATGCTGCGGGTGAAGCACCTCAGTCTAAAAAGAGGATGGTGATGCTGCGGGTGAAGCACCTCAGTCTAAAAAGAAGAGGGAGATGCTATGGGCAAAGCACCTCAGTCTCAAAAGAGGAGGGAGATGCTGCGGGTGAAGCACCTCAGTCTAAAAAGAAGAGGGTGATGCTACAGGCGAAGCACCTCAGTCTAAAAAGAGTTGGATGATGCTGCGGGTGAAGCACCTCAGTCTAAAAAGAAGAGGGTGATGCTGAGGGCGAAGCACCTCAGTCTTAAAAGAAGAGGGTGATACTGCGGGCGAAGCACGTCAGTCTAAAAAGAGTTGGATGATGCTGCGGGTGAAGCACCTCAGTCGAAAAAGAAGTGGTTGATGCTGCGGGCAAAGCACCTCAGTCTAAAAAGAAGAGGGAGATGCTATGGGCAAAGCACCTCAGTCTCAAAAGAGGAGGGAGATGCTGCGGGTGAAGCACCTCAGTGTAAAAAGAAGAGGATGATGCTGTGGGCGAAGCACCTCACTCTAAAAAGAAGAGGGTGATGCTGCGGTTGAAGCACCTCAGTCTCAAAAGAGGAGGGAGATGCTGAGGGTGAAGCCCCTCAGTCTAGAAAGAAGAGGGTGATGCTGCGGGCGAAACACCTCAGTCTAAAAAGAGTTGGATGATGCTGAGGGTGAAGCACCTCAGTCTTAAAAGAAGGGGGTGATGCTGAGGGTGAAGCATCTCAGTCTAAAAAGAGGAGGGAGATGCTGAGGGTGAAGCACCTCGGTTTAAAAAGAAGAGGGTGATGCTCAGGGCGAAGCACCTCAGTTTAAAAAAAGGAGGGAGATGCTGCGGGTGAAGCACCTCAGTCAAAAAAGTGGAGAGGATGCTGTGGGTGAAGCACCTCAGTCTAAAATGAGGAGGGTGATGCTGAGGGTGAAGCACCTCAGTCTCAAAAGAAGAGGGTGATGCTGAGGGTGAAGCACCTCAGTCTAAAAAGAGGAGGGTGATGCTGAGGGTGAAGCACCTCAGTCTAAAAAGAAGAGGGTGATGCTGAGGGTGAAGCACCTCAGTCTAAAAAGAGGAGGGTGATGCTGAGGGTGAAGCACCTCAGTCTAAAAAGAGGAGGGTGATGCTGTGGGTGAAGCACCTCAGTCTAAAAAGAGGAGGATGATGCTGAGGGTGAAGCACCTCAGTCTAAAAAGAGGAGGGTGATGCTGAGGGTGAAGCACCTCAGTCTAAAAAGAGGAGGGAGATGCTGCGGGTGAAGCACTTCAGTCTAAAAAAAAAGAGGAGGATAGAGAGGGTGAAGCACCTCAGTCTAAAACGAAGAGGGTGATGCTATGGGTGAAGCACCTCAGTCTAAAAAGAGGAGGGTGATGCTGTGGGCGAAGCACCTCAGTCTAAAAAGAGGAGGAGGATAGAGAGGATGAAGCACCTCAGTCTAAAACGAAGAGGGTGATGCTATGGGTGAAGCACCTCAGTCTGAAAAGAGGAGGGTGATGCTGTGGGCGAAGCACCTCAGTCTAAAAAGAAGAGGGTGATGCTGCGGGTGAAGCACCTCTGTCTCAAAAGAAGAGGTTGATGCTGCGGGTGAAGCACCTCAGTCTAAAAAGATGAGGGTGATGCTGCGGGTGAAGCATCTCAGTCTAAAAAGATGAGGGTGATGCTGCGGGTGAAGCACCTCAGTCTAAAAAGTGGAGGGTAATGCTGCGGGCAAAGCACCTCAGTCTAAAAAGAAGAGGAGATGCTGCGGGCGAAGCACCTCAGTCTCAAAAGAGGAGGGAGATGCTGCGGGCGAAGCACCTCAGTCTAAAAAGAAGAGGGTGATGCTAAGTGCGAAGCACCTCAGTCTAAAAAGTGGAGGGTGATGCTGAGGGTGAAGCACCTCAGTCTAAAAAGAAGAGGGTGATGCTGAGGGTGAAGCACCTCAGTCTAAAAAGAGGAGGATGATGCTTAGGGTGAAGCACCTCAGTCTAAAAAGAAGAGGGTGATGCTGAGGGTGAAGCACCTCAGTCTAAAAAGAGGAGGGTGATGCTGCGGGTGAAGCACCTCAGTCTAAAAAGAGGGGGGTGACGCTGCGGGTGAAGCACCTCAGTCTAAAAAGAGGAGGGTGATGCTGCGGGTGAAGCACCTCAGTTTAAAAAGAAGAGGGTGATGCTGCGGGCGAAGCACCTCAGTCTAAAAAGAAGAGGGTGATCCCCTCAGTCTAAAAAGAAGAGGGAGATGCTATAGGCAAAGCACCTCAGGCTCAAAAGAATAGAGTGATGCTGCTGCGGGCGAAACACCTCAGTCTAAAAAAAGTTGGATGATGCTGAGGATGAAGCACCTCAGTGTAAAAAGAAGTGGGTGATGCTATGGGTGAAGCACCTCAGCCTAAAAAGAGGAGGGAGATGCTGAGGGTGAAGCACCTCAGTTTGAAAAGAAGAGGGTGATGCTAAGTGCGAAGCACCTCAGTCTAAAAAGTGGAGGGTGATGCTGAGGGTGAAGCATCTCGGTCTAAAAAGAGGAGGGAGATGCTGAGGGTGAAGCACCTCGGTTTAAAAAAAGGAGGGAGATGCTGCGGCTGAAGCACCTCAGTCTAAAAAGTGGATAGGATGCTGTGGGTGAAGCACCTCAGTCTAAAAAGAGGAGGGTGATGCTACGGGTGAAGCACCTCAGTCTAAAAAGAAGAGGGTGATGCTGAGGGTGAAGCACCTCAGTCTAAAAAGAGGAGGGTGATGCTGAGGGTGAAGCACCTCAGTCTAAAAAGAAGTGGGTGATGCTGAGGGTGAAGCACCTCAGTCTAAAAAGAGGAGGGTGATGCTGAGGGTGAAGCACCTCAGTCTAAAAAGAGGAGGGTGATGCTGTGGGTGAAGCACCTCAGTCTAAAAAGAGGAGGATGATGCTGAGGGTGAAGCACCTCAGTCTAAAAAGAGGAGGGTGATGCTGAGGGTGAAGCACCTCAGTCTAAAAAGAGGAGGGAGATGCTGCGGGTGAAGCACCTCAGTCTAAAAAGAAAGGGGTGATGCTGTGGGTGAAGCACCTCAGTCTAAAAAGAGGAGGAGGATGCTGAGTGTGAAGCACCTCAGTCTAAAAAGAAGAGGGTGATGCTCTGGGTAAAGCACCTCAGTCTAAAAAGAGGAGGGTGATGCTGTGGGCGAAGCACCTCAGTCTAAAAAGAAGAGGGTGATGCTGCGGGTGAAGCACCTCTGTCTCAAAAGAAGAGGTTGATGCTGCAGGTGAAGCACCTCAGTCTAAAAAGATGAGGGTGATGCTGCGGGTGAAGCACCTTAGTCTAAAAAGTGGAGGGTAATGCTGCGGGCAAAGCACCTCAGTCTAAAAAGAAGAGGAGATGCTGCGGGCGAAGCACCTCAGTCTCAAAAGAGGAGGGAGATGCTGCGGGCGAAGCACCTCAGTCTAAAAAGAAGAGGGTGATGCTAAGTGCGAAGCACCTGTCTAAAAAGTGGAGGGTGATGCTGAGGGTGAAGCACCTCAGTCTAAAAAGAAGAGGGTGATGCTGAGGGTTAAGCACCTCAGTCTAAAAAGAGGAGGATGATGCTTAGGGTGAAGCACCTCAATCTAAAAAGAAGAGGGTGATGCTGAGGGTGAAGCACCTCAGTCTAAAAAGAGGAGGGTGATGCTGCGGGTGAAGCACCTCAGTCTAAAAAGAGGGGGGTGACGCTGCGGGTGAAGCAACTCAGTCTAAAAAGAAGAGGGTGATGCTGCGGGTTAAGCACCTCAGTCTAAAAAGAAGAGGGTGATGCTGCGGGCGAAGCACCTCAGTCTAAAAAGAAGAGGGTGATCCCCTCAGTCTAAAGAGAAGAGGGAGATGCTATAGGCAAAGCACCTCAGTCTCAAAAGAGGAGGGAGATGCTGCGAGCTAAGCACCTCAGTCTAAAAAGAAGAGAGTGATGCTGCGGGCGAAACACCTCAGTCTAAAAAAAGTTGGATGATGCTGAGGATGAAGCACATCAGTGTAAAAAGAAGAGGGTGATGCTATGGGTGAAGCACCTCAGCCTAAAAAGAGGAGGGAGATGCTGAGGGTGAAGCACCTCAGTTTGAAAAGAAGAGGGTGATGCTAAGTGCGAAGCTCCTCAGTCTAAAAAGAGGAGGGAGATGCTGCGGGTGAAGCACCTCAGCCTAAAAAGAGGAGAGAGATGCTGAGGGTGAAGCACCTCAGTCTAAAAAGAAGAGGGTGATGCTGCGGGCGAAGCACCTCAGTCTCAAAAGTGGAGGGAGATGCTGCGGGCGAAGCACCTCAGTCTAAAAAGAAGAGGGTGATGCTAAGTGCGAAGCACCTCAGTCTAAAAAGTGGAGGGTGATGCTGAGGGTGAAGCACCTCAGTCTAAAAAGAAGAGGGTGATGCTGAGGGTGAAGCACCTCAGTCTAAAAAGAGGAGGATGATGCTTAGGGTGAAGCACCTCAGTCTAAAAAGAAGAGGGTGATGCTGAGGGTGAAGCACCTCAGTCTAAAAAGAGGAGGGTGATGCTGCGGGTGAAGCACCTCAGTCTAAAAAGAAGAGGGTGATGCTGAGGGTGAAGAACCTCAGTCTAAAAAGAAGAGGGTGATGCTGAGGGTGAAGCACCTCAGTCTAAAAAGAGGAGGGTGATGCTGCGGGTGAAGCACCTCAGTCTAAAAAGAGGATGGTGATGCTGCGGGTGAAGCACCTCAGTCTAAAAAGAAGAGGGAGATGCTATGGGCAAAGCACCTCAGTCTCAAAAGAGGAGGGATATGCTGCGGGTGAAGCACCTCAGTCTAAAAAGAAGAGGGTGATGCTACGGGCGAAGCACCTCAGTCTAAAAAGAGTTGGATGATGCTGCGGGTGAAGCACCTCAGTCTAAAAAGAAGAGGTTGATGCTGAGGGCGAAGCACCTCAGTCTTAAAAGAAGAGGGTGATACTGCAGGCGAAGCACGTCAGTCTAAAAAGAGTTGGATGATGCTGTGGGTGAAGCACCTCAGTCGAAAAAGAAGTGGTTGATGCTGCGGGCAAAGCACCTCAGTCTAAAAAGAAGAGGGAGATGCTATGGGCAAAGCACCTCAGTCTCAAAAGAGGAGGGAGATGCTGCGGGTGAAGCACCTCAGTGTAAAAAGAAGAGGATGATGCTGTGGGCGAAGCACCTCACTCTAAAAAGAAGAGGGTGATGCTGCAGTTGAAGCACCTCAGTCTCAAAAGAGGAGGGAGATGCTGAGGGTGAAGCCCCTCAGTCTAGAAAGAAGAGGGTGATGCTGCGGGCGAAACACCTCAGTCTAAAAAGAAGAGGGAGATGCTATGGGCAAAGCACCTCAGTCTCAAAAGAGGAGGGATATGCTGCGGGTGAAGCACCTCAGTCTAAAAAGAAGAGGGAGATGCTATGGGCAAAGCACCTCAGTCTCAAAAGAGGAGGGATATGCTGCGGGTGAAGCACCTCAGTCTAAAAAGAAGAGGGTGATGCTACGGGCGAAGCACCTCAGTCTAAAAAGAGTTGGATGATGCTGCGGGTGAAGCACCTCAGTCTAAAAAGAAGAGGTTGATGCTGAGGGCGAAGCACCTCAGTCTTAAAAGAAGAGGGTGATACTGCAGGCGAAGCACGTCAGTCTAAAAAGAGTTGGATGATGCTGTGGGTGAAGCACCTCAGTCGAAAAAGAAGTGGTTGATGCTGCGGGCAAAGCACCTCAGTCTAAAAAGAAGAGGGAGATGCTATGGGCAAAGCACCTCAGTCTCAAAAGAGGAGGGAGATGCTGCGGGTGAAGCACCTCAGTGTAAAAAGAAGAGGATGATGCTGTGGGCGAAGCACCTCACTCTAAAAAGAAGAGGGTGATGCTGCAGTTGAAGCACCTCAGTCTCAAAAGAGGAGGGAGATGCTGAGGGTGAAGCCCCTCAGTCTAGAAAGAAGAGGGTGATGCTGCGGGCGAAACACCTCAGTCTAAAAAGAGTTGGATGATGCTGAGGGTGAAGCACCTCAGTCTTAAAAGAAGGGGGTGATGCTGAGGGTGAAGCATCTCAGTCTAAAAAGAGGAGGGAGATGCTGAGGGTGAAGCACCTCGGTTTAAAAAGAAGAGGGTGATGCTAAGTGCGAAGCACCTCAGTCTAAAAAGTGGAGGGTGATGCTGAGGGTGAAGCATCTCAGTCTAAAAAGAGGAGGGAGATGCTGAGGGTGAAGCACCTCGGTTTAAAAAAAGGAGGGAGATGCTGCGGGTGAAGCACCTCAGTCTAAAAAGTGGAGAGGATGCTGTGGGTGAAGCACCTCAGTCTAAAAAGAGGAGGGTGATGCTACGGGTGAAGCACCTCAGTCTAAAAAGAAGAGGGTGATGCTGAGGGTGAAGCACCTCAGTCTAAAAAGAGGAGGGTGATGCTGAGGGTGAAGCACCTCAGTCTAAAAAGAAGAGGGTGATGCTGAGGGTGAAGCACCTCAGTCTAAAAAGAGGAGGGTGATGCTGAGGGTGAAGCACCTCAGTCTAAAAAGAGGAGGGTGATGCTGTGGGTGAAGCACCTCAGTCTAAAAAGAGGAGGATGATGCTGAGGGTGAAGCACCTCAGTCTAAAAAGAGGAGGGTGATGCTGAGGGTGAAGCACCTCAGTCTAAAAAGAGGAGGGAGATGCTGCGGGTGAAGCACCTCAGTCTAAAAAGAAAGGGGTGATGCTGTGGGTGAAGCACCTCAGTCTAAAAAGAGGAGGAGGATGCTGAGTGTGAAGCACCTCAGTCTAAAAAGAAGAGGGTGATGCTCTGGGTGAAGCACCTCAGTCTAAAAAGAGGAGGGTGATGCTGTGGGCGAAGCACCTCAGTCTAAAAAGAAGAGGGTGATGCTGCGGGTGAAGCACCTCTGTCTCAAAAGAAGAGGTTGATGCTGCAGGTGAAGCACCTCAGTCTAAAAAGATGAGGGTGATGCTGCGGGTGAAGCACCTTAGTCTAAAAAGTGGAGGGTAATGCTGCGGGCAAAGCACCTCAGTCTAAAAAGAAGAGGAGATGCTGCGGGCGAAGCACCTCAGTCTCAAAAGAGGAGGGAGATGCTGCGGGCGAAGCACCTCAGTCTAAAAAGAAGAGGGTGATGCTAAGTGCGAAGCACCTCAGTCTAAAAAGTGGAGGGTGATGCTGAGGGTGAAGCACCTCAGTCTAAAAAGAAGGGGGTGATGCTGAGGGTGAAGCACCTCAGTCTAAAAAGATGAGGATGATGCTTAGGGTGAAGCACCTCAATCTAAAAAGAAGAGGGTGATGCTGAGGGTGAAGCACCTCAGTCTAAAAAGAGGAGGGTGATGCTGCGGGTGAAGCACCTCAGTCTAAAAAGAGGGGGGTGACGCTGCGGGTGAAGCAACTCAGTCTAAAAAGAGGAGGGTGATGCTGCGGGTTAAGCACCTCAGTCTAAAAAGAAGAGGGTGATGCTGCGGGCGAAGCACCTCAGTCTAAAAAGAAGAGGGTGATCCCCTCAGTATAAAGAGAAGAGGGAGATGCTATAGGCAAAGCACCTCAGTCTCAAAAGAGGAGGGAGATGCTGGGAGCTAAGCACCTCAGTCTAAAAAGAAGAGAGTGATGCTGCGGGCGAAACACCTCAGTCTAAAAAAAGTTGGATGATGCTGAGGATGAAGCACATCAGTGTAAAAAGAAGAGGGTGATGCTATGGGTGAAGCACCTCAGCCTAAAAAGAGGAGGGAGATGCTGAGGGTGAAGCACCTCAGTTTGAAATGAAGAGGGTGATGCTAAGTGCGAAGCTCCTCAGTCTAAAAAGAGGAGGGAGATGCTGCGGGTGAAGCACCTCAGCCTAAAAAGAGGAGGGAGATGCTGAGGGTGAAGCACCTCAGTCTAAAAAGAAGAGGGTGATGCTGCGGGCGAAGCACCTCAGTCTCAAAAGAGGAGGGAGATGCTGCGGGCGAAGCACCTCAGTCTAAAAAGAAGAGGGTGATGCTAAGTGCGAAGCACCTCAGTCTAAAAAGTGGAGGGTGATGCTGAGGGTGAAGCACCTCAGTCTAAAAAGAAGAGGGTGATGCTGAGGGTGAAGCACCTCAGTCTAAAAAGAGGAGGATGATGCTTAGGGTGAAGCACCTCAGTCTAAAAAGAAGAGGGTGATGCTGAGGGTGAAGCACCTCAGTCTAAAAAGAGGAGGGTGATGCTGCGGGTGAAGCACCTCAGTCTAAAAAGAAGAGGGTGATGCTGAGGGTGAAGCACCTCAGTCTAAAAAGAAGAGGGTGATGCTGAGGGTGAAGCACCTCAGTCTAAAAAGAGGAGGGTGATGCTGCGGGTGAAGCACCTCAGTCTAAAAAAGAGGATGGTGATGCTGCGGGTGAAGCACCTCAGTCTAAAAAGAAGAGGGAGATGCTATGGGCAAAGCACCTCAGTCTCAAAAGAGGAGGGAGATGCTGCGGGTGAAGCACCTCAGTCTAAAAAGAAGAGGGTGATGCTACGGGCGAAGCACCTCAGTCTAAAAAGAGTTGGATGATGCTGCGGGTGAAGCACCTCAGTCTAAAAAGAAGAGGGTGATGCTGAGGGTGAAGCACCTCAGTCTAAAAAGAAGAGGGTGATGCTGAGGGTGAAGCACCTCAGTCTAAAAAGAGGAGGGTGATGCTGAGGGTGAAGCACCTCAGTCTAAAAAGAGGAGGGTGATGCTGTGGGTGAAGCACCTCAGTCTAAAAAGAGGAGGATGATGCTGAGGGTGAAGCACCTCAGTCTAAAAAGAGGAGGGTGATGCTGAGGGTGAAGCACCTCAGTCTAAAAAGAGGAGGGAGATGCTGCGGGTGAAGCACTTCAGTCTAAAAAGAAAGGGGTGATGCTGTGGGTGAAGCACCTCAGTCTAAAAAGAGGAGGAGGATACTGAGGGTGAAGCACCTCAGTCTAAAACGAAGAGGGTGATGCTATGGGTGAAGCACCTCAGTCTAAAAAGAGGAGGGTGATGCTGTGGGCGAAGCACCTCAGTCTAAAAAGAAGAGGGTGATGCTGCGGGTGAAGCACCTCAGTCTCAAAAGAAGAGGTTGATGCTGCGGGTGAAGCACCTCAGTCTAAAAAGATGAGGGTGATGCTGCGGGTGAAGCATCTCAGTCTAAAAAGAGGAGGGTGATGCTGCGGGTGAAGCACCTCAGTCTAAAAAGTGGAGGGTAATGCTGCGGGCAAAGCACCTCAGTCTAAAAAGAAGAGGAGATGCTGCGGGCGAAGCACCTCAGTCTCAAAAGAGGAGGGAGATGCTGCGGGCGAAGCACCTCAGTCTAAAAAGAAGAGGGTGATGCTAAGTGCGAAGCACCTCAGTCTTAAAAGTGGAGGGTGATGCTGAGGGTGAAGCACCTCAGTCTAAAAAGAAGAGGGTGATGCTGAGGGTGAAGCACCTCAGTCTAAAAAGAGGAGGATGATGCTTAGGGTGAAGCACCTCAGTCTAAAAAGAAGAGGATGATGCTGAGGGTGAGGGTGAAGCACCTCAGTCTAAAAAGAGGAGGGTGATGCTGCGGGTGAAGCACCTCAGTCTAAAAAGAGGGGGGTGACGCTGCGGTTGAAGCACCTCAGTCTAAAAAGAGGAGGGTGATGCTGCGGGTGAAGCACCTCAGTTTAAAAAGAAGAGGGTGATGCTGCGGGCGAAGCACCTCAGTCTAAAAAGAAGAGGGTGATCCCCTCAGTCTAAAAAGAAGAGGGAGATGCTATAGGCAAAGCACCTCAGGCTCAAAAGAGGAGGGAGATGCTGCGGGCTAAGCACCTCAGTCTAAAAAGAATAGAATGATGCTGCTGCGGGCGAAACACCTCAGTCTAAAAAAAGTTGGATGATGCTGAGGATGAAGCACCTCAGTGTAAAAAGAAGTGGGTGATGCTATGGGTGAAGCACCTCAGCCTAAAAAGAGGAGGGAGATGCTGAGGGTGAAGCACCTCAGTTTGAAAAGAAGAGGGTGATGCTAAGTGTGAAGCACCTCAGTCTAAAAAGTGGAGGGTGATGCTGAGGGTGAAGCATCCCAGTCTAAAAAGAGGAGGGAGATGCTGAGGGTGAAGCACATCGGTTTAAAAAAAGGAGGGAGATGCTGCGGGTGAAGCACCTCAGTCTAAAAAGTGGAGAGGATGCTGTGGGTGAAGCACCTCAGTCTAAAAAGAGGAGGGTGATGCTACGGGTGAAGCACCTCAGTCTAGAAAGAAGAGGGTGATGCTGAGGGTGAAGCACCTCAGTCTAAAAAGAGGAGGGTGATGCTGAGGGTGAAGCACCTCAGTCTAAAAAGAAGAGGGTGATGCTGAGGGTGAAGCACCTCAGTCTAAAAAGAGGAGGGTGATGCTGAGGGTGAAGCACCTCAGTCTAAAAAGAGGAGGGTGATGCTGTGGGTGAAGCACCTCAGTCTAAAAAGAGGAGGATGATGCTGAGGGTGAAGCACCTCAGTCTAAAAAGAGGAGGGTGATGCTGAGGGTGAAGCACCTCAGTCTAAAAAGAGGAGGGAGATGCTGCGGGTGAAGTACCTCAGTCTAAAAAGAAAGGGGTGATGCTGTGGGTGAAGCACCTCAGTCTAAAAAGAGGAGGAGGATGCTGAGTGTGAAGCACCTCAGTCTAAAAAGAAGAGGGTGATGCTCTGGGTGAAGCACCTCAGTCTAAAAAGAGTAGGGTGATGCTGTGGGTGAAGCACCTCAGTCTAAAAAGAAGAGGGTGATGCTGCGGGTGAAGCACCTCTGTCTCAAAAGAAGAGGTTGATGCTGCAGGTGAAGCACCTCAGTCTAAAAAGATGAGGGTGATGCTGCGGGCAAAGCACCTCAGTCTAAAAAGAAGAGGAGATGCTGCGGGCGAAGCACCTCAGTCTCAAAAGAGGAGGAAGATGCTGCGGGCGAAGCACCTCAGTCTAAAAAGAAGAGGGTGATGCTAAGTGCGAAGCACCTCAGTCTAAAAAGTGGAGGGTGATGCTGAGGGTGAAGCACCTCAGTCTAAAAAGAAGAGGGTGATGCTGAGGGTGAAGCACCTCAGTCTAAAAAGAGGAGGATGATGCTTAGGGTGAAGCACCTCAATCTAAAAAGAAGAGGGTGATGCTGAGGGTGAAGCACCTCAGTCTAAAAAGAGGAGGGTGATGCTGCGGGTGAAGCACCTCAGTCTAAAAAGAGGGGGGTGACGCTGCGGGTGAAGCACCTCAGTCTAAAAAGAGGAGGGTGATGCTGCGGGTTAAGCACCTCAGTCTAAAAAGAAGAGGGTGATGCTGCGGGCGAAGCACCTCAGTCTAAAAAGAAGAGGGTGATCCCCTCAGTCTAAAGAGAAGAGGGAGATGCTATAGGCAAAGCACCTCAGTCTCAAAAGAGGAGGGAGATGCTGCGAGCTAAGCACCTCAGTCTAAAAAGAAGAGAGTGATGCTGCGGGCGAAACACCTCAGTCTAAAAAAAGTTGGATGATGCTGACGATGAAGCACATCAGTGTAAAAAGAAGAGGGTGATGCTATGGGTGAAGCACCTCAGCCTAAAAAGAGGAGGGAGATGCTGAGGGTGAAGCACCTCAGTTTGATAAGAAGAGGGTGATGCTAAGTGCGAAGCTCCTCAGTCTAAAAAGAGGAGGGAGATGCTGCGGGTTAAGCACCTCAGTCTAAAAAGAAAGGGGTGATGCTGAGGGTGAAGCACCTCAGTCTAAAAAGAGGAGGGAGATGCTGCGGGTGAAGCACTTCAGTCTAAAAAGAAAGGGGTGATGCTGTGGGTGAAGCACCTCAGTCTAAAAAGAGGAGGAGGATACTGAGGGTGAAGCACCTCAGTCTAAAAAGAGGAGGGTGATGCTGTGGGCGAAGCACCTCAGTCTAAAAAGAAGAGGGTGATGCTGCGGGTGAAGCACCTCAGTCTCAAAAGAAGAGGTTGATGCTGCGGGTGAAGCACCTCAGTCTAAAAAGATGAGGGTGATGCTGCGGGTGAAGCATCTCAGTCTAAAAAGAGGAGGGTGATGCTGCGGGTGAAGCACCTCAGTCTAAAAAGTGGAGGGTAATGCTGCGGGCAAAGCACCTCAGTCTAAAAAGAAGAGGAGATGCTGCGGGCGAAGCACCTCAGTCTCAAAAGAGGAGGGAGATGCTGCGGGCGAAGCACCTCAGTCTAAAAAGAAGAGGGTGATGCTAAGTGCGAAGCACCTCAGTCTTAAAAGTGGAGGGTGATGCTGAGGGTGAAGCACCTCAGTCTAAAAAGAAGAGGGTGATGCTGAGGGTGAAGCACCTCAGTCTAAAAAGAGGAGGATGATGCTTAGGGTGAAGCACCTCAGTCTAAAAAGAAGAGGATGATGCTGAGGGTGAAGCACCTCAGTCTAAAAAGAGGAGGGTGATGCTGCGGGTGAAGCACCTCAGTCTAAAAAGAGGGGGGTGACGCTGCGGTTGAAGCACCTCAGTCTAAAAAGAGGAGGGTGATGCTGCGGGTGAAGCACCTCAGTTTAAAAAGAAGAGGGTGATGCTGCGGGCGAAGCACCTCAGTCTAAAAAGAAGAGGGTGATCCCCTCAGTCTAAAAAGAAGAGGGAGATGCTATAGGCAAAGCACCTCAGGCTCAAAAGAGGAGGGAGATGCTGCGGGCTAAGCACCTCAGTCTAAAAAGAATAGAGTGATGCTGCTGCGGGCGAAACACCTCAGTCTAAAAAAAGTTGGATGATGCTGAGGATGAAGCACCTCAGTGTAAAAAGAAGTGGGTGATGCTATGGGTGAAGCACCTCAGCCTAAAAAGAGGAGGGAGATGCTGAGGGTGAAGCACCTCAGTTTGAAAAGAAGAGGGTGATGCTAAGTGTGAAGCACCTCAGTCTAAAAAGTGGAGGGTGATGCTGAGGGTGAAGCATCCCAGTCTAAAAAGAGGAGGGAGATGCTGAGGGTGAAGCACATCGGTTTAAAAAAAGGAGGGAGATGCTGCGGGTGAAGCACCTCAGTCTAAAAAGTGGAGAGGATGCTGTGGGTGAAGCACCTCAGTCTAAAAAGAGGAGGGTGATGCTACGGGTGAAGCACCTCAGTCTAGAAAGAAGAGGGTGATGCTGAGGGTGAAGCACCTCAGTCTAAAAAGAGGAGGGTGATGCTGAGGGTGAAGCACCTCAGTCTAAAAAGAAGAGGGTGATGCTGAGGGTGAAGCACCTCAGTCTAAAAAGAGGAGGGTGATGCTGAGGGTGAAGCACCTCAGTCTAAAAAGAGGAGGGTGATGCTGTGGGTGAAGCACCTCAGTCTAAAAAGAGGAGGATGATGCTGAGGGTGAAGCACCTCAGTCTAAAAAGAGGAGGGTGATGCTGAGGGTGAAGCACCTCAGTCTAAAAAGAGGAGGGAGATGCTGCGGGTGAAGTACCTCAGTCTAAAAAGAAAGGGGTGATGCTGTGGGTGAAGCACCTCAGTCTAAAAAGAGGAGGAGGATGCTGAGTGTGAAGCACCTCAGTCTAAAAAGAAGAGGGTGATGCTGTGGGTGAAGCACCTCAGTCTAAAAAGAGTAGGGTGATGCTGTGGGTGAAGCACCTCAGTCTAAAAAGAAGAGGGTGATGCTGCGGGTGAAGCACCTCTGTCTCAAAAGAAGAGGTTGATGCTGCAGGTGAAGCACCTCAGTCTAAAAAGATGAGGGTGATGCTGCGGGCAAAGCACCTCAGTCTAAAAAGAAGAGGAGATGCTGCGGGCGAAGCACCTCAGTCTCAAAAGAGGAGGAAGATGCTGCGGGCGAAGCACCTCAGTCTAAAAAGAAGAGGGTGATGCTAAGTGCGAAGCACCTCAGTCTAAAAAGTGGAGGGTGATGCTGAGGGTGAAGCACCTCAGTCTAAAAAGAAGAGGGTGATGCTGAGGGTGAAGCACCTCAGTCTAAAAAGAGGAGGATGATGCTTAGGGTGAAGCACCTCAATCTAAAAAGAAGAGGGTGATGCTGAGGGTGAAGCACCTCAGTCTAAAAAGAGGAGGGTGATGCTGCGGGTGAAGCACCTCAGTCTAAAAAGAGGGGGGTGACGCTGCGGGTGAAGCACCTCAGTCTAAAAAGAGGAGGGTGATGCTGCGGGTTAAGCACCTCAGTCTAAAAAGAAGAGGGTGATGCTGCGGGCGAAGCACCTCAGTCTAAAAAGAAGAGGGTGATCCCCTCAGTCTAAAGAGAAGAGGGAGATGCTATAGGCAAAGCACCTCAGTCTCAAAAGAGGAGGGAGATGCTGCGAGCTAAGCACCTCAGTCTAAAAAGAAGAGAGTGATGCTGCGGGCGAAACACCTCAGTCTAAAAAAAGTTGGATGATGCTGACGATGAAGCACATCAGTGTAAAAAGAAGAGGGTGATGCTATGGGTGAAGCACCTCAGCCTAAAAAGAGGAGGGAGATGCTGAGGGTGAAGCACCTCAGTTTGATAAGAAGAGGGTGATGCTAAGTGCGAAGCTCCTCAGTCTAAAAAGAGGAGGGAGATGCTGCGGGTGAAGCACCTCAGTCTAAAAAGAAAGGGGTGATGCTGTGGGTGAAGCACCTCAGTCTAAAAAGAGGAGGAGGATGCTGAGTGTGAAGCACCTCAGTCTTAAAAGAAGAGGGTGATGCTCTGGGTGAAGCACCTCAGTCTAAAAAGAGGAGGGTGATGCTGTGGGCGAAGCACCTCAGTCTAAAAAGAAGAGGGTGATGCTGCGGGTGAAGCACCTCTGTCTCAAAAGAAGAGGTTGATGCTGCAGGTGAAGCACCTCAGTCTAAAAAGATGAGGGTGATGCTGCGGGTGAAGCACCTTAGTATAAAAAGTGGAGGGTAATGCTGCGGGCAAAGCACCTCAGTCTAAAAAGAAGAGGAGATGCTGCGGGCGAAGCACCTCAGTCTCAAAAGAGGAGGGAGATGCTGCGGGCGAAGCACCTCAGTCTAAAAAGAAGAGGGTGATGCTAAGTGCGAAGCACCTCAGTCTAAAAAGTGGAGGGTGATGCTGAGGGTGAAGCACCTCAGTCTAAAAAGAAGAGGGTGATGCTGAGGGTGAAGCACCTCAGTCTAAAAAGAGGAGGATGATGCTTAGGGTGAAGCACCTCAATCTAAAAAGAAGAGGGTGATGCTGAGGGTGAAGCACCCCAGTCTAAAAAGAGGAGGGTGATGCTGCGGGTGAAGCACCTCAGTCTAAAAAGAGGGGGGTGACGCTGCGGGTGAAGCACCTCAGTCTAAAAAGAGGAGGGTGATGCTGCGGGTTAAGCACCTCAGTCTAAAAAGAAGAGGGTGATGCTGCGGGCGAAGCACCTCAGTCTAAAAAGAAGAGGGTGATCCCCTCAGTCTAAAGAGAAGAGGGAGATGCTATAGGCAAAGCACCTCAGTCTCAAAAGTGGAGGGAGATGCTGCGAGCTAAGCACCTCAGTCTAAAAAGAAGAGAGTGATGCTGCGGGCGAAACACCTCAGTCTAAAAAAAGTTGGATGATGCTGAGGATGAAGCACATCAGTGTAAAAAGAAGAGGGTGATGCTATGGGTGAAGCACCTCAGCCTAAAAAGAGGAGGGAGATGCTGAGGGTGAAGCACCTCAGTTTGAAAAGAAGAGGGTGATGCTAAGTGCGAAGCTCCTCAGTCTAAAAAGAGGAGGGAGATGCTGCGGGTGAAGCACCTCAGCCTAAAAAGAGGAGGGAGATGCTGAGGGTGAAGCACCTCAGTTTAAAAAGAAGAGGGTGATGCTAAGTGCGAAGCACCTCAGTCTAAAAAGTGGAGGGTGATAAAGAGGGTGAAGCACCTCAGTCTAAAAAGAAGAGGGTGATGCTGAGGGTGAAGCACCTCCGTCTAAAAAGAGGAGGATGATGCTGCGGGTGAAGCACCTCAGTTTTAAAAGAAGAGGGTGATGCTGAGGGTGAAGCACCTCAGTCTAAAAAGGGGGGGGTGACGCTGCGGGTGAAGCACCTCAGTCTAAAAAGAGGAGGGTGATGCTGAGAGTGAAGCACTCAGTCTAAAAAGAAGAGGGTGAAGCACCTCAGTCTAAAAAGAGGAGGGTGATGCTGCGGGTGAAGCACCTCAGTCTAAAAAGAAGTGGGTGATGCTTCGGGCGAAGCACCTCAGTCTAAAAAGAAGAGGGAGATGCTATGGGCAAAGCACCTCAGTCTCAAAAGAGGAGGTTGATGCTGTCGGCGAAGCACCTCAGTCTAAAAAGAAGAGGGTGATGCTGAGGGTGAAGCACCTCAGTCTAAAAAGAGGAGGATGATGCTTAGGGTGAAGCACCTCAATCTAAAAAGAAGAGGGTGATGCTGAGGGTGAAGCACCTCAGTCTAAAAAGAGGAGGGTGATGCTGCGGGTGAAGCACCTCAGTCTAAAAAGAGGGGGGTGACGCTGTGGGTGAAGCACCTCAGTCTAAAAAGAGGAGGGTGATGCTGCGGGTTAAGCACCTCAGTCTAAAAAGAAGAGGTTGATGCTGCGGGCGAAGCACCTCAGTCTAAAAAGAAGAGGGTGATCCCCTCAGTCTAAAGAGAAGAGGGAGATGCTATAGGCAAAGCACCTCAGTCTCAAAAGAGGAGGGAGATGCTGCGAGCTAAGCACCTCAGTCTAAAAAGAAGAGAGTGATGCTGCGGGCGAAACACCTCAGTCTAAAAAAAATTGGATGATGCTGAGGCTGAAGCACATCAGTGTAAAAAGAAGAGGGTGATGCTATGGGTGAAGCACCTCAGCCTAAAAAGAGGAGGGAGATGCTGAGGGTGAAGCACCTCAGTTTGATAAGAAGAGGGTGATGCTAAGTGCGAAGCTCCTCAGTCTAAAAAGAGGAGGGAGATGCTGCGGGTGAAGCACCTCAGTCTAAAAAGAAAGGGGTGAGGCTGTGGGTGAAGCACCTCAGTCTAAAAAGAGGAGGATGCTGAGTGTGAAGCACCTCAGTCTAAAAAGAAGAGGGTGATGCTCTGGGTGAAGCACCTCAGTCTAAAAAGAGGAGGGTGATGCTGTGGGCGAAGCACCTCAGTCTAAAAAGAAGAGGGTGATGCTGCGGGTGAAGCACCTCTGTCTCAAAAGAAGAGGTTGATGCTGCAGGTGAAGCACCTCAGTCTAAAAAGATGAGGGTGATGCTGCGGGTGAAGCACCTTAGTCTAAAAAGTGGAGGGTAATGCTGCGGGTGAAGCACCTCAGTCTAAAAAGAAGAGGGTGATGCTAAGTGCGAAGCACCTCAGTCTAAAAAGTGGAGGGTGATAAAGAGGGTGAAGCACCTCAGTCTAAAAAGAAGAGGGTGATGCTGAGGGTGAAGCACCTCCGTCTAAAAAGAGGAGGATGATGCTGCGGGTGAAGCACCTCAGTTTTAAAAGAAGAGGGTGATGCTGAGGGTGAAGCACCTCAGTCTAAAAAGAGGAGGGTGATGCTGCGGGTGAAGCACCTCGGTCTAAAAAGGGGGGGGTGACGCTGCGGGTGAAGCACCTCAGTCTAAAAAGAGGAGGGTGATGCTGCGGGTGAAGCACCTCAGTCTAAAAAGAAGTGGGTGATGCTGTGGGCGAAGCACCTCAGTCTAAAAAGAAGAGGGAGATGCTATGGGCAAAGCACCTCAGTCTCAAAAGAGGAGGGTGATGCTGTGGGCGAAGCATCTCAGTCTAAAAAGAAGTGGGTGATGCTGTGGGCGAAGCACCTCAGTCTAAAAAGAAGAGGGAGATGCTATGGGCAAAGCACCTCAGTCTCAAAAGAGGAGGGTGATGCTGTGGGCGAAGCACCTCAGTCTAAAAAGAAGAGGGTGATGCTGCGGGTGAAGCACCTAAGTCTCAAAAGAGGAGGGAGATGCTAAGAGTGAAGCACCTCAGTCTAGAAAGAAGAGGGTGATGCAGAGGGTGAAGCACCTCAGTCTAGAAAGAGGAGGGTGATGCTGAGTGTGAAGCACCTCAATCTAAAAAGAGGAGGGTGATACTGCGGCAGAAGCACCTCAGTCTAAAAAGAGGAGGGTGATGCTGTGAGCGAAGCACCTCAGTCTAAAAAGAAGAGGGTGATGCTGAGGGTGAAGCACCTCAGTCTAAAAAGAAGAGGGTGATGCTGAGGGTGAAGCACCTTAGTCTAAAAAGAGGTGGGTGATGCTGCGGGTGAAGCACCTCAGTCTAAAAAGAGGAGGGTGATGCTGCAGGTGAAGCACCTCAGTCTAAAAAGAAGAGGGAGATGCTATGGGCAAAGCACCTAAGTCTCAAAAGAGGAGGGTGATGCTGCGGGTGAAGCACCTCAGTCTAAAAAGACGAGGGTGATGCTGAGGGTGAAGAACCTCAGTCTAAAAAGAAGAGGGTGATGCTGAGGGTGAAGCACCTCAGTCTAAAAAGAGGAGGGTGATGCTGCGGGTGAAGCACCTCGTCTAAAAAGAGGATGGTGATGCTGCGGGTGAAGCACCTCAGTCTAAAAAGAAGAGGGAGATGCTATGGGCAAAGCACCTCAGTCTCAAAAGAGGAGGGAGATGCTGCGGGTGAAGCACCTCAGTCTAAAACGAAGAGGGTGATGCTATGGGTGAAGCACCTCAGTCTAAAAAGAGGAGGGTGAAGCTGTGGGCGAAGCACCTCAGTCTAAAAAGAAGAGGGTGATGCTGCGGGTGAAGCACCTCAGTCTCAAAAAAAGAGGTTGATGCTGCAGGTGAATCATGTCCAAAAAGATGAGGGTGATGCTGCGGGTGAAGCATCTCAGTCTAAAAAGAGGAGGGTGATGCTGCGGGTGAAGCACCTCAGTCTAAAAAGTGGAGGGTAATGCTGCGGGCAAAGCACCTCAGTCTAAAAAGAAGAGGAGATGCTGCGGGCGAAGCACCTCAGTCTCAAAAGAGGAGGGAGATGCTGCGGGCAAAGCACCTCAGTCTAAAAAGAAAAGGGTGATGCTAAGTGCGAAGCACCTCAGTCTAAAAAGTGGATGGTGATGCTGTGGGTGAAGCACCTCAGTCTGAAAAGAAGAGGGTGATGCTGAGGGTGAAGCACCTCAGTCTAAAAAGAGGAGGATGATGCTTAGGGTGAAGCACCTCAGTCTAAAAAGAAGAGGGTGATGCTGAGGGTGAAGCACCTCAGTCTAAAAAGAGGAGGGTGATGCTGCGGGTGAAGCACCTCAGTCTAAAAAGAAGAGGGTGATGCTGAGGGTGAAGAACCTCAGTCTAAAAAGAGGAGGGTGATGCTGCGGGTGAAGCACCTCAGTCTAAAAAGAGGATGGTGATGCTGCGGGTGAAGCACCTCAGTCTAAAAAGAAGAGGGAGATGCTATGGGCGAAGCACCTCAGTCTAAAAAGAGTTGGATGATGCTGCGGGTGAAGCACCTCAGTGTAAAAAGAAGAGGGTGATGCTGAGGGTGAAGCACCTCAGTCTTAAAAGAAGAGGGTGATACTGCGGGCGAAGCACGTCAGTCTAAAAAGAGTTGGATGATGCTGCGGGTGAAGCACCTCAGTCGAAAAAGAAGTGGTTGATGCTGCGGGCAAAGCACCTCAGTCTAAAAAGAAGAGGGAGATGCTATGGGCAAAGCACCTCAGTCTCAAAAGAGGAGGGAGATGCTGCGGGTGAAGCACCCCAGTGTAAAAAGAAGAGGATGATGCTGTGGGCGAAGCACCTCACTCTAAAAAGAAGAGGGTGATGCTGCGGTTGAAGCACCTCAGTCTCAAAAGAGGAGGGAGATGCTGAGGGTGAAGCCCCTCAGTCTAGAAAGAAGAGGGTGATGCTGCGGGCAAAACACCTCAGTCTAAAAAGAGTTGGATGATGCTGAGGGTGAAGCACCTCAGTCTTAAAAGAAGGGGGTGATGCTGAGGGTGAAGCATCTCAGTCTGAAAAGAGGAGGGAGATGCTGAGGGTGAAGCACCTCGGTTTAAAAAGAAGAGGGTGATGCTAAGGGCGAAGCACCTCAGTTTAAAAAAAGGAGGGAGATGCTGCGGGTGAAGCACCTCAGTCTAAAAAGTGGAGAGGATGCTGTGGGTGAAGCACCTCAGTCTAAAATGAGGAGGGTGATGCTGAGGGTGAAGCACCTCAGTCTCAAAAGAAGAGGGTGATGCTGAGGGTGAAGCACCTCAGTCTAAAAAGAGGAGGGTGATGCTGAGGGTGAAGCACCTCAGTCTAAAAAGAAGAGGGTGATGCTGAGGGTGAAGCACCTCAGTCTAAAAAGAGGAGGGTGATGCTGAGGGTGAAGCACCTCAGTCTAAAAAGAGGAGGGTGATGCTGTGGGTGAAGCACCTCAGTCGAAAAAGAAGTGGTTGATGCTGCGGGCAAAGCACCTCAGTCTAAAAAGAAGAGGGAGATGCTATGGGCAAAGCACCTCAGTCTCAAAAGAGGAGGGAGATGCTGCGGGTGAAGCACCTCAGTGTAAAAAGAAGAGGATGATGCTGTGTGCAAAGCACCTCACTCTAAAAAGAAGAGGGTGATGCTGCGGTTGAAGCACCTCAGTCTCAAAAGAGGAGGGAGATGCTGAGGGTGAAGCACCTCAGTCTAGAAAGAAGAGGGTGATGCTGAGGGTGAAGCACCTCAGTCTAAAAAGAAGAGGGTGATGCTGAGGGCAAAGCATCTCAGTCTAAAAAGAAGAGGGTGATGCTGCGGGCGAAACACCTTAGTCTAAAAAGAGTTGGATGATGCTGAGGGTGAAGCACCTCAGTCTTAAAAGAAGGGGGTGATGCTGAGGGTGAAGCATCCCAGTCTAAAAAGAGGAGGGAGATGCTGAGGGTGAAGCACCTCGGTTTAAAAAGAAGAGGGTGATGCTAAGGGCGAAGCACCTCAGTTTAAAAAAAGGAGGGAGATGCTGCGGGTGAAGCACCTCAGTCTAAAAAGTGGAGAGGATGCTGTGGGTGAAGCACCTCAGTCTAAAATGAGGAGGGTGATGCTGAGGGTGAAGCACCTCAGTCTCAAAAGAAGAGGGTGATGCTGAGGGTGAAGCACCTCAGTCTAAAAAGAGGAGGGTGCCGCTGAGGGTGAAGCACCTCAGTCTAAAAAGAAGAGGGTGATGATGAGAGTGAAGCACCTCAGTCTAAAAAGAGGAGGGTGATGCTGAGGGTGAAGCACCTCAGTCTAAAAAGAGGAGGATGATGCTGAGGGTGAAGCACCTCAGTCTAAAAAGAGGAGGGTGATGCTGAGGGTGAAGCACCTCAGTCTTAAAAGAGGAGGGAGATGCTGCGGGTGAAGCACTTCAGTCTAAAAAGAAAGGGGTGATGCTGTGGGTGAAGCACCTCAGTCTAAAAAGACGAGGAGGATACTGAGGGTGAAGCACCTCAGTCTTAAACGAAGAGGGTGATGCTATGGGTGAAGCACCTCAGTCTAAAAAGAGGAGGGTGAAGCTGTGGGCGAAGCACCTCAGTCTAAAAAGAAGAGGGTGATGCTGCGGGTGAAGCACCTCAGTCTCAAAAGAAGAGGTTGATGCTGCGGGTGAAGCATGTCCAAAAAGATGAGGGTGATGCTGCGGGTGAAGCACCTCAGTCTAAAAAGAGGAGGGTGATGCTGCGGGTGAAGCACCTCAGTCTAAAAAGTGGAGGGTAATGCTGCGGGCAAAGCACCTCAGTCTAAAAAGAAGAGGAGATGCTGCGGGCGAAGCACCTCAGTCTCAAAAGAGGAGGGAGATGCTGCGGGCAAAGCACCTCAGTCTAAAAAGAAAAGGGTGATGCTAAGTGCGAAGCACCTCAGTCTAAAAAGTGGATGGTGATGCTGTGGGTGAAGCACCTCAGTCTGAAAAGAAGAGGGTGATGCTGAGGGTGAAGCACCTCAGTCTAAAAAGAGGAGGATGATGCTTAGGGTGAAGCACCTCAGTCTAAAAAGAAGAGGGTGATGCTGAGGGTGAAGCACCTCAGTCTAAAAAGAGGAGGGTGATGCTGCGGGTGAAGCACCTCAGTCTAAAAAGAAGAGGGTGATGCTGAGGGTGAAGAACCTCAGTCTAAAAAGAGGAGGGTGATGCTGCGGGTGAAGCACCTCAGTCTAAAAAGAGGATGGTGATGCTGCGGGTGAAGCACCTCAGTCTAAAAAGAAGAGGGAGATGCTATGGGCGAAGCACCTCAGTCTAAAAAGAGTTGGATGATGCTGCGGGTGAAGCACCTCAGTGTAAAAAGAAGAGGGTGATGCTGAGGGTGAAGCACCTCAGTCTTAAAAGAAGAGGGTGATACTGCGGGCGAAGCACGTCAGTCTAAAAAGAGTTGGATGATGCTGCGGGTGAAGCACCTCAGTCGAAAAAGAAGTGGTTGATGCTGCGGGCAAAGCACCTCAGTCTAAAAAGAAGAGGGAGATGCTATGGGCAAAGCACCTCAGTCTCAAAAGAGGAGGGAGATGCTGCGGGTGAAGCACCCCAGTGTAAAAAGAAGAGGATGATGCTGTGGGCGAAGCACCTCACTCTAAAAAGAAGAGGGTGATGCTGCGGTTGAAGCACCTCAGTCTCAAAAGAGGAGGGAGATGCTGAGGGTGAAGCCCCTCAGTCTAGAAAGAAGAGGGTGATGCTGCGGGCAAAACACCTCAGTCTAAAAAGAGTTGGATGATGCTGAGGGTGAAGCACCTCAGTCTTAAAAGAAGGGGGTGATGCTGAGGGTGAAGCATCTCAGTCTAAAAAGAGGAGGGAGATGCTGAGGGTGAAGCACCTCGGTTTAAAAAGAAGAGGGTGATGCTAAGGGCGAAGCACCTCAGTTTAAAAAAAGGAGGGAGATGCTGCGGGTGAAGCACCTCAGTCTAAAAAGTGGAGAGGATGCTGTGGGTGAAGCACCTCAGTCTAAAATGAGGAGGGTGATGCTGAGGGTGAAGCACCTCAGTCTCAAAAGAAGAGGGTGATGCTGAGGGTGAAGCACCTCAGTCTAAAAAGAGGAGGGTGATGCTGAGGGTGAAGCACCTCAGTCTAAAAAGAAGAGGGTGATGCTGAGGGTGAAGCACCTCAGTCTAAAAAGAGGAGGGTGATGCTGAGGGTGAAGCACCTCAGTCTAAAAAGAGGAGGGTGATGCTGTGGGTGAAGCACCTCAGTCTAAAAAGAGGAGGATGATGCTGAGGGTGAAGCACCTCAGTCTAAAAAGAGGAGGGTGATGCTGAGGGTGAAGCACCTCAGTCTAAAAAGAGGAGGGAGATGCTGCGGGTGAAGCACTTGTGTCTAAAAAGAAAGGGGTGATGCTGTGGGTGAAGCACCTCAGTCTAAAAAGAGGAGGAGGATACTGAGGGTGATGCACCTCAGTCTAAAACGAAGAGGGTGATGCTATGGGTGAAGCACCTCAGTCTAAAAAGAGGAGGGTGATGCTGTGGGCGAAGCACCTCAGTCTAAAAAGAAGAGGGTGATGCTGCGGGTGAAGCACCTCAGTCTCAAAAGAAGAGGTTGATGCTGCGGGTGAAGCACCTCAGTCTAAAAAGATGAGGGTGATGCTGCGGGTGAAGCATCTCAGTCTAAAAAGAGGAGGGTGATGCTGCGGGTGAAGCACCTCAGTCTAAAAAGTGGAGGGTAATGCTGCGGGCAAAGCACCTCAGTCTAAAAAGAAGAGGAGATGCTGCGGGCGAAGCACCTCAGTCTCAAAAGAGGAGGGAGATGCTGCGGGCGAAGCACCTCAGTCTAAAAAGAAGAGGGTGATGCTAAGTGCGAAGCACCTCAGTCTAAAAAGTGGAGGGTGATGCTGAGGGTGAAGCACCTCAGTCTAAAAAGAAGAGGGTGATGCTGAGGGTGAAGCACCTCAGTCTAAAAAGAGGAGGATGATGCTTAGGGTGAAGCACCTCAGTCTAAAAAGAAGAGGGTGATGCTGAGGGTGAAGCACCTCAGTCTAAAAAGAGGAGGGTGATGCTGCGGGTGAAGCACCTCAGTCTAAAAAGAGGGGGGTGACGCTGCGGGTGAAGCACCTCAGTCTAAAAAGAGGAGGGTGTTGCTGCGGGTGAAGCACCTCTGTTTAAAAAGAAGAGGGTGATGCTGCGGGCGAAGCACCTCAGTCTAAAAAGAAGAGGGTGATCCCCTCAGTCTAAAAAGAAAAGGGAGATGCTATAGGCAAAGCACCTCAGGCTCAAAAGAGGAGGGAGATGCTGCGGGCTAAGCACCTCAGACTAAAAAGAATAGAGTGATGCTGCTGCGGGCGAAACACCTCAGTCTAAAAAAAGTTGGATGATGCTGAGGATGAAGCACCTCAGTGTAAAACGAAGTGGGTGATGCTATTGGTGAAGCACCTCAGCCTAAAAAGAGGAGGGAGATGCTGAGGGTGAAGCACCTCAGTTTGAAAAGAAGAGGGTGATGCTAAGTGCGAAGCACCTCAGTCTAAAAAGTGGAGGGTGATGCTGCGGGTGAAGCACCTCAGTCTAAAAAGAAGAGGGTGATGCTGAGGGCGAAGCACCTCAGTCTTAAAAGAAGAGGGTGATACTGCGGGCGAAGCACGTCAGTCTAAAAAGAGTTGGATGATGCTGCGGGTGAAGCACCTCAGTCGAAAAAGAAGTGGTTGATGCTGCGGGCAAAGCACCTCAGTCTAAAAAGAAGAGGGAGATGCTATGGGCAAAGCACCTCAGTCTCAAAAGAGGAGGGAGATGCTGCGGGTGAAGCACCTCAGTGTAAAAAGAAGAGGATGATGCTGTGGGCGAAGCACCTCACTCTAAAAAGAAGAGGGTGATGCTGCGGTTGAAGCACCTCAGTCTCAAAAGAGGAGGGAGATGCTGAGGGTGAAGCCCCTCAGTCTAGAAAGAAGAGGGTGATGCTGCGGGCGAAACACCTCAGTCTAAAAAGAGTTGGATGATGCTGAGGGTGAAGCACCTCAGTCTTAAAAGAAGGGGGTGATGCTGAGGGTGAAGCATCTCAGTCTAAAAAGAGGAGGGAGATGCTGAGGGTGAAGCACCTCGGTTTAAAAAGAAGAGGGTGATGCTAAGGGCGAAGCACCTCAGTTTAAAAAAAGGAGGGAGATGCTGCGGGTGAAGCACCTCAGTCTAAAAAGTGGAGAGGATGCTGTGGGTGAAGCACCTCAGTCTAAAATGAGGAGGGTGATGCTGAGGGTGAAGCACCTCAGTCTCAAAAGAAGAGGGTGATGCTGAGGGTGAAGCACCTCAGTCTAAAAAGAGGAGGGTGATGCTGAGGGTGAAGCACCTCAGTCTAAAAAGAAGAGGGTGATGCTGAGGGTGAAGCACCTCAGTCTAAAAAGAGGAGGGTGATGCTGAGGGTGAAGCACCTCAGTCTAAAAAGAGGAGGGTGATGCTGTGGGTGAAGCACCTCAGTCTAAAAAGAGGAGGATGATGCTGAGGGTGAAGCACCTCAGTCTAAAAAGAGGAGGGTGATGATGAGGGTGAAGCACCTCAGTCTAAAAAGAGGAGGGAGATGCTGCGGGTGAAGCACTTCAGTCTAAAAAGAAAGGGGTGATGCTGTGGGTGAAGCACCTCAGTCTAAAAAGAGGAGGAGGATACTGAGGGTGAAGCACCTCAGTCTAAAACGAAGAGGGTGATGCTATGGGTGAAGCACCTCAGTCTAAAAAGAGGAGGGTGATGCTGTGGGCGAAGCACCTCAGTCTAAAAAGAAGAGGGTGATGCTGCGGGTGAAGCACCTCAGTCTCAAAAGAAGAGGTTGATGCTGCGGGTGAAGCACCTCAGTCTAAAAAGATGAGGGTGATGCTGCGGGTGAAGCATCTCAGTCTAAAAAGATGAGGGTGATGCTGCGGGTGAAGCACCTCAGTCTAAAAAGTGGAGGGTAATGCTGCGGGCAAAGCACATCAGTCTAAAAAGAAGAGGAGATGCTGCGGGCGAAGCACCTCAGTCTCAAAAGAGGAGGGAGATGCTGCGGGCAAAGCACCTCAGTCTAAAAAGAAGAGGGTGATGCTAAGTGCGAAGCACCTCAGTCTAAAAAGTGGAGGGTGATGCTGAGGGTGAAGCACCTCAGTCTAAAAAGAAGAGGGTGATGCTGAGGGTGAAGCACCTCAGTCTAAAAAGAGGAGGATGATGCTTAGGGTGAAGCACCTCAGTCTAAAAAGAAGAGGGTGATGCTGAGGGTGAAGCACCTCAGTCTAAAAAGAGGAGGGTGATGCTGCGGGTGAAGCACCTCAGTCTAAAAAGAGGGGGGTGACGCTGCGGGTGAAGCACCTCAGTCTAAAAAGAGGAGGGTGATGCTGCGGGTGAAGCACCTCAGTTTAAAAAGAAGAGGGTGATGCTGCGGGCGAAGCACCTCAGTCTAAAAAGAAGAGGGTGATCCCCTCAGTCTAAAAAGAAGAGGGAGATGCTATAGGCAAAGCACCTCAGGCTCAAAAGAGGAGGGAGATGCTGCGGGCTAAGCACCTCAGTCTAAAAAGAATAGAGTGATGCTGCTGCGGGCGAAACACCTCAGTCTAAAAAAAGTTGGATGATGCTGAGGATGAAGCACCTCAGTGTAAAAAGAAGTGGGTGATGCTATGGGTGAAGCACCTCAGCCTAAAAAGAGGAGGGAGATGCTGAGGGTGAAGCACCTCAGTTTGAAAAGAAGAGGGTGATGCTAAGTGCGAAGCACCTCAGTCTAAAAAGTGGAGGGTGATGCTGAGGGTGAAGCATCTCGGTCTAAAAAGAGGAGGGAGATGCTGAGGGTGAAGCACCTCGGTTTAAAAAAAGGAGGGAGATGCTGCGGCTGAAGCACCTCAGTCTAAAAAGTGGAGAGGATGCTGTGGGTGAAGCACCTCAGTCTAAAAAGAGGAGGGTGATGCTACGGGTGAAGCACCTCAGTCTAAAAAGAGGAGGGTGATGCTGAGGGTGAAGCACCTCAGTCTAAAAAGAGGAGGGTGATGCTGAGGGTGAAGCACCTCAGTCTAAAAAGAAGAGGGTGATGCTGAGGGTGAAGCACCTCAGTCTAAAAAGAGGAGGGTGATGCTGAGGGTGATGCACCTCAGTCTAAAAAGAGGAGGGTGATGCTGTGGGTGAAGCACCTCAGTCTAAAAAGAGGAGGATGATGCTGAGGGTGAAGCACCTCAGTCTAAAAAGAGGAGGGTGATGCTGAGGGTGAAGCACCTCAGTCTAAAAAGAGGAGGGAGATGCTGCGGGTGAAGCACCTCAGTCTAAAAAGAAAGGGGTGATGCTGTGGGTGAAGCACCTCAGTCTAAAAAGAGGAGGAGGATGCTGAGTGTGAAGCACCTCAGTCTAAAATGAAGAGGGTGATGCTCTGGGTGAAGCACCTCAGTCTAAAAAGAGGAGGGTGATGCTGTGGGCGAAGCACCTCAGTCTAAAAAGAAGAGGGTGATGCTGCGGGTGAAGCACCTCTGTCTCAAAAGAAGAGGTTGATGCTGCAGGTGAAGCACCTCAGTCTAAAAAGATGAGGGTGATGCTGCGGGTGAAGCACCTTAGTCTAAAAAGTGGAGGGTAATGCTGCGGGCAAAGCACCTCAGTCTAAAAAGAAGAGGAGATGCTGCGGGCGAAGCACCTCAGTCTCAAAAGAGGAGGGAGATGCTGCGGGCGAAGCACCTCAGTCTAAAAAGAAGAGGGTGATGCTAAGTGCGAAGCACCTGTCTAAAAAGTGGAGGGTGATGCTGAGGGTGAAGCACCTCAGTCTAAAAAGAAGAGGGTGATGCTGAGGGTGAAGCACCTCAGTCTAAAAAGAGGAGGATGATGCTTAGGGTGAAGCACCTCAATCTAAAAAGAAGAGGGTGATGCTGAGGGTGAAGCACCTCAGTCTAAAAAGAGGAGGGTGATGCTGCGGGTGAAGCACCTCAGTCTAAAAAGAGGGGGGTGACGCTGCGGGTGAAGCAACTCAGTCTAAAAAGAGGAGGGTGATGCTGCGGGTTAAGCACCTCAGTCTAAAAAGAAGAGGGTGATGCTGCGGGCGAAGCACCTCAGTCTAAAAAGAAGAGGGTGATCCCCTCAGTCTAAAGAGAAGAGGGAGATGCTATAGGCAAAGCACCTCAGTCTCAAAAGAGGAGGGAGATGCTGCGAGCTAAGCACCTCAGTCTAAAAAGAAGAGAGTGATGCTGCGGGCGAAACACCTCAGTCTAAAAAAAGTTGGATGATGCTGAGGATGAAGCACATCAGTGTAAAAAGAAGAGGGTGATGCTATGGGTGAAGCACCTCAGCCTAAAAAGAGGAGGGAGATGCTGAGGGTGAAGCACCTCAGTTTGAAAAGAAGAGGGTGATGCTAAGTGCGAAGCTCCTCAGTCTAAAAAGAGGAGGGAGATGCTGCGGGTGAAGCACCTCAGCCTAAAAAGAGGAGGGAGATGCTGAGGGTGAAGCACCTCAGTCTAAAAAGAAGAGGGTGATGCTGCGGGCGAAGCACCTCAGTCTCAAAAGAGGAGGGAGATGCTGCGGGCTAAGCACCTCAGTCTAAAAAGAAGAGGGTGATGCTAAGTGCGAAGCACCTCAGTCTAAAAAGTGGAGGGTGATGCTGAGGGTGAAGCACCTCAGTCTAAAAAGAAGAGGGTGATGCTGAGGGTGAAGCACCTCAGTCTAAAAAGAGGAGGATGATGCTTAGGGTGAAGCACCTCAGTCTAAAAAGAAGAGGGTGATGCTGCGGGTGAAGCACCTCAGTCTAAAAAGAGGAGGGTGATGCTGCGGGTGAAGCACCTCAGTCTAAAAAGAAGAGGGTGATGCTGAGGGTGAAGAACCTCAGTCTAAAAAGAAGAGGGTGATGCTGAGGGTGAAGCACCTCAGTCTAAAAAGAGGAGGGTGATGCTGCGGGTGAAGCACCTCAGTCTAAAAAGAGGATGGTGATGCTGCGGGTGAAGCACCTCAGTCTAAAAAGAAGAGGGAGATGCTATGGGCAAAGCACCTCAGTCTCAAAAGAGGAGGGAGATGCTGCGGGTGAAGCACCTCAGTCTAAAAAGAAGAGGGTGATGCTACGGGCGAAGCACCTCAGTCTAAAAAGAGTTGGATGATGCTGCGGGTGAAGCACCTCAGTCTAAAAAGAAGAGGGTGATGCTGAGGGCGAAGCACCTCAGTCTTAAAAGAAGAGGGTGATACTGCGGGCGAAGCACGTCAGTCTAAAAAGAGTTGGATGATGCTGCGGGTGAAGCACCTCAGTCGAAAAAGAAGTGGTTGATGCTGCGGGCAAAGCACCTCAGTCTAAAAAGAAGAGGGAGATGCTATGGGCAAAGCACCTCAGTCTCAAAAGAGGCGGGAGATGCTGCGGGTGAAGCACCTCAGTGTAAAAAGAAGAGGATGATGCTGTGGGCGAAGCACCTCACTCTAAAAAGAAGAGGGTGATGCTGCAGTTGAAGCACCTCAGTCTCAAAAGAGGAGGGAGATGCTGAGGGTGAAGCCCCTCAGTCTAGAAAGAAGAGGGTGATGCTGCCGGCGAAACACCTCAGTCTAAAAAGAGTTGGATGATGCTGAGGGTGAAGCACCTCAGTCTTAAAAAAAGGGGGTGATGCTGAGGGTGAAGCATCTCAGTCTAAAAAGAGGAGGGAGATGCTGAGGGTGAAGCACCTCGGTTTAAAAAGAAGAGGGTGATGCTAAGTGCGAAGCACCTCAGTCTAAAAAGTGGAGGGTGATGCTGAGGGTGAAGCATCTCAGTCTAAAAAGAGGAGGGAGATGCTGAGGGTGAAGCACCTCGGTTTAAAAAAAGGAGGGAGATGCTGCGGGTGAAGCACCTCAGTCTAAAAAGTGGAGAGGATGCAGTGGGTGAAGCACCTCAGTCTAAAAAGAGGAGGGTTATGCTACGGGTGAAGCACCTCAGTCTAAAAAGAAGAGGGTGATGCTGAGGGTGAAGCACCTCAGTCTAAAAAGAGGAGAGTGATGCTGAGGGTGAAGCACCTCAGTCTAAAAAGAAGAGGGTGATGCTGAGGGTGAAGCACCTCAGTCTAAAAAGAGGAGGGTGATGCTGAGGGTGAAGCACCTCAGTCTAAAAAGAGGAGGGTGATGCTGTGGGTGAAGCACCTCAGTCTAAAAAGAGGAGGATGATGCTGAGGGTGAAGCACCTCAGTCTAAAAAGAGGAGGGTGATGCTGAGGGTGAAGCACCTCAGTCTAAAAAGAGGAGGGAGATGCTGCGGGTGAAGCACCTCAGTCTAAAAAGAAAGGGGTGATGCTGTGGGTGAAGCACCTCAGTCTAAAAAGAGGAGGAGGATGCTGAGTGTGAAGCACCTCAGTCTAAAAAGAAGAGGGTGATGCTCTGGGTGAAGCACCTCAGTCTAAAAAGAGGAGGGTGATGCTGTGGGCGAAGCACCTCAGTCTAAAAAGAAGAGGGTGATGCTGCGGGTGAAGCACCTCTGTCTCAAAAGAAGAGGTTGATGCTGCAGGTGAAGCACCTCAGTCTAAAAAGATGAGGGTGATGCTGCGGGTGAAGCACCTTAGTCTAAAAAGTGGAGGGTAATGCTGCGGGCAAAGCACCTCAGTCTAAAAAGAAGAGGAGATGCTGCGGGCGAAGCACCTCAGTCTCAAAAGAGGAGGGAGATGCTGCGGGCGAAGCACCTCAGTCTAAAAAGAAGAGGGTGATGCTAAGTGCAAAGCACCTCAGTCTAAAAAGTGGAGGGTGATGCTGAGGGTGAAGCACCTCAGTCTAAAAAGAAGAGGGTGATGCTGAGGGTGAAGCACCTCAGTCTAAAAAGATGAGGATGATGCTTAGGATGAAGCACCTCAATCTAAAAAGAAGAGGGTGATGCTGAGGGTGAAGCACCTCAGTCTAAAAAGAGGAGGGTGATGCTGCGGGTGAAGCACCTCAGTCTAAAAAGAGGGGGGTGACGCTGCGGGTGAAGCAACTCAGTCTAAAAAGAGGAGGGTGATGCTGCGGGTTAAGCACCTCAGTCTAAAAAGAAGAGGGTGATGCTGTGGGCGAAGCACCTCAGTCTAAAAAGAAGACGGGTGATCCCCTCAGTCTAAAGAGAAGAGGGAGATGCTATAGGCAAAGCATCTAAGTCTCAAAAGAGGAGGGAGATGCTGCGAGCTAAGCACCTCAGTCTAAAAAGAAGAGAGTGATGCTGCGGGCGAAACACCTCGTCTAAAAAAAGTTGGATGATGCTGAGGATGAAGCACATCAGTGTAAAAAGAAGAGGGTGATGCTATGGGTGAAGCACCTCAGCCTAAAAAGAGGAGGGAGATGCTGAGGGTGAAGCACCTCAGTTTGAAAAGAAGAGGGTGATGCTAAGTGCGAAGCTCCTCAGTCTAAAAAGAGGAGGGAGATGTTGCGGGTGAAGCACCTCAGCCTAAAAAGAGGAGGGAGATGCTGAGGGTGAAGCACCTCAGTCTAAAAAGAAGAGGGTGATGCTGCGGGCGAAGCACCTCAGTCTCAAAAGAGGAGGGAGATGCTGCGGGCGAAGCACCTCAGTCTAAAAAGAAGAGGGTGATGCTAAGCGCGAAGCACCTCAGTCTAAAAAAGTGGAGGGTGATGCTGAGGGTGAAGCACCTCAGTCTAAAAAGAAGAGGGTGATGCTGAGGGTGAAGCACCTCAGTCTAAAAAGAGGAGGATGATGCTTAGGGTGAAGCACCTCAGTCTAAAAAGAAGAGGGTGATGCTGAGGGTGAAGCACCTCAGTCTAAAAAGAGGAGGGTGATGCTGCGGGTGAAGCACCTCAGTCTAAAAAGAAGAGGGTGATGCTGAGGGTGAAGAACCTCAGTCTAAAAAGAAGAGGGTGATGCTGAGGGTGAAGCACCTCAGTCTAAAAAGAGGAGGGTGATGCTGCGGGTGAAGCACCTCAGTCTAAAAAAGAGGATGGTGATGCTGCGGGTGAAGCACCTCAGTCTAAAAAGAAGAGGGAGATGCTATGGGCAAAGCACCTCAGTCTCAAAAGAGGAGGGAGATGCTGCGGGTGAAGCACCTCAGTCTAAAAAGAAGAGGGTGATGCTGAGGGTGAAGAACCTCAGTCTAAAAAGAAGAGGGTGATGCTGAGGGTGAAGCACCTCAGTCTAAAAAGAGGAGGGTGATGCTGCGGGTGAAGCACCTCAGTCTAAAAAAGAGGATGGTGATGCTGCGGGTGAAGCACCTCAGTCTAAAAAGAAGAGGGAGATGCTATGGGCAAAGCACCTCAGTCTCAAAAGAGGAGGGAGATGCTGCGGGTGAAGCACCTCAGTCTAAAAAGAAGAGGGTGATGCTACGGGCGAAGCACCTCAGTCTAAAAAGAGTTGGATGATGCTGCGGTTGAAGCACCTCAGTCTAAAAAGAAGAGGGTGATGCTGAGGGCGAAGCACCTCAGTCTTAAAAGAAGAGGGTGATACTGCGGGCGAAGCACGTCAGTCTAAAAAGAGTTGGATGATGCTGCGGGTGAAGCACCTCAGTCGAAAAAGAAGTGGTTGATGCTGCGGGCAAAGCACCTCAGTCTAAAAAGAAGAGGGAGATGCTATGGGCAAAGCACCTCAGTCTCAAAAGAGGAGGGAGATGCTGCGGGTGAAGCACCTCAGTGTAAAAAGAAGAGGATGATGCTGTGGGCGAAGCACCTCACTCTAAAAAGAAGAGGGTGATGCTGCGGTTGAAGCACCTCAGTCTCAAAAGAGGAGGGAGATGCTGAGGGTGAAGCCCCTCAGTCTAGAAAGAAGAGGGTGATGCTGCGGGCGAAACACCTCAGTCTAAAAAGAGTTGGATGATGCTGAGGGTGAAGCACCTCAGTCTTAAAAGAAGGGGGTGATGCTGAGGGTGAAGCATCTCAGTCTAAAAAGAGGAGGGAGATGCTGAGGGTGAAGCACCTCGGTTTAAAAAGAAGAGGGTGATGCTAAGGGCGAAGCACCTCAGTTTAAAAAAGGGAGGGAGATGCTGCGGGTGAAGCACCTCAGTCTAAAAAGTGGAGAGGATGCTGTGGGTGAAGCACCTCAGTCTAAAATGAGGAGGGTGATGCTGAGGGTGAAGCACCTCAGTCTCAAAAGAAGAGGGTGATGCTGAGGGTGAAGCACCTCAGTCTAAAAAGAGGAGGGTGATGCTGAGGGTGAAGCACCTCAGTCTAAAAAGAAGAGGGTGATGCTGAGGGTGAAGCACCTCAGTCTAAAAAGAGGAGGGTGATGCTGAGGGTGAAGCACCTCAGTCTAAAAAGAGGAGGGTGATGCTGTGGGTGAAGCACCTCAGTCTAAAAAGAGGAGGATGATGCTGAGGGTGAAGCACCTCAGTCTAAAAAGAGGAGGGTGATGCTGAGGGTGAAGCACCTCAGTCTAAAAAGAGGAGGGAGATGCTGCGGGTGAAGCACTTCAGTCTAAAAAGAAAGGGGTGATGCTGTGGGTGAAGCACCTCAGTCTAAAAAGAGGAGGAGGATACTGAGGGTGAAGCACCTCAGTCTAAAACGAAGAGGGTGATGCTATGGGTGAAGCACCTCAGTCTAAAAAGAGGAGGGTGATGCTGTGGGCGAAGCACCTCAGTCTAAAAAGAAGAGGGTGATGCTGCGGGTGAAGCACCTCAGTCTAAAAAGATGAGGGTGATGCTGCGGGTGAAGCATCTCAGTCTAAAAAGATGAGGGTGATGCTGCGGGTGAAGCACCTCAGTCTAAAAAGTGGAGGGTAATGCTGCGGGCAAAGCACCTCAGTCTAAAAAGAAGAGGAGATGCTGCGGGCGAAGCACCTCAGTCTCAAAAGAGGAGGGAGATGCTGCGGGCGAAGCACCTCAGTCTAAAAAGAAGAGGGTGATGCTAAGTGCGAAGCACCTCAGTCTAAAAAGTGGAGGGTGATGCTGAGGGTGAAGCACCTCAGTCTAAAAAGAAGAGGGTGATGCTGAGGGTGAAGCACCTCAGTCTAAAAAGAGGAGGATGATGCTTAGGGTGAAGCACCTCAGTCTAAAAAGAAGAGGGTGATGCTGAGGGTGAAGCACCTCAGTCTAAAAAGAGGAGGGTGATGCTGCGGGTGAAGCACCTCAGTCTTAAAAGAGGGGGGTGACGCTGCGGGTGAAGCACCTCAGTCTAAAAAGAGGAGGGTGATGCTGCGGGTGAAGCACCTCAGTTTAAAAAGAAGAGGGTGATGCTGCGGGCGAAGCACCTCAGTCTAAAAAGAAGAGGGTGATCCCCTCAGTCTAAAAAGAAGAGGGAGATGCTATAGGCAAAGCACCTCAGGCTCAAAAGAGGAGGGAGATGCTGCGGGCTAAGCACCTCAGTCTAAAAAGAATAGAGTGATGCTGCTGCGGGCGAAACACCTCAGTCTAAAAAAAGTTGGATGATGCTAAGGATGAAGCACCTCAGTGTAAAAAGAAGTGGGTGATGCTATGGGTGAAGCACCTCAGCCTAAAAAGAGGAGGGAGATGCTGAGGGTGAAGCACCTCAGTTTGAAAAGAAGAGGGTGATGCTAAGTGCGAAGCACCTCAGTCTAAAAAGTGGAGGGTGATGCTGAGGGTGAAGCATCTCAGTCTAAAAAGAGGAGGGAGATGCTGAGGGTGAAGCACCTCGGTTTTAAAAAAGGAGGGAGATGCTGCGGGTGAAGCACCTCAGTCTAAAAAGTGGAGAGGATGCTGTGGGTGAAGCACCTCAGTCTAAAAAGAGGAGGGTGATGCTATGGGTGAAGCACCTCAGTCTAAAAAGAAGAGGGTGATGCTGAGGGTGAAGCACCTCAGTCTAAAAAGAGGAGGGTGATGCTGAGGGTGAAGCACCTCAGTCTAAAAAGAAGAGGGTGATGCTGAGGGTGAAGCACCTCAGTCTAAAAAGAGGAGGGTGATGCTGAGGGTGAAGCACCTCAGTCTAAAAAGAGGAGGGTGATGCTGTGGGTGAAGCACCTCAGTCTAAAAAGAGGAGGATGATGCTGAGGGTGAAGCACCTCAGTCTAAAAAGAGGAGGGTGATGCTGAGGGTGAAGCACCTCAGTCTAAAAAGAGGAGGAAGATGCTGCGGGTAAAGCACCTCAGTCTAAAAAGAAAGGGGTGATGCTGTGGGTGAAGCACCTCAGTCTAAAAAGAGGAGGAGGATGCTGAGTGTGAAGCACCTCAGTCTAAAAAGAAGAGGGTGATGCTCTGGGTGAAGCACCTCAGTCTAAAAAGAGGAGGGTGATGCTGTGGGCGAAGCACCTCAGTCTAAAAAGAAGAGGGTGATGCTGCGGGTGAAGCACCTCTGTCTCAAAAGAAGAGGTTGATGCTGCAGGTGAAGCACCTCAGTCTAAAAAGATGAGGGTGATGCTGCGGGTGAAGCACCTTAGTCTAAAAAGTGGAGGGTAATGCTGCGGGCAAAGCACATCAGTCTAAAAAGAAGAGGAGATGCTGCGGGCGAAGCACCTCAGTCTAAAAAGAAGAGGGTGATGCTAAGTGCGAAGCACCTCAGTCTAAAAAGTGGAGGGTGATGCTGAGGGTGAAGCACCTCAGTCTAAAAAGAAGAGGGTGATGCTGAGGGTGAAGCACCTCAGTCTAAAAAGAGGAGGATGATGCTTAGGGTGAAGCACCTCAATCTAAAAAGAAGAGGGTGATGCTGAGGGTGAAGCACCTCAGTCTAAAAAGAGGAGGGTGATGCTGCGGGTGAAGCACCTCAGTCTAAAAAGAGGGGGGTGACGCTGCGGGTGAAGCACCTCAGTCTAAAAAGAGGAGGGTGATGCTGCGGGTTAAGCACCTCAGTCTAAAAAGAAGAGGGTGATGCTGCGGGCGAAGCACCTCAGTCTAAAAAGAAGAGGGTGATCCCCTCAGTCTAAAGAGAAGAGGGAGATGCTATAGGCAAAGCACCTCAGTCTCAAAAGAGGAGGGAGATGCTGCGAGCTAAACACCTCAGTCTAAAAAGAAGAGAGTGATGCTGCGGGCGAAACACCTCAGTCTAAAAAAAGTTGGATGATGCTGAGGATGAAGCACATCAGTGTAAAAAGAAGAGGGTGATGCTATGGGTGAAGCACCAAAGCCTAAAAAGAGGAGGGAGATGCTGAGGGTGAAGCACCTCAGTTTGAAAAGAAGAGGGTGATGCTAAGTACGAAGCTCCTCAGTCTAAAAAGAGGAGGGAGATGCTGCGGGTGAAGCACCTCAGCCTAAAAAGAGGAGGGAGATGCTGAGGGTGAAGCACCTCAGTTTAAAAAGAAGAGGGTGATGCTAAGTGCGAAGCACCTCAGTCTAAAAAGTGGAGGGTGATAATGAGGGTGAAGCACCTCAGTCTAAAAAGAAGAGGGTGATGCTGAGGGTGAAGCACCTCCGTCTAAAAAGAGGAGGATGATGCTGCGGATGAAGCACCTCAGTTTTAAAAGAAGAGGGTGATGCTGAGGGTGAAGCACCTCAGTCTAAAAAGAGGAGGGTGATGCTGCGGGTGAAGCACCTCAGTCTAAAAAGGGGGGGGTGACGCTGCGGGTGAAGCACCTCAGTCTAAAAAGAGGAGGGTGATGCTGAGGGTGAAGCACTCAGTCTAAAAAGAAGAGGGTGAAGCACCTCAGTCTAAAAAGAGGAGGGTGATGCTGCGGGTGAAGCACCTCAGTCTAAAAAGAAGTGGGTGATGCTGTGGGCGAAGCACCTCAGTCTAAAGAGAAGAGGCAGATGCTATGGGCAAAGCACCTCAGTCTCAAAAGAGGAGGGTGATGCTGTGGGCGAAGCACCTCAGTCTAAAAAGAAGAGGGTGATGCTGCGGGTGAAGCACCTAAGTCTCAAAAGAGGAGGGAGATGCTAAGAGTGAAGCACCTCAGTCTAGAAAGAAGAGGGTGATGCAGAGGGTGAAGCACCTCAGTCTAGAAAGAGGAGGGTGATGCTGAGGGTGAAGCACCTCAATCTAAAAAGAGGAGGGTGATACTGCGGCTGAAGCACCTCAGTCTCAAAAGAGGAGGGTGATGCTATGGGCAAAGCACCTCAGTCTCAAAAGAGGAGGGAGATGCTGCGGGTGAAGCACCTCAGTCTAAAAAGAAGAGGGTGATGCTACGGGCGAAGCACCTCAGTCTAAAAAGAGTTGGATGATGCTGCGGGTGAAGCACCTCAGTCTAAAAAGAAGAGGGTGATGCTGAGGGCGAAGCACCTCAGTCTTAAAAGAAGAGGGTGATACTGCGGGCGAAGCACGTCAGTCTAAAAAGAGTTGGATGATGCTGCGGGTGAAGCACCTCAGTCGAAAAAGAAGTGGTTGATGCTGCGGGCAAAGCACCTCAGTCTAAAAAGAAGAGGGAGATGCTATGGGCAAAGCACCTCAGTCTCAAAAGAGGAGGGAGATGCTGCGGGTGAAGCACCTCAGTGTAAAAAGAAGAGGATGATGCTGTGGGCGAAGCACCTCACTCTAAAAAGAAGAGGGTGATGCTGCGGTTGAAGCACCTCAGTCTCAAAAGAGGAGGGAGATGCTGAGGGTGAAGCCCCTCAGTCTAGAAAGAAGAGGGTGATGCTGCGGGCGAAACACCTCAGTGTAAAAAGAGTTGGATGATGCTGAGGGTGAAGCACCTCAGTCTAAAAAGAAGGGGGTGATGCTGAGGGTGAAGCATCTCAGTCTAAAAAGAGGAGGGAGATGCTGAGGGTGAAGCACCTCGGTTTAAAAAGAAGAGGGTGATGCTAAGGGCGAAGCACCTCAGTTTAAAAAAAGGAGGGAGATGCTGCGGGTGAAGCACCTCAGTCTAAAAAGTGGAGAGGATGCTGTGGGTGAAGCACCTCAGTCTAAAATGAGGAGGGTGATGCTGAGGGTGAAGCACCTCAGTCTCAAAAGAAGAGGGTGATGCTGAGGGTGAAGCACCTCAGTCTAAAAAGAGGAGGGTGATGCTGAGGGTGAAGCACCTCAGTCTAAAAAGAAGAGGGTGATGCTGAGGGTGAAGCACCTCAGTCTAAAAAGAGGAGGGTGATGCTGAGGGTGAAGCACCTCAGTCTAAAAAGAGGAGGGTGATGCTGTGGGTGAAGCACCTCAGTCTAAAAAGAGGAGGATGATGCTGAGGGTGAAGCACCTCAGTCTAAAAAGAGGAGGGTGATGCTGAGGGTGAAGCACCTCAGTCTAAAAAGAGGAGGGAGATGCTGCGGGTGAAGCACTTCAGTCTAAAAAGAAAGGGGTGATGCTGTGGGTGAAGCACCTCAGTCTAAAAAGAGGAGGAGGATACTGAGGGTGAGGCACCTCAGTCTAAAACGAAGAGGGTGATGCTATGGGTGAAGCACCTCAGTCTAAAAAGAGGAGGGTGATGCTGTGGGCGAAGCACCTCAGTCTAAAAAGAAGAGGGTGATGCTGCGGGTGAAGCACCTCAGTCTCAAAAGAAGAGGTTGATGCTGCGGGTGAAGCACCTCAGTCTAAAAAGATGAGGGTGATGCTGCGGGTGAAGCATCTCAGTCTAAAAAGAGGAGGGTGATGCTGCGGGTGAAGCACCTCAGTCTAAAAAGTGGAGGGTGATGCTGAGGGTGAAGCACCTCAGTCTAAAAAGAGAAGGGCGATGCTGAGGGTGAAGCACCTCAGTCTCAAATCGGGAGGGTGATGCTGCGGATGACGCACCTCAGTCTAAAAAGAGGAGGGTGATGCTGAGGGTGAAGCACCTCAGTCTAAAAAGAAGAGGGTGATGCTGAGGGTTAAGCACCTCAGTCTAAAAAGAGGAGGGTGATGCTGCGGGTGAAGCACCTCAGTCTAAAAAGAGGAGGGTGATGCTGTGGGCGAAGCACCTCAGTCTAAAAAGAAGAGGGAGATGCTATGGGCAAAGCACCTCAGTCTCAAAAGAGGAGGGTGATGCTGTGGGCGAAGCACCTCAGTCTAAAAAGAAGAGGGTGATGCTGCGGGTGAAGCACCTAAGTCTCAAAAGAGGAGGGAGATGCTAAGAGTGAAGCACCTCAGTCTAGAAAGTAGAGGGTGATGCAGAGGGTGAAGCACCTCAGTCTAGAAAGAGGAGGGTGATGCTGAGGGTGAAGCACCTCAATCTAAAAAGAGGAGGGTGATGCTGCGGCTGAAGCACCTCAGTCTAAAAAGAGGAGGGTGATACTGTGAGCGAAGCACCTCAGTCTAAAAAGAAGAGGGTGATGCTGAGGGTGAAGCACCTCAGTCTAAAAAGAAGAGGGTGATGCTGAGGGTGAAGCACCTTAGTCTAAAAAGAGGTGGGTGATGCTGCGGGTGAAGCATCTCAGTCTAAAAAGAGGAGGGTGATGCTGCGGGTGAAGCACCTCAGTCTAAAAAGTGGAGGGTAATGCTGCGGGCAAAGCACCTCAGTCTAAAAAGAAGAGGAGATGCTGCGGGCGAAGCACCTCAATCTCAAAAGAGGAGGGAGATGCTGCGGGCGAAGCACCTCAGTCTAAAAAGAAGAGGGTGATGCTAAGTGCGAAACACCTCAGTCTAAAAAGTGGAGGGTGATGCTGAGGGTGAAGCACCTCAGTCTAAAAAGAAGAGGGTAATGCTGCGGGTGAAGCACCTCTGTCTAAAAAGAGGAGGCTGATGCTGCGGGTGAAGCACCTCAGTTTAAAAAGAAGAGGGTGATGCTGCGGGCGAAGCACCTCAGTCTAAAAAGAAGAGGGTGATCCCCTCAGTCTAAAAAGAAGAGGGAGATGCTATAGGCAAAGCACCTCAGGCTCAAAAGAGGAGGGAGATGCTGCGGGCTAAGCACCTCAGTCTAAAAAGAATAGAGTGATGCTGCTGCGGGCGAAACACCTCAGTCTAAAAAAAGTTGGATGATGCTGAGGATGAAGCACCTCAGTGTAAAAAGAAGTGGGTGATGCTATGGGTGAAGCACCTCAGCCTAAAAAGAGGAGGGAGATGCTGAGGGTGAAGCACCTCAGTTTGAAAAGAAGAGGGTGATGCTAAGTGCGAAGCTCCTCAGTCTAAAAAGAGGAGGGAGATGCTGCGGGTGAAGCACCTCAGCCTAAAAAGAGGAGGGAGATGCTGAGGGTGAAGCACCTCAGTTTAAAAAGAAGAGGGTGATGCTAAGTGTGAAGCACCTCAGTCTAAAAAGTGGAGGGTGATGCTGAGGGTGAAGCACCTCAGTCTAAAAAGAAGAGGGTGATGCTGAGGGTGAAGCACCTCAGTCTAAAAAGAGGAGGATGATGCTTAGGGTGAAGCACCTCAGTCTTAAAAGAAGAGGGTGATGCTGAGGGTGAAGCACCTCAGTCTAAAAAGAGGAGGGTGATGCTGCGGGTTAAGCACCTCAGTCTAAAAAGAGGGGGATGACGCTGCGGGTGAAGCACCTCAGTCTAAAAAGAGGAGGGTGATGCTGCGGGTGAAGCACCTCAGTCTAAAAAGAAGAGGGTGATGCTGCGGGCGAAGCACCTCAGTCTAAAAAGAAGAGGGTGATCCCCTCAGTCTAAAAAGAAGAGGGAGATGCTATAGGCAAAGCACCTCAGTCTCAAAAGAGGAGGGAGATGCTGCGGGCTAAGCACCTCAGTCTAAAAAGAAGAGAGTGATGCTGCGGGTGAAGCACCTCAGTCTAAAAAGAAGAGGGTGATGCTGCGTGCGAAGCACCTCAGTCTAAAAAGAAGAAGGAGATGCTAAGGGCAATGAACCTCAGTTTTAAAAGAGGAGGGAGATGCTGTGGGTGAAGCACCTCAGTCTAAAAAGTGGAGGGTGATGCTGAGGGTGACGCACCTCAGTCTAAAAAGAAGAGGGTGATGCTGAGGGTGAAGCACCTCAGTCTAAAAAGAGAAGGGCGATGCTGAGGGTGAAGCACCTCAGTCTCAAATCGGGAGGGTGATGCTGCGGATGACGCACCTCAGTCTAAAAAGAAGAGGGTGATGCTGAGGGTTAAGCACCTCAGTCTAAAAAGAGGAGGGTGATGCTGCGGGTGAAGCACCTCAGTCTAAAAAGAAGTGGGTGATGCTGTGGGCGAAGCACCTCAGTCTAAAAAGAAGAGGGAGATGCTATGGGCAAAGCACCTCAGTCTCAAAAGAGGAGGGTGATGCTGTGGGCGAAGCACCTCAGTCTAAAAAGAAGAGGGTGATGCTGCGGGTGAAGCACCTAAGTCTCAAAAGAGGAGGGAGATGCTAAGAGTGAAGCACCTCAGTCTAGAAAGAAGAGGGTGATGCAGAGGGTGAAGCACCTCAGTCTAGAAAGAGGAGGGTGATGCTGAGGGTGAAGCACCTCAATCTAAAAAGAGGAGGGTGATGCTGCGGCTGAAGCACCTCAGTCTAAAAAGAGGAGGGTGATACTGTGAGCGAAGCACCTCAGTCTAAAAAGAAGAGGGTGATGCTGAGGGTGAAGCACCTCAGTCTAAAAAGAAGAGGGTGATGCTGAGGGTGAAGCACCTTAGTCTAAAAAGAGGTGGGTGATGCTGCGGGTGAAGCATCTCAGTCGAAAAAGAGGAGGGTGATGCTGCGGGTGAAGCACCTCAGTCTAAAAAGTGGAGGGTAATGCTGCGGGCAAAGCACCTCAATCTAAAAAGAAGAGGAGATGCTGCAGGCGAAGCACCTCAGTCTCAAAAGAGGAGGGAGATGCTGCGGGCGAAGCACCTCAGTCTAAAAAGAAGAGGGTGATGCTAAGTGCGAAGCACCTCAGTCTAAAAAGTGGAGGGTGATGCTGAGGGTGAAGCACCTCAGTCTAAAAAGAAGAGGGTGATGCTGAGGGTGAAGCACCTCAGTCTAAAAAGAGGAGGATGATGCTTAGGGTGAAGCACCTCAGTCTAAAAAGAAGAGGGTGATGCTGAGGGTGAAGCACCTCAGTCTAAAAAGAGGAGGGTGATGCTGCGGGTGAAGCACCTCAGTCTAAAAAGAGGGGGGTGACGCTGTGGGTGAAGCACCTCAGTCTAAAAAGAGGAGGGTGATGCTGCGGGTGAAGCACCTCAGTTTAAAAAGAAGAGGGTGATGCTGCGGGCGAAGCACCTCAGTCTAAAAAGAAGAGGGTGATCCCCTCAGTCTAAAAAGAAGAGGGAGAAGCTATAGGCAAAGCACCTCAGGCTCAAAAGAGGAGGGAGATGCTGCGGGCTAAGCACCTCAGTCTAAAAAGAATAGAGTGATGCTGCTGCGGGCGAAACACCTCAGTCTAAAAAAAGTTGGATGATGCTGAGGATGAAGCACCTCAGTGTAAAAAGAAGTGGGTGATGCTATGGGTGAAGCACCTCAGCCTAAAAAGAGGAGGGAGATGCTGAGGGTGAAGCACCTCAGTTTGAAAAGAAGAGGGTGATGCTAAGTGCGAAGCTCCTCAGTCTAAAAAGAGGAGGGAGATGCTGCGGGTGAAGCACCTCAGCCTAAAAAGAGGAGGGAGATGCTGAGGGTGAAGCACCTCAGTTTAAAAAGAAGAGGGTGATGCTAAGTGCGAAGCACCTCAGTCTAAAAAGTGGAGGGTGATGCTGAGGGTGAAGCACCTCAGTCTAAAAAGAAGAGGGTGATGCTGAGGGTGAAGCACCTCAGTCTAAAAAGAGGAGGATGATGCTTAGGGTGAAGCACCTCAGTCTTAAAAGAAGAGGGTGATGCTGAGGGTGAAGCACCTCAGTCTAAAAAGAGGAGGGTGATGCTGCGGGTGAAGCACCTAAGTCTAAAAAGAGGAGGATGATGCTTAGGGTGAAGCACCTCAGTCTAAAAAGAAGAGGGTGATGCTGAGGGTGAAGCACCTCAGTCTAAAAAGAGGAGGGTGATGCTGCGGGTGAAGCACCTCAGTCTAAAAAGAGGGGGGTGACGCTGTGGGTGAAGCACCTCAGTCTAAAAAGAGGAGGGTGATGCTGCGGGTGAAGCACCTCAGTTTAAAAAGAAGAGGGTGATGCTGCGGGTGAAGCACCTCAGTCTAAAAAGAGGAGGATGATGCTTAGGGTGAAGCACCTCAGTCTAAAAAGAAGAGGGTGATGCTGAGGGTGCAGCACCTCAGTCTAAAAAGAGGAGGGTGATGCTGCTGGTGAAGCACCTCAGTCTAAAAAGAGGGGGGTGACGCTGTGGGTGAAGCACCTCAGTCTAAAAAGAGGAGGGTGATGCTGCGGGTGAAGCACCTCAGTTTAAAAAGAAGAGGGTGATGCTGCGGGCGAAGCACCTCAGTCTAAAAAGAAGAGGGTGATCCCCTCAGTCTAAAAAGAAGAGGGAGATGCTATAGGCAAAGCACCTCAGGCTCAAAAGAGGAGGGAGATGCTGCGGGCTAAGCACCTCAGTCTAAAAAGAATAGAGTGATGCTGCTGCGGGCGAAACACCTCAGTCTAAAAAAAGTTGGATGATGCTGAGGATGAAGCACCTCAGTGTAAAAAGAAGTGGGTGATGCTATGGGTGAAGCACCTCAGCCTAAAAAGAGGAGGGTGATGCTGCGGGTGAAGCACCTCAGTTTAAAAAGAAGAGGGTGATGCTGTGGGCGAAGCACCTCAGTCTAAAAAGAAGAGGGTGATCCCCTCAGTCTAAAAAGAAGAGGGAGATGCTATAGGCAAAGCACCTTAGTCTCAAAAGAGGAGGGAGATGCTGCGGGCTAAGCACCTCAGTCTAAAAAGAAGAGAGTGATGCTGCGGGTGAAGCACCTCAGTCTTAAAAGAAGAGGGTGATGCTGCGTGCGAAGCACCTCAGTCTAAAAAGAAGAGGGAGATGCTGAGGGTGAAGCACCTCGGTTTTAAAAGAGGAGGGAGATGCTGTGGGTGAAGCACCTCAGTCTAAAAAGTGGAGGGTGATGCTGAGGGTGACGCACCTCAGTCGAAAAAGAGAAGGGCGATGCTGAGGGTTAGCACCTCAGTCTCAAATTGGGAGGGTGATGCTGCGGATGACACACCTCAGTCTAAAAAGAAGAGGGTGATGCTGAGGGTTAAGCACCTCAGTCTAAAAAGAGGAGGGTGATGCTGCGGGTGAAGCACCTCAGTCTAAAAGGAAGTGGGTGATGCTGTGGGCGAGGCACCTCAGTCTAAAAAGAAGAGGGAGATGCTATGGGCAAAGCACCTCAGTCTCAAAAGAGGAGGGTGATGCTGTGGGCGAAGCACCTCAGTCTAAAAAGAAGAGGGTGATGCTGCGGGTGAAGCACCTGAGTCTCAAAAGAGGAGGGAGATACTAAGAGTGAAGCACCTCAGTCTAGAAAGAAGAGGGTGATGCAGAGGGTGAAGCACCTCAGTCTAGAAAGAGGAGGGTGATGCTGAGGGTGAAGCACCTCAATCTAAAAAGAGGAGGTTGATACTGTGAGCGAAGCACCTCAGTCTAAAGAGAGGAGGGTGATGCTGAGGGTGAAGCACCTCAGTCTAAAAAGAAGAGGGAGATGCTATGGGCAAAGCACCTCAGTCTCAAAAGAGGAGGGAGATGCTGCGGGTGAAGCACCTCAGTCTAAAAAGAAGAGGGTGATGCTACGGGCGAAGCACCTCAGTCTAAAAAGAGTTGGATGATGCTGCGGGTGAAGCACCTCAGTCTAAAAAGAGGAGGTTGATACTGTGAGCGAAGCACCTCAGTCTAAAGAGAGGAGGGTGATGCTGAGGGTGAAGCACCTCAGTCTAAAAAGAAGAGGGAGATGCTGAGGGTGAAGCACCTCAGTCTAAAAAGAAGAGGGAGATGCTATGGGCAAAGCACCTCAGTCTCAAAAGAGGAGGGAGATGCTGCGGGTGAAGCACCTCAGTCTAAAAAGAAGAGGGTGATGCTACGGGCGAAGCACCTCAGTCTAAAAAGAGTTGGATGATGCTGCGGGTGAAGCACCTCAGTCTAAAAAGAAGAGGGTGATGCTGAGGGTGAAGAACCTCAGTCTAAAAAGAGGAGGGGGATGCTGCGGGTGAAGCACCTCATTCTAAAGAGAGGAGGGTGATGCTGCGGGTGAAGCACCTCAGTCTAAAAAGAAGAGGGAGATGCTATGGGCAAAGCACCTCAGTCTCAAAAGAGGAGGGAGATGCTGCGGGTGAAGCACCTCAGTCTAAAAAGAAGAGGGTGATGCTACGGGCGAAGCACCTCAGTCTAAAAAGAGTTGGATGATGCTGCGGGTGAAGCAACTCAGTCTAAAAAGAAGAGGGTGATGCTGAGGGCGAAGCACCTCAGTCTTAAAAGAAGAGGGTGATACTGCGGGCGAAGCACGTCAGTCTAAAAAGAGTTGGATGATGCTGCGGGTGAAGCACCTCAGTCAAAAAAGAAGAGGGTGATGCTGCGGGCGAAGCACCTCAGTCTAAAAAGAAGAGGGTGATCCCCTCAGTCTAAAAAGAAGAGGGAGATGCTATAGGCAAAGCACCTCAGTCTCAAAAGAGGAGGGAGATGCTGCGGGCTAGGCACCTCAGTCTAAAAAGAAGAGAGTGATGCTGCGGGTGAAGCACCTCAGTCTAAAAAGAAGAGGGTGATGCTGCGTGCGAAGCACCTCAGTCTAAAAAGAAGAGGGAGATGCTAAGGGCAAAGCACCTCAGTTTTAAAAGAGGAGGGAGATGCTGTGGGTGAAGCACCTCAGTCTAAAAAGTGGAGGGTGATGCTGAGGGTGACGCACCTCAGTCTAAAAAGAAGAGGGTGAAGCACCTCAGTCTAAAAAGAGAAGGGCGATGCTGAGGGTGAAGCACCTCAGTCTCAAATCGGGAGGGTGATGCTGCGGATGACGCACCTCAGTCTAAAAAGAAGAGGGTGATGCTGAGGGTTAAGCACCTCAGTCTAAAAAGAGGAGGGTGATGCTGCGGGTGAAGCACCTCAGTCTAAAAAGAAGTGGGTGATGCTCTGGGCGAAGCACCTCAGTCTAAAAGGAAGAGGGAGATGCTATGGGCAAAGCACCTCAGTCTCAAAAGAGGAGGGTGATGCTGTGGGCGAAGCACCTCAGTCTAAAGAGAAGAGGGTGATGCTGCGGGTGAAGCACCTAAGTCTCAAAAGAGGAGGGAGATGCTAAGAGTGAAGCACCTCAGTCTAGAAAGAAGAGGGTGATGCAGAGGGTGAAGCACCTCAGTCTAGAAAGAGGAGGGTGATGCTGAGGGTGAAGCACCTCAATCTAAAAATAGGAGGGTGATGCTGCGGCTGAAGCACCTCAGTCTAAAAAGAGGAGGGTGATACTGTGAGCGAAGCACCTCAGTCTAAAAAGAAGAGGGTGATGCTGAGGGTGAAGCACCTCAGTCTAAAAAGAAGAGGGTGATGCTGAGGGTGAAGTACCTTAGTCTAAAAAGAGGTGGGTGATGCTGCGGGTGAAGCATCTCAGTCTAAAAAGAGGAGGGTGATGCTGCGGGTGAAGCACCTCAGTCTAAAAAGTGGAGGGTAATGCTGCGGGCAAAGCACCTTAATCTAAAAAGAAGAGGAGATGCTGCGGGCGAAGCACCTCAGTCTCAAAAGAGGAGGGAGATGCTGCGGGCGAAGCACCTCAGTCTAAAAAGAAGAGGGTGATGCTAAGTGCGAAGCACCTCAGTCTAAAAAGTGGAGGGTGATGCTGAGGGTGAAGCACCTCAGTCTAAAAAGAAGAGGGTGATGCTGAGGGTGAAGCACATCAGTCTAAAAAGAGGAGGATGATGCTTAGGGTGAAGCACCTCAGTCTAAAAAGAAGAGGGTGATGCTGAGGGTGAAGCACCTCAGTCTAAAAAGAGGAGGGTGATGCTGCGGGTGAAGCACCTCAGTCTAAAAAGAGGGGGGTGACGCTGCGGGTGAAGCACCTCAGTCTAAAAAGAGGAGGGTGATGCTGCGGGTGAAGCACCTCAGTTTAAAAAGAAGAGGGTGATGCTGCGGGCGAAGCACCTCAGTCTAAAAAGAAGAGGGTGATCCCCTTATCTAAAAAGAAGAGGGAGATGCTATAGGCAAAGCACCTCAGGCTCAAAAGAGGAGGGAGATGCTGCGGGCTAAGCACCTCAGTCTAAAAAGAATAGAATGATGCTGCTGCGGGTGAAGCACCTCAGCCTAAAAAGAGGAGGGAGATGCTGAGGGTGAAGCACCTCAGTTTGAAAAGAAGAGGGTGATGCTAAGTGCGAAGCTCCTCAGTCTAAAAAGAGGAGGGAGATGCTGCGGGTGAAGCACCTCAGCCTAAAAAGAGGAGGGAGATGCTGAGGGTGAAGCACCTCAGTTTAAAAAGAAGAGGGTGATGCTAAGTGCGAAGCACCTCAGTCTAAAAAGTGGAGGGTGATGCTGAGGGTGAAGCACCTCAGTCTAAAAAGAAGAGGGTGATGCTGAGGGTGAGGCACCTCAGTCTAAAAAGAGGAGGATGATGCTTAGGGTGAAGCACCTCAGTTTAAAAAGAAGAGGGTGATGCTAAGTGCGAAGCACCTCAGTCTTAAAAGAGGAGGATGATGCTGCGGGTGAAGCACCTCAGTCTAAAAAGAAGAGGGTGATGCTGCGGGCGAAGCACCTCAGTCTAAAAAGAAGAGGGTGATCCCCTCAGTCTAAAAAGAAGAGGGAGATGCTATAGGCAAAGCACCTCAGTCTCAAAAGAGGAGGGAGATGCTGCGGGCTAAGCACCTCAGTCTAAAATGAAGAGAGTGATGCTGCGGGTGAAGCACCTCAGTCTAAAAATAAGAGGGTGATGCTGCGTGCGAAGCACCTCAGTCTAAAAAGAAGAGGGAGATGCTAAGGGCAAAGCACCTCAGTTTTAAAAGAGGAGGGAGATGCTGTGGGTGAAGCACCTCAGTCTAAAAAGTGGAGGGTGATGCTGAGGGTGACGCACCTCAGTCTCAAATCGGGAGGGTGATGCTGCGGATGACGCACCTCAGTCTAAAAAGAAGAGGGTGATGCTGAGGGTTAAGCACCTCAGTCTAAAAAGAGGAGGGTGATGCTGCGGGTGAAGCACCTCAGTCTAAAAAGAAGTGGGTGATGCTGTGGGCGAAGCACCTCAGTCTAAAAAGAAGAGGGAGATGCTATGGGCAAAGCACCTCAGTCTCAAAAGAGGAGGGTGATGCTGTGGGCGAAGCACCTCAGTCTAAAAAGAAGAGGGTGATGCTGCGGGTGAAGCACCTAAGTCTCAAAAGAGGAGGGAGATGCTAAGAGTGAAGCACCTCAGTCTAGAAAGAAGAGGGTGATGCAGAGGGTGAAGCACCTCAGTCTAGAAAGAGGAGGGTGATGCTGAGGGTGAAGCACCTCAATCTAAAAAGAGGAGGTTGATGCTGCGGCTGAAGCACCTCAGTCTAAAAAGAGGAGGGTGATACTGTGAGCGAAGCACCTCAGTCTCAAAAGAGTAGGGTGATGCTGCGGGTGAAGCACCTCAGTCTAAAAAGAAGAGGGTGATGCTGAGGGTGAAGAACCTCAGTCTAAAAAGAGGAGGGGGATGCTGCGGGTGAAGCACCTCATTCTAAAGAGAGGATGGTGATGCTGCGGGTGAAGCACCTCAGTCTAAAAAGAAGAGGGAGATGTTATGGGCAAAGCACCTCAGTCTCAAAAGAGGAGGGAGATGCTGCGGGTGAAGCACCTCAGTCTAAAAAGAAGAGGGTGATGCTACGGGCGAAGCACCTCAGTCTAAAAAGAGTTGGATGATGCTGCGGGTGAAGCACCTCAGTCTAAAAAGAAGAGGGTGATGCTGAGGGCGAAGCACCTCAGTCTTAAAAGAAGAGGGTGATACTGCGGGCGAAGCACGTCAGTCTAAAAAGAGTTGGATGATGCTGCGGGTGAAGCACCTCAGTCGAAAAAGAAGTGGTTGATGCTGCGGGCAAAGCACCTCAGTCTAAAAAGAAGAGGGAGATGCTATGGGCAAAGCACCTCAGTCTCAAAAGAGGAGGGAGATGCTGCGGTTGAAGCACCTCAGTGTAAAAAGAAGAGGATGATGCTGTGGGCGAAGCACCTCACTCTAAAAAGAAGAGGGTGATGCTGCGGTTGAAGCACCTCAGTCTCAAAAGAGGAGGGAGATGCTGAGAGTGAAGCCCCTCAGTCTAGAAAGAAGAGGGTGATGCTGAGGGTGAAGCACCTCAGTCTAAAAAGAAGAGGGTGATGCTGCGGGCGAAGCATCTCAGTCTAAAAAGAGGAGGGAGATGCTGAGGGTGAAGCACCTCGGTTTAAAAAGAAGAGGGTGATGCTAAGGGCGAAGCACCTCAGTTTAAAAAAAGGAGGGAGATGCTGCGGGTGAAGCACCTCAGTCTAAAAAGTGGAGAGGATGCTGTGGGTGAAGCACCTCAGTCTAAAAAGAGGAGGGTGATGCTGAGGGTGAAGCACCTCAGTCTAAAAAGAAGAGGGTGATGCTGAGGGTGAAGCACCTCAGTCTAAAAAGAGGAGGGTGATGCTGAGGGTGAAGCACCTCAGTCTAAAAAGAAGAGGGTGATGCTGAGGGTGAAGCACCTCAGTCTAAAAAGAGGAGGGTGATGCTGAGGGTGAAGCACCTCAGTCTAAAAAGAGGAGGGTGATGCTGTGGGTGAAGCACCTCAGTCTAAAAAGAGAAGGATGATGCTGAGGGTGAAGCACCTCAGTCTAAAAAGAGGAGGGTGATGCTGAGGGTGACGCACCTCAGTCTAAAAAGAGGAGGGAGATGCTGCGGGTGAAGCACCTCAGTCTAAAAAGAAAGGGGTGATGCTGTGGGTGAAGCACCTCAGTCTAAAAAGAGGAGGAGGATGCTGAGGGTGAAGCACCTCAGTCTAAAAAGAAGAGGGTGATGCTATGGGTGAAGCACCTCAGTCTAAAAAGAGGAGGGTGATGCTGTGGGCGAAGCACCTCAGTCTAAAAAGAAGAGGGTGATGCTGCGGGTGAAGCACCTCAGTCTCAAAAGAAGAGGTTGATGCTGCGGGTGAAGCACCTCAGTCTAAAAAGATGAGGGTGATGCTGCGGGTGAAGCATCTCAGTCTAAAAAGAGGAGGATGATGCTGCGGGTGAAGCACCTCAGTCTAAAAAGTGGAGGGTAATGCTGCGGGCAAAGCACCTCAGTCTAAAAAGAAGAGGAGATGCTGCGGGCAAAGCACCTCAGTCTCAAAAGAGGAGGGAGATGCTCCGGGCGAAGCACCTCAGTCTAAAAAGAAGAGGGTGATGCTGAGGGCGAAGCACCTCAGTCTTAAAAGAAGAGGGTGATACTGCGGGCGAAGCACGTCAGTCTAAAAAGAGTTGGATGATGCTGCGGGTGAAGCACCTCAGTCGAAAAAGAAGTGGTTGATGCTGCGGGCAAAGCACCTCAGTCTAAAAAGAAGAGGGAGATGCTATGGGCAAAGCACCTCAGTCTCAAAAGAGGAGGGAGATGCTGCGGTTGAAGCACCTCAGTGTAAAAAGAAGAGGATGATGCTGTGGGCGAAGCACCTCACTCTAAAAAGAAGAGGGTGATGCTGCGGTTGAAGCACCTCAGTCTCAAAAGAGGAGGGAGATGCTGAGAGTGAAGCCCCTCAGTCTAGAAAGAAGAGGGTGATGCTGAGGGTGAAGCACCTCAGTCTAAAAAGAAGAGGGTGATGCTGAGGGCAAAGCACCTCAGTCTAAAAAGAAGAGGGTGATGCTGCGGGCGAAGCATCTCAGTCTAAAAAGAGGAGGGAGATGCTGAGGGTGAAGCACCTCGGTTTAAAAAGAAGAGGGTGATGCTAAGGGCGAAGCACCTCAGTTTAAAAAAAGGAGGGAGATGCTGCGGGTGAAGCACCTCAGTCTAAAAAGTGGAGAGGATGCTGTGGGTGAAGCACCTCAGTCTAAAAAGAGGAGGGTGATGCTGAGGGTGAAGCACCTCAGTCTAAAAAGAAGAGGGTGATGCTGAGGGTGAAGCACCTCAGTCTAAAAAGAGGAGGGTGATGCTGAGGGTGAAGCACCTCAGTCTAAAAAGAAGAGGGTGATGCTGAGGGTGAAGCACCTCAGTCTAAAAAGAGGAGGGTGATGCTGAGGGTGAAGCACCTCAGTCGAAAAAGAGGAGGGTGATGCTGTGGGTGAAGCACCTCAGTCTAAAAAGAGAAGGATGATGCTGAGGGTGAAGCACCTCAGTCTAAAAAGAGGAGGGTGATGCTGAGGGTGACGCACCTCAGTCTAAAAAGAGGAGGGAGATGCTGCGGGTGAAGCACCTCAGTCTAAAAAGAAAGGGGTGATGCTGTGGGTGAAGCACCTCAGTCTAAAAAGAGGAGGAGGATGCTGAGGGTGAAGCACCTCAGTCTAAAAAGAAGAGGGTGATGCTATGGGTGAAGCACCTCAGTCTAAAAAGAGGAGGGTGATGCTGTGGGCGAAGCACCTCAGTCTAAAAAGAAGAGGGTGATGCTGCGGGTGAAGCACCTCAGTCTCAAAAGAAGAGGTTGATGCTGCGGGTGAAGCACCTCAGTCTAAAAAGATGAGGGTGATGCTGCGGGTGAAGCATCTCAGTCTAAAAAGAGGAGGGTGATGCTGCGGGTGAAGCACCTCAGTCTAAAAAGTGGAGGGTAATGCTGCGGGCAAAGCACCTCAGTCTAAAAAGAAGAGGAGATGCTGCGGGCGAAGCACCTCAGTCTCAAAAGAGGAGGGAGATGCTCCGGGCGAAGCACCTCAGTCTAAAAAGAAGAGGGTGATGCTAAGTGCGAAGCACCTCAGTCTAAAAAGAAGAGGGTGATGCTAAGTGCGAAGCACCTCAGTCTAAAAAGAAGAGGGTGATGCTGAGGGTGAAACACCTCAGTCTAAAAAGAGGAGGATGATGCTTAGGTTGAAGCACCTCAGTCTTAAAAGAGGAGGGTGATGCTGCGGGTGTTGCACCTCAGTCTAAAAAGAGGGGGCTGACGCTGCGGGTGAAGCACCTCAGTCTAAAAAGAGAAGGGTGATGCTGCTGGTGAAGCACCTCAGTCTTAAAAGAGGAGGGAGATGCTGAGGGTGAAGCACCTCGGTTTAAAAAGAAGAGGGTGATGCTAAGGGCGAAGCACCTCAGTTTAAAAAAAGGAGGGAGATGCTGCGGGTGAAGCACCTCAGTCTAAAAAGTGGAGAGGATGCTGTGGGTGAAGCACCTCAGTCTAAAAAGAGGAGGGTGATGCTGAGGGTGAAGCACCTCAGTCTAAAAAGAAGAGGGTGATGCTGAGGGTGAAGCACCTCAGTCTAAAAAGAGGAGGGTGATGCTGAGGGTGAAGCACCTCAGTCTAAAAAGAAGAGGGTGATGCTGAGGGTGAAGCACCTCAGTCTAAAAAGAGGAGGGTGATGCTGAGGGTGAAGCACCTCAGTCGAAAAAGAGGAGGGTGATGCTGTGGGTGAAGCACCTCAGTCTAAAAAGAGAAGGATGATGCTGAGGGTGAAGCACCTCAGTCTAAAAAGAGGAGGGTGATGCTGAGGGTGACGCACCTCAGTCTAAAAAGAGGAGGGAGATGCTGCGGGTGAAGCACCTCAGTCTAAAAAGAAAGGGGTGATGCTGTGGGTGAAGCACCTCAGTCTAAAAAGAGGAGGAGGATGCTGAGGGTGAAGCACCTCAGTCTAAAAAGAAGAGGGTGATGCTATGGGTGAAGCACCTCAGTCTAAAAAGAGGAGGGTGATGCTGTGGGCGAAGCACCTCAGTCTAAAAAGAAGAGGGTGATGCTGCGGGTGAAGCACCTCAGTCTCAAAAGAAGAGGTTGATGCTGCGGGTGAAGCACCTCAGTCTAAAAAGATGAGGGTGATGCTGCGGGTGAAGCATCTCAGTCTAAAAAGAGGAGGGTGATGCTGCGGGTGAAGCACCTCAGTCTAAAAAGTGGAGGGTAATGCTGCGGGCAAAGCACCTCAGTCTAAAAAGAAGAGGAGATGCTGCGGGCGAAGCACCTCAGTCTCAAAAGAGGAGGGAGATGCTCCGGGCGAAGCACCTCAGTCTAAAAAGAAGAGGGTGATGCTAAGTGCGAAGCACCTCAGTCTAAAAAGAAGAGGGTGATGCTAAGTGCGAAGCACCTCAGTCTAAAAAGAAGAGGGTGATGCTGAGGGTGAAACACCTCAGTCTAAAAAGAGGAGGATGATGCTTAGGTTGAAGCACCTCAGTCTTAAAAGAGGAGGGTGATGCTGCGGGTGTTGCACCTCAGTCTAAAAAGAGGGGGCTGACGCTGCGGGTGAAGCACCTCAGTCTAAAAAGAGAAGGGTGATGCTGCTGGTGAAGCACCTCAGTCTTAAAAGAAGAGGGTGATGCTGCGGGCGAAGCACCTCAGTCTAAAAAGAAGAGGGTGATCCCCTCAGTCTAAAAAGAAGAGGGAGATGCTATATCCAAAGCACCTCAGTCTCAAAAGAGGAGGGAGATGCTGCGGGCTAAGCACCTCAGTCTAAAAAGAAGAGAGTGATGCTGCGGGTGAAGCTTCTCAATCTAAAAAGAAGAGGGTGATGCTACGTACGAAGCACCTCAGTCTAAAAAGAAGAGGGAGATGCTAAGGGCAAAGCACCTCAGTTTAAAAAGAGGAGGGAGATGCTGCGGGTGAAGCACCTCAGTCTAAAAAGTGGAGGGTGATGCTGAGGGTGACGCACCTCAGTCTAAAAAGAAGAGGGTGATGCTGAGGGTGAAGCACCTCAGTCTAAAAAGAGAGGGGCGATGCTGAGGGTGAAGCACCTCAGTCTCAAATCAGGAGGGTGATGCTGCGGATGAAGCACCTCAGTCTAAAAAGAGGAGGGTGATGCTGAGGTTGAAGCACCTCAGTCTAAAAAGAAGAGGGTGATGCTGAGGGTTAAGCACCTCAGTCTAAAAAGAGGAGGGTGATGCTGCGGGTGAAGCACCTCAGTCTAAAAAGAAGTGGGTGATGCTGCGGGCGAAGCACCTCAGTCTAAAAAGAAGAGAGAGATGCTATGGGCAAAGCACCTCAGTCTCAAAAGAGGAGGTTGATGCTGTGGGCGAAGCACCTCAGTCTAAAAAGAAGAGGGTAATGCTGCAGGTGAAGCACCTAAGTCTCAAAAGAGGAGGGAGATGCTAAGCGTGAAGCACCTCAGTCTAGAAAGAAGAGGGTGATGCAGAGGGTGAAGCACCTCAGTCTAGAAAGAGGAGGGTGATGCTGAGGGTGAAGCACCTCAATCTAAAAAGAGGAGGGTGATGCTGCGAGTGAAGCACCTCAGTCTAAAAAGAGGAGGGTGATGCTGTGAGCGAAGCACCTCAGTCTAAAAAGAAGAGGCTGATGCTGAGGGTGAAGCACCTCAGTCTAAGAAGAAGAGGGTGATGCTGAGGGTGAAGCACCTTAGTCTAAAAAGAGGTGGGTGATGCTGCGGGTGAAGCACCTCAGTCTAAAAAGAGGAGGGTGATACTGCGGGTGAAGAACCTCAGTCTAAAAAGAAGAGGGAGATGCTATGGGCAAAGCACCTCAGTCTCAAAAGAGGAGGGTGATGCTGCGGGTGAAGCACCTCAGCCTAAAAAGAAGAGGGTGATGCTGAGGGTGAAGAACCTCAGTCTGAAAATAAGAGAGTGATGCTGAGGATGAAGCACCTCAGTCTAAAAAGAGGAGGGTGATGCTGCGGGTGAAGCACCTCAGTCTAAAAAGAGGATGGTGATGCTGCGGGTGAAGCACCTCAGTCTAAAAAGAAGAGGGAGATGCTATGGGCAAAGCACCTCAGTCTCAAAAGAGGAGGGAGATGCTGCGGGTGAAGCACCTCAGTCTAAAAAGAAGAGGGTGATGCTGAGGGTGAAGAACCTCAGTCTAAAAAGAAGAGGATGATGCTGCGGGCGAAGCACCTCAGTCTAAAAAGAGTTGGATGATGCTGCGGGTGAAGCACCTCAGTCTAAAAAGAAGAGGGTGATGCTGAGGGCGAAGCACCTCACTCTTAAAAGAAGAGGGTGATACTGCGGGCGAAGCACGTCAGTCTAAAAAGAGTTGGATGATGCTGCGGGCAAAGCACCTCAGTCTAAAAAGAAGAGGGAGATGCTATGGGCAAAGCACCTCAGTCTCAAAAGAGGAGGGAGATGCTGCGGGTAAAGCACCTCAGTGTAAAAAGAAGAGGGTGATGCTGAGGGTGAAGCACCTCACTCTAAAAAGAAGAGGGTGATGCTGCGGTTGAAGCACCTCAGTCTCAAAAGAGGAGGGAGATGCTGAGGGTGAAGCCCCTCAGTCTAGAAAGAAGAGGGTGATGCTGAGGGTGAAGCACCTCAGTCTAAAAAGAAGAGGGTGATGCTGAGGGCAAAGCACCTCAGTCTAAAAAGAAGTGGGTGATGCTGCGGGCGAAACACCTCAGTCTAAAAAGAGTTGGATGATGCTGAGGGTGAGGCACCTCAGTCTTAAAAGAAGGGGGTGATGCTGAGGGTGAAGCATCTCAGTCTAAAAAGAGGGGGGAGATGCTGAGGGTGAAGCACCTCGGTTTAAAAAGAAGAGGGTGATGCTAAGGGCTAAGCAACTTAGTTTAAAAAAAGGAGGGAGAAGCTGCGGGTGAAGCACCGCAGTCTAAAAAGTGGAGAGGATGCTGTGGGTGAAGCACCTCAGTCTAAAAAGAGGAGGGTGGTGCTATGGGTGAAGCACCTCAGTCTAAAAAGAGGAGGGTGATGCTGTGGGTGAAGCACCTCAGTCTAAAAAGAGGATGATGATGCTGAGGGTGAAGCACCTCAGTCTAAAAAGAGGAGGGTGATGCTGAGGGTGAAGCACCTCAGTCTAAAAAGAGGAGGGAGATGCTGCGGGTGAAGCACCTCAGTCTAAAAAGAAAGGGGTGATGCTGTGGGTGAAGCACCTCAGTCTAAAAAGAGGAGAAGGATGCTGAGGGTGAAGCACCTCAGTCTAAAAAGAAGAGGTTGATGGTATGGGTGGAGCACCTCAGTCTAAAAAGCGGAGGGTGATGCTGTGGGCGAAGCACCTAAGTCTAAAAAGAAGAGGGTGATGCTGCGGGTGAAGCACCTCAGTCTCAAAAGAAGAAGTTGATGCTACGGGTGAAGCACCTCAGTCTAAAAAGATGAGGGTGATGCTGCGGGTGAAGCATCTCAGACTAAAAAGAGGAGGGTGATGCTGCGGGTGAAGCACCTCAGTCTAAAAAGTGGAGGGTAATGCTGCGGGCAAAGCACCTCAGTCTAAAAAGAAGAGGAGATGCTGCGGGCGAAGCACCTCAGTCTCAAAAGAGGAGGGAGATGCTGCGGGCGAAGCACCTCAGTCTAAAAAGAAGAGTGTGATGCTAAGTGCGAAGAACCTCAGTCTAAAAAGAAGAGGGTGATGCTGAGGGTGAAGCACCTCATTCTAAAAAGAAAAGGGTGATGCTGAGGGTTAAGCACCTCAGTCTAAAAAGAGGAGGATGATGCTTAGGGTGAAGCACCTCAGTCTAAAAAGAAGAGGGTGATGCTGAGGGTGAAGCTCCTCAGTCTAAAACGAGGAGGGTGATGCTGCGGGTGAAGCACCTCAGTCTGAAAAGAGGGGGCTGAGGCTGCGGGTGAAGCACCTCAGTCTAAAAAGAGAAGGGTGATGCTGCGGTTGAAGCACCTCAGTCTTAATAGAAGAGGGTGATGCTGCGGGCGAAGCACCTCAGTCTAAAAAGAAGAGGGTGATCCCCTCAGTCTAAAAAGAAGAGGGAGATGCTATAGGCAAAGCACCTCAGTCTCAAGAGAGGAGGGAGATGCTGCGGGCTAAGCACCTCAGTCTAAAAAGAAGAGAGTGATGCTGCGGGTGAAGCACCTCAGTCTAAAAAGAAGAGGGTGATGCTACGTACGAAGCACCTCAGTCTAAAAAGAAGAGGGAGATGCTAAGGGCAAAGCACCTCAGTTTAAAAAGAGGAGGGAGATGCTGCGGGTGAAGCACCTCAGTCTAAAAAGAGGGGGGAGATGCTGAGGGTGAAGCACCTCGGTTTAAAAAGAAGAGGGTGATGCTAAGGGCTAAGCAACTCAGTTTAAAAAAAGGAGGGAGAAGCTGCGGGTGAAGCACCGCAGTCTAAAAAGTGGAGAGGATGCTGTGGGTGAAGCACCTCAGTCTAAAAAGAGGACGGTGGTGCTATGGGTGAAGCACCTCAGTCTAAAAAGAGGAGGGTGATGCTGTGGGTGAAGCACCTCAGTCTAAAAAGAGGATGATGATGCTGAGGGTGAAGCACCTCAGTCTAAAAAGAGGAGGGTGATGCTGAGGGTGAAGCACCTCAGTCTAAAAAGAGGAGGGAGATGCTGCGGGTGAAGCACCTCAGTCTAAAAAGAAAGGGGTGATGCTGTGGGTGAAGCACCTCAGTCTAAAAAGAGGAGAAGGATGCTGAGGGTGAAGCACCTCAGTCTAAAAAGAAGAGGTTGATGCTATGGGTGGAGCACCTCAGTCTAAAAAGCGGAGGGTGATGCTGTGGGCGAAGCACCTAAGTCTAAAAAGAAGAGGGTGATGCTGCGGGTGAAGCACCTCAGTCTCAAAAGAAGAAGTTGATGCTACGGGTGAAGCACCTCAGTCTAAAAAGATGAGGGTGATGCTGCGGGTGAAGCATCTCAGACTAAAAAGAGGAGGGTGATGCTGCGGGTGAAGCACCTCAGTCTAAAAAGTGGAGGGTAATGCTGCGGGCAAAGCACCTCAGTCTAAAAAGAAGAGGAGATGCTGCGGGCAAAGCACCTCAGTCTCAAAAGAGGAGGGAGATGCTGCGGGCGAAGCACCTCAGTCTAAAAAGAAGAGTGTGATGCTAAGTGCGAAGAACCTCAGTCTAAAAAGAAGAGGGTGATGCTGAGGGTGAAGCACCTCATTCTAAAAAGAAGAGGGTGATGCTGAGGGTTAAGCACCTCAGTCTAAAAAGAGGAGGATGATGCTTAGGGTGAAGCACCTCAGTCTAAAAAGAAGAGGGTGATGCTGAGGGTGAAGCTCCTCAGTCTAAAACGAGGAGGGTGATGCTGCGGGTGAAGCACCTCAGTCTGAAAAGAGGGGGCTGAGGCTGCGGGTGAAGCACCTCAGTCTAAAAAGAGAAGGGTGATGCTGCGGTTGAAGCACCTCAGTCTTAATAGAAGAGGGTGATGCTGCGGGCGAAGCACCTCAGTCTAAAAAGAAGAGGGTGATCCCCTCAGTCTAAAAAGAAGAGGGAGATGCTATAGGCAAAGCACCTCAGTCTCAAGAGAGGAGGGAGATGCTGCGGGCTAAGCACCTCAGTCTAAAAAGAAGAGAGTGATGCTGCGGGTGAAGCACCTCAGTCTAAAAAGAAGAGGGTGATGCTACGTACGAAGCACCTCAGTCTAAAAAGAAGAGGGAGATGCTAAGGGCAAAGCACCTCAGTTTAAAAAGAGGAGGGAGATGCTGCGGGTGAAGCACCTCAGTCTAAAAAGTGGAGGGTGATGCTGAGGGTGACGCACCTCAGTCTAAAAAGAAGAGGGTAATGCTGAGGGTGAAGCACCTCAGTCTAAAAAGAGAAGGGCGATCCTGAGGGTGAAGCACCTCAGTCTCAAATCAGGAGGGTGATGCTGCGGATGAAGCACGTCAGTCTAAAAAGAGGAGGGTGATGCTGAGGGTGAAGCACCTCAGTCTAAAAAGAAGAGGGTGATGCTGAGGGTTAAGCACCTCAGTCTAAAAAGAGGAGGGTGATGCTGCGGGTGAAGCACCTCAGTCTAAAAAGAAGTGGATGATGCTGCGGGCGAAGCACCTCAGTCTAAAAAGAAGAGAGAGATGCTATGGGCAAAGCACCTCAGTCTCAAAAGAGGAGGGTGATGCTGTGGGCGAAGCACCTCAGTCTAAAAAGAAGAGGGTGATGCTGCAGGTGAAGCACCTAAGTCTCAAAAGAGGATGGAGATGCTAAGCGTGAAGCACCTCAGTCTAGAAAGAAGAGGGTGATGCAGAGGGTGAAGCACCTCAATCTAAAAAGAGGAGGGTGATGCTGCGGGTGAAGCACCTCAGTCTAAAAAGAGGAGGGTGATGCTGTGAGAGAAGCACCTCAGTCTAAAAAGAAGAGGGTGATGCTGAGGGTGAAGCACCTCAGTCTAAAAAGAAGAGGGTGATGCTGAGGGTGAAGCACCTCAGTCTAAAAAGAAGTGGGTGATGCTGCGGGTGAAGCACCTCAGTCTAAAAAGAAGTGGGTGATGCTGCGGGCGAAGCACCTCAGTCTAAAAAGAAGAGAGAGATGCTATGGGCAAAGCACCTCAGTCTCAAAAGAGGAGGGTGATGCTGTGGGCGAAGCACCTCAGTCTAAAAAGAAGAGGGTGATGCTGCAGGGGAAGCACCTAAGTCTCAAAAGAGGAGGGAGATGCTGCGGATGAAGCACCTCAGTCTAAAAAGAGGAGGGTGATGCTGAGGGTGAAGCACCTCAGTCTAAAAAGAAGAGGGTGATGCTGAGGGTTAAGCACCTCAGTCTAAAAAGAGGAGGGTGATGCTGCGGGTGAAGCACCTCAGTCTAAAAAGAAGTGGATGATGCTGCGGGCGAAGCACCTCAGTCTAAAAAGAAGAGAGAGATGCTATGGGCAAGGTGAAGCACCTAAGTCTCAAAAGAGGAGGGAGATGCTAAGCGTGAAGCACCTCAGTCTAGAAAGAAGAGGGTGATGCAGAGGGTAAAGCACCTCAGTCTAGAAAGAGGAGGGTGATGCTGAGGGTGAAGCACCTCAGTCTAAAAAGAAGAGGGTGATGCTGCGGGTGAAGCACCTCAGTCTCAAAAGAAGAGGTTGATGCTACGGGTGAAGCACCTCAGTCTAAAAAGATGAGGGTGATGCTGCGGGTGAAGCATCTCAGACTAAAAAGAGGAGGGTGATGCTGCGGGTGAAGCACCTCAGTCTAAAAAGTGGAGGGTAATGCTGCGGGCAAAGCACCTCAGTCTAAAAAGAAGAGGAGATGCTGCGGGCGAAGCACCTCAGTCTCAAAAGAGGAGGGAGATGCTGCGGGCGAAGCACCTCAGTCTAAAAAGAAGAGTGTGATGCTAAGTGCGAAGAACCTCAGTCTAAAAAGAAGAGGGTGATGCTGAGGGTGAAGCACCTCATTCTAAAAAGAAAAGGGTGATGCTGAGGGTTAAGCACCTCAGTCTAAAAAGAGGAGGATGATGCTTAGGGTGAAGCACCTCAGTCTAAAAAGAAGAGGGTGATGCTGAGGGTGAAGCTCCTCAGTCTAAAACGAGGAGGGTGATGCTGCGGGTGAAGCACCTCAGTCTGAAAAGAGGGGGCTGAGGCTGCGGGTGAAGCACCTCAGTCTAAAAAGAGAAGGGTGATGCTGCGGTTGAAGCACCTCAGTCTTAATAGAAGAGGGTGATGCTGCGGGCGAAGCACCTCAGTCTAAAAAGAAGAGGGTGATCCCCTCAGTCTAAAAAGAAGAGGGAGATGCTATAGGCAAAGCACCTCAGTCTCAAGAGAGGAGGGAGATGCTGCGGGCTAAGCACCTCAGTCTAAAAAGAAGAGAGTGATGCTGCGGGTGAAGCACCTCAGTCTAAAAAGAAGAGGGTGATGCTACGTACGAAGCACCTCAGTCTAAAAAGAAGAGGGAGATGCTAAGGGCAAAGCACCTCAGTTTAAAAAGAGGAGGGAGATGCTGCGGGTGAAGCACCTCAGTCTAAAAAGAGGGGGGAGATGCTGAGGGTGAAGCACCTCGGTTTAAAAAGAAGAGGGTGATGCTAAGGGCTAAGCAACTCAGTTTAAAAAAAGGAGGGAGAAGCTGCGGGTGAAGCACCGCAGTCTAAAAAGTGGAGAGGATGCTGTGGGTGAAGCACCTCAGTCTAAAAAGAGGAGGGTGGTGCTATGGGTGAAGCACCTCAGTCTAAAAAGAGGAGGGTGATGCTGTGGGTGAAGCACCTCAGTCTAAAAAGAGGATGATGATGCTGAGGGTGAAGCACCTCAGTCTAAAAAGAGGAGGGTGATGCTGAGGGTGAAGCACCTCAGTCTAAAAAGAGGAGGGAGATGCTGCGGGTGAAGCACCTCAGTCTAAAAAGAAAGGGGTGATGCTGTGGGTGAAGCACCTCAGTCTAAAAAGAGGAGAAGGATGCTGAGGGTGAAGCACCTCAGTCTAAAAAGAAGAGGTTGATGCTATGGGTGGAGCACCTCAGTCTAAAAAGCGGAGGGTGATGCTGTGGGCGAAGCACCTAAGTCTAAAAAGAAGAGGGTGATGCTGCGGGTGAAGCACCTCAGTCTCAAAAGAAGAAGTTGATGCTACGGGTGAAGCACCTCAGTCTAAAAAGATGAGGGTGATGCTGCGGGTGAAGCATCTCAGACTAAAAAGAGGAGGGTGATGCTGCGGGTGAAGCACCTCAGTCTAAAAAGTGGAGGGTAATGCTGCGGGCAAAGCACCTCAGTCTAAAAAGAAGAGGAGATGCTGCGGGCGAAGCACCTCAGTCTCAAAAGAGGAGGGAGATGCTGCGGGCGAAGCACCTCAGTCTAAAAAGAAGAGTGTGATGCTAAGTGCGAAGAACCTCAGTCTAAAAAGAAGAGGGTGATGCTGAGGGTGAAGCACCTCATTCTAAAAAGAAGAGGGTGATGCTGAGGGTTAAGCACCTCAGTCTAAAAAGAGGAGGATGATGCTTAGGGTGAAGCACCTCAGTCTAAAAAGAAGAGGGTGATGCTGAGGGTGAAGCTCCTCAGTCTAAAACGAGGAGGGTGATGCTGCGGGTGAAGCACCTCAGTCTGAAAAGAGGGGGCTGAGGCTGCGGGTGAAGCACCTCAGTCTAAAAAGAGAAGGGTGATGCTGCGGTTGAAGCACCTCAGTCTTAATAGAAGAGGGTGATGCTGCGGGCGAAGCACCTCAGTCTAAAAAGAAGAGGGTGATCCCCTCAGTCTAAAAAGAAGAGGGAGATGCTATAGGCAAAGCACCTCAGTCTCAAGAGAGGAGGGAGATGCTGCGGGCTAAGCACCTCAGTCTAAAAAGAAGAGAGTGATGCTGCGGGTGAAGCACCTCAGTCTAAAAAGAAGAGGGTGATGCTACGTACGAAGCACCTCAGTCTAAAAAGAAGAGGGAGATGCTAAGGGCAAAGCACCTCAGTTTAAAAAGAGGAGGGAGATGCTGCGGGTGAAGCACCTCAGTCTAAAAAGTGGAGGGTGATGCTGAGGGTGACGCACCTCAGTCTAAAAAGAAGAGGGTAATGCTGAGGGTGAAGCACCTCAGTCTAAAAAGAGAAGGGCGATCCTGAGGGTGAAGCACCTCAGTCTCAAATCAGGAGGGTGATGCTGCGGATGAAGCACGTCAGTCTAAAAAGAGGAGGGTGATGCTGAGGGTGAAGCACCTCAGTCTAAAAAGAAGAGGGTGATGCTGAGGGTTAAGCACCTCAGTCTAAAAAGAGGAGGGTGATGCTGCGGGTGAAGCACCTCAGTCTAAAAAGAAGTGGATGATGCTGCGGGCGAAGCACCTCAGTCTAAAAAGAAGAGAGAGATGCTATGGGCAAAGCACCTCAGTCTCAAAAGAGGAGGGTGATGCTGTGGGCGAAGCACCTCAGTCTAAAAAGAAGAGGGTGATGCTGCAGGTGAAGCACCTAAGTCTCAAAAGAGGATGGAGATGCTAAGCGTGAAGCACCTCAGTCTAGAAAGAAGAGGGTGATGCAGAGGGTGAAGCACCTCAATCTAAAAAGAGGAGGGTGATGCTGCGGGTGAAGCACCTCAGTCTAAAAAGAGGAGGGTGATGCTGTGAGAGAAGCACCTCAGTCTAAAAAGAAGAGGGTGATGCTGAGGGTGAAGCACCTCAGTCTAAAAAGAAGAGGGTGATGCTGAGGGTGAAGCACCTCAGTCTAAAAAGAAGTGGGTGATGCTGCGGGTGAAGCACCTCAGTCTAAAAAGAAGTGGGTGATGCTGCGGGCGAAGCACCTCAGTCTAAAAAGAAGAGAGAGATGCTATGGGCAAAGCACCTCAGTCTCAAAAGAGGAGGGTGATGCTGCGGGCGAAGCACCTCAGTCTAAAAAGAAGAGGGTGATGCTGCAGGGGAAGCACCTAAGTCTCAAAAGAGGAGGGAGATGCTGCGGATGAAGCACCTCAGTCTAAAAAGAGGAGGGTGATGCTGAGGGTGAAGCACCTCAGTCTAAAAAGAAGAGGGTGATGCTGAGGGTTAAGCACCTCAGTCTAAAAAGAGGAGGGTGATGCTGCGGGTGAAGCACCTCAGTCTAAAAAGAAGTGGATGATGCTGCGGGCGAAGCACCTCAGTCTAAAAAGAAGAGAGAGATGCTATGGGCAAGGTGAAGCACCTAAGTCTCAAAAGAGGAGGGAGATGCTAAGCGTGAAGCACCTCAGTCTAGAAAGAAGAGGGTGATGCAGAGGGTGAAGCACCTCAGTCTAGAAAGAGGAGGGTGATGCTGAGGGTGAAGCACCTCAATCTAAAAAGAGGAGGGTGATGCTGCGGGTGAAACACCTCAGTCTAAAAAGAGGAGGGTGATGCTGTGAGAGAAGCACCTCAGTCTAAAAAGAAGAGGGTGATGCTGCGGGTGAAGCACCTCAGTCTCAAAAGAAGAGGTTGATGCTACGGGTGAAGCACCTCAGTCTAAAAAGATGAGGGTGATGCTGCGGGTGACGCATCTCAGTCTAAAAAGAGGAGGGTGATGCTGCGGGTGAAGCACCTCAGTCTAAAAAGTGGAGGGTAATGCTGCGGGCAAAGCACCTCAGTCTAAAAAGAAGAGGAGATGCTGCGGGCGAAGCACCTCAGTCTCAAAAGAGGAGGGATATGCTGCGGGCGAAGCACCTCAGTCTAAAAAGAGGAGGGAGATGCTGCGGGTGAAGCACCTCAGTCTAAAAAGTGGAGGGTGATGCTGAGGGTGACGCACCTCAGTCTAAAAAGAAGAGGGTGATGCTGAGGGTGAAGGACCTCAGTCTAAAAAGAGAAGGGCGATGCTGAGGGTGAAGCACCTCAGTCTCAAATCAGGAGGGTGATGCTGCGGATGAAGCACCTCAGTCTAAAAAGAGGAGGGTGATGCTGAGGTTGAAGCACCTCAGTCTAAAAAGAAGAGGGTGATGCTGAGGGTTAAGCACCTCAGTCTAAAAAGAGGAGGGTGATGCTGCGGGTGAAGCACCTCAGTCTAAAAAGAAGTCGGTGATGCTGCGGGCGAAGCACCTCAGTCTAAAAAGAAGAGAGAGATGCTATGGGCAAAGCACCTCAGTCTCAAAAGAGGAGGGTGATGCTGTGGGCGAAGCACCTCAGTCTAAAAAGAAGAGGGTGATGCTGCAGGTGAAGCACCTAAGTCTCAAAAGAGGAGGGAGATGCTAAGCGTGAAGCACCTCAGTCTAGAAAGAAGAGGGTGATGCAGAGGGTGAAGCACCTCAGTCTAGAAAGAGGAGGGTGATGCTGAGGGTGAAGCACCTCAATCTAAAAAGAGGAGGGTGATGCTGCGAGTGAAGCACCTCAGTCTAAAAAGAGGAGGGTGATGCTGTGAGCGAAGCACCTCAGTCTAAAAAGAAGAGGCTGATACTGAGGGTGAAGCACCTCAGTCTAAGAAGAAGAGGGTGATGCTGAGGGTGAAGCACCTTAGTCTAAAAAGAGGTGGGTGATGCTGCGGGTGAAGCACCTCAGTCTAAAAAGAGGAGGGTGATACTGCGGGTGAAGAACCTCAGTCTAAAAAGAAGAGGGAGATGCTATGGGCAAAGCACCTCAGTCTCAAAAGAGGAGGGTGATGCTGCGGGTGAAGCACCTCAGCCTAAAAAGAAGAGGGTGATGCTGAGGGTGAAGAACCTCAGTCTGAAAATAAGAGAGTGATGCTGAGGATGAAGCACCTCAGTCTAAAAAGAGGAGGGTGATGCTGCGGGTGAAGCACCTCAGTCTAAAAAGAGGATGGTGATGCTCCGGGTGAAGCACCTCAGTCTAAAAAGAAGAGGGAGATGCTATGGGCAAAGCACCTCAGTCTCAAAAGAGGAGGGAGATGCTGCGGGTGAAGCACCTCAGTCTAAAAAGAAGAGGGTGATGCTGAGGGTGAAGAACCTCAGTCTAAAAAGAAGAGGATGATGCTGCGGGCGAAGCACCTCAGTCTAAAAAGAGTTGGATGATGCTGCGGGTGAAGCACCTCAGTCTAAAAAGAAGAGGGTGATGCTGAGGGCGAAGCACCTCAGTCTTAAAAGAAGAGGGTGATACTGCGGGCGAAGCACGTCAGTCTAAAAAGAGTTGGATGATGCTGCGGGCAAAGCACCTCAGTCTAAAAAGAAGAGGGAGATGCTATGGGCAAAGCACCTCAGTCTCAAAAGAGGAGGGAGATGCTGCGGGTAAAGCACCTCAGTGTAAAAAGAAGAGGGTGATGCTGAGGGTGAAGCACCTCACTCTAAAAAGAAGAGGGTGATGCTGCGGTTGAAGCACCTCAGTCTCAAAAGAGGAGGGAGATGCTGAGGGTGAAGCCCCTCAGTCTAGAAAGAAGAGGGTGATGCTGAGGGTGAAGCACCTCAGTCTAAAAAGAAGAGGGTGATGCTGAGGGCAAAGCACCTCAGTCTAAAAAGAAGTGGGTGATGCTGCGGGCGAAACACCTCAGTCTAAAAAGAGTTGGATGATGCTGAGGGTGAGGCACCTCAGTCTTAAAAGAAGGGGGTGATGCTGAGGGTGAAGCATCTCAGTCTAAAAAGAGGGGGGAGATGCTGAGGGTGAAGCACCTCGGTTTAAAAAGAAGAGGGTGATGCTAAGGGCTAAGCAACTCAGTTTAAAAAAAGGAGGGAGAAGCTGCGGGTGAAGCACCGCAGTCTAAAAAGTGGAGAGGATGCTGTGGGTGAAGCACCTCAGTCTAAAAAGAGGAGGGTGGTGCTATGGGTGAAGCACCTCAGTCTAAAAAGAGGAGGGTGATGCTGTGGGTGAAGCACCTCAGTCTAAAAAGAGGATGATGATGCTGAGGGTGAAGCACCTCAGTCTAAAAAGAGGAGGGTGATGCTGAGGGTGAAGCACCTCAGTCTAAAAAGAGGAGGGAGATGCTGCGGGTGAAGCACCTCAGTCTAAAAAGAAAGGGGTGATGCTGTGGGTGAAGCACCTCAGTCTAAAAAGAGGAGAAGGATGCTGAGGGTGAAGCACCTCAGTCTAAAAAGAAGAGGTTGATGCTATGGGTGGAGCACCTCAGTCTAAAAAGCGGAGGGTGATGCTGTGGGCGAAGCACCTAAGTCTAAAAAGAAGAGGGTGATGCTGCGGGTGAAGCACCTCAGTCTCAAAAGAAGAAGTTGATGCTACGGGTGAAGCACCTCAGTCTAAAAAGATGAGGGTGATGCTGCGGGTGAAGCATCTCAGTCTAAAAAGAGGAGGGTGATGCTGCGGGTGAAGCACCTCAGTCTAAAAAGTGGAGGGTAATGCTGCGGGCAAAGCACCTCAGTCTAAAAAGAAGAGGAGATGCTGCGGGCGAAGCACCTCAGTCTCAAAAGAGGAGGGAGATGCTGCGGGCGAAGCACCTCAGTCTAAAAAGAAGAGTGTGATGCTAAGTGCGAAGAACCTCAGTCTAAAAAGAAGAGGGTGATGCTGAGGGTGAAGCACCTCATTCTAAAAAGAAGAGGGTGATGCTGAGGGTGAAGCACCTCAGTCTAAAAAGAGGAGGATGATGCTTAGGGTGAAGCACCTCAGTCTAAAAAGAAGAGGGTGATGCTGAGGGTGAAGCTCCTCAGTCTAAAACGAGGAGGGTGATGCTGCGGGTGAAGCACCTCAGTCTGAAAAGAAGGGGCTGAGGCTGCGGGTGAAGCACCTCAGTCTAAAAAGAGAAGGGTGATGCTGCGGGTGAAGCACCTCAGTCTTAATAGAAGAGGGTGATGCTGCGGGCGAAGCACCTCAGTCTAAAAAGAAGAGGGTGATCCCCTCAGTCTAAAAAGAAGAGGGAGATGCTATAGGCAAAGCACCTCAGTCTCAAGAGAGGAGGGAGATGCTGCGGGCTAAGCACCTCAGTCTAAAAAGAAGAGAGTGATGCTGCGGGTGAAGCACCTCAGTCTAAAAAGAAGAGGGTGATGCTACGTACGAAGCACCTCAGTCTAAAAAGAAGAGGGAGATGCTAAGGGCAAAGCACCTCAGTTTAAAAAGAGGAGGGAGATGCTGCGGGTGAAGCACCTCAGTCTAAAAAGTGGAGGGTGATGCTGAGGGTGACGCACCTCAGTCTAAAAAGAAGAGGGTAATGCTGAGGGTGAAGCACCTCAGTCTAAAAAGAGAAGGGCGATCCTGAGGGTGAAGCACCCCAGTCTCAAATCAGGAGGGTGATGCTGCGGATGAAGCACCTCAGTCTAAAAAGAGGAGGGTGATGCTGAGGGTGAAGCACCTCAGTCTAAAAAGAAGAGGGTGATGCTGAGGGTTAAGCACCTCAGTCTAAAAAGAGGAGGGTGATGCTGCGGGTGAAGCACCTCAGTCTAAAAAGAAGTGGATGATGCTGCGGGCGAAGCACCTCAGTCTAAAAAGAAGAGAGAGATGCTATGGGCAAGGTGAAGCACCTAAGTCTCAAAAGAGGAGGGAGATGCTAAGCGTGAAGCACCTCAGTCTAGAAAGAAGAGGGTGATGCAGAGGGTGAAGCACCTCAGTCTAGAAAGAGGAGGGTGATGCTGAGGAAGAAGCACCTCAATCTAAAAAGAGGAGGGTGATGCTGCGGGTGAAGCACCTCAGTCTAAAAAGAGGAGGGTGATGCTGTGAGAGAAGCACCTCAGTCTAAAAAGAAGAGGGTGATGCTGCGGGTGAAGCACCTCAGTCTCAAAAGAAGAGGTTGATGCTACGGGTGAAGCACCTCAGTCTAAAAAGATGAGGGTGATGCTGCGGGTGAAGCATCTCAGTCTAAAAAGAGGAGGGTGATGCTGCGGGTGAAGCACCTCAGTCTAAAAAGTGGAGGGTAATGCTGCGGGCAAAGCACCTCAGTCTAAAAAGAAGAGGAGATGCTGCGGGCGAAGCACCTCAGTCTCAAAAGAGGAGGGAGATGCTGCGGGCGAAGCACCTCAGTCTAAAAAGAAGAGTGTGATGCTAAGTGCGAAGAACCTCAGTCTAAAAAGAAGAGGGTGATGCTGAGGGTGAAGCACCTCAGTCTAAAAAGAAGAGGGTGATGCTGAGGGTGAAGCACCTCAGTCTAAAAAGAGGAGGATGATGCTTAGGGTGAAGCACCTCAGTCTAAAAAGAAGAGGGTGATGCTGAGGGTGAAGCTCCTCAGTCTAAAACGAGGAGGGTGATGCTGCGGGTGAAGCACCTCAGTCTGAAAAGAGGGGGCTGAGGCTGCGGGTGAAGCACCTCAGTCTAAAAAGAGAAGGGTGATGCTGCGGGTGAAGCACCTCAGTCTTAATAGAAGAGGGTGATGCTGCGGGCGAAGCACCTCAGTCTAAAAAGAAGAGGGTGATCCCCTCAGTCTAAAAAGAAGAGGGAGATGCTATAGGCAAAGCACCTCAGTCTCAAGAGAGGAGGGAGATGCTGCGGGCTAAGCACCTCAGTCTAAAAAGAAGAGAGTGATGCTGCGGGTTAAGCACCTCAGTCTAAAAAGAGGAGGGTGATGCTGCGGGTGAAGCACCTCAGTCTAAAAAGAAGTGGATGATGCTGCGGGCGAAGCACCTCAGTCTAAAAAGAAGAGAGAGATGCTATGGGCAAAGCACCTCAGTCTCAAAAGAGGAGGGTGATGCTGTGGGCGAAGCACCTCAGTCTAAAAAGAAGAGGGTGATGCTGCAGGTGAAGCACCTAAGTCTCAAAAGAGGATGGAGATGCTAAGCGTGAAGCACCTCAGTCTAGAAAGAAGAGGGTGATGCAGAGGGTGAAGCACCTCAATCTAAAAAGAGGAGGGTGATGCTGCGGGTGAAGCACCTCAGTCTAAAAAGAGGAGGGTGATGCTGTGAGAGAAGCACCTCAGTCTAAAAAGAAGAGGGTGATGCTGAGGGTGAAGCACCTCAGTCTAAAAAGAAGAGGGTGATGCTGAGGGTGAAGCACCTCAGTCTAAAAAGAAGTGGGTGATGCTGCGGGTGAAGCACCTCAGTCTAAAAAGAAGTGGGTGATGCTGCGGGCGAAGCACCTCAGTCTAAAAAGAAGAGAGAGATGCTATGGGCAAAGCACCTCAGTCTCAAAAGAGGAGGGTGATGCTGTGGGCGAAGCACCTCAGTCTAAAAAGAAGAGGGTGATGCTGCAGGGGAAGCACCTAAGTCTCAAAAGAGGAGGGAGATGCTGCGGATGAAGCACCTCAGTCTAAAAAGAGGAGGGTGATGCTGAGGGTGAAGCACCTCAGTCTAAAAAGAAGAGGGTGATGCTGAGGGTTAAGCACCTCAGTCTAAAAAGAGGAGGGTGATGCTGCGGGTGAAGCACCTCAGTCTAAAAAGAAGTGGATGATGCTGCGGGCGAAGCACCTCAGTCTAAAAAGAAGAGAGAGATGCTATGGGCAAGGTGAAGCACCTAAGTCTCAAAAGAGGAGGGAGATGCTAAGCGTGAAGCACCTCAGTCTAGAAAGAAGAGGGTGATGCAGAGGGTGAAGCACCTCAGTCTAGAAAGAGGAGGGTGATGCTGAGGGTGAAGCACCTCAGTCTAAAAAGAAGAGGGTGATGCTGCGGGTGAAGCACCTCAGTCTCAAAAGAAGAGGTTGATGCTACGGGTGAAGCACCTCAGTCTAAAAAGATGAGGGTGATGCTGCGGGTGAAGCATCTCAGACTAAAAAGAGGAGGGTGATGCTGCGGGTGAAGCACCTCAGTCTAAAAAGTGGAGGGTAATGCTGCGGGCAAAGCACCTCAGTCTAAAAAGAAGAGGAGATGCTGCGGGCGAAGCACCTCAGTCTCAAAAGAGGAGGGAGATGCTGCGGGCGAAGCACCTCAGTCTAAAAAGAAGAGTGTGATGCTAAGTGCGAAGAACCTCAGTCTAAAAAGAAGAGGGTGATGCTGAGGGTGAAGCACCTCATTCTAAAAAGAAAAGGGTGATGCTGAGGGTTAAGCACCTCAGTCTAAAAAGAGGAGGATGATGCTTAGGGTGAAGCACCTCAGTCTAAAAAGAAGAGGGTGATGCTGAGGGTGAAGCTCCTCAGTCTAAAACGAGGAGGGTGATGCTGCGGGTGAAGCACCTCAGTCTGAAAAGAGGGGGCTGAGGCTGCGGGTGAAGCACCTCAGTCTAAAAAGAGAAGGGTGATGCTGCGGTTGAAGCACCTCAGTCTTAATAGAAGAGGGTGATGCTGCGGGCGAAGCACCTCAGTCTAAAAAGAAGAGGGTGATCCCCTCAGTCTAAAAAGAAGAGGGAGATGCTATAGGCAAAGCACCTCAGTCTCAAGAGAGGAGGGAGATGCTGCGGGCTAAGCACCTCAGTCTAAAAAGAAGAGAGTGATGCTGCGGGTGAAGCACCTCAGTCTAAAAAGAAGAGGGTGATGCTACGTACGAAGCACCTCAGTCTAAAAAGAAGAGGGAGATGCTAAGGGCAAAGCACCTCAGTTTAAAAAGAGGAGGGAGATGCTGCGGGTGAAGCACCTCAGTCTAAAAAGAGGGGGGAGATGCTGAGGGTGAAGCACCTCGGTTTAAAAAGAAGAGGGTGATGCTAAGGGCTAAGCAACTCAGTTTAAAAAAAGGAGGGAGAAGCTGCGGGTGAAGCACCGCAGTCTAAAAAGTGGAGAGGATGCTGTGGGTGAAGCACCTCAGTCTAAAAAGAGGAGGGTGGTGCTATGGGTGAAGCACCTCAGTCTAAAAAGAGGAGGGTGATGCTGTGGGTGAAGCACCTCAGTCTAAAAAGAGGATGATGATGCTGAGGGTGAAGCACCTCAGTCTAAAAAGAGGAGGGTGATGCTGAGGGTGAAGCACCTCAGTCTAAAAAGAGGAGGGAGATGCTGCGGGTGAAGCACCTCAGTCTAAAAAGAAAGGGGTGATGCTGTGGGTGAAGCACCTCAGTCTAAAAAGAGGAGAAGGATGCTGAGGGTGAAGCACCTCAGTCTAAAAAGAAGAGGTTGATGCTATGGGTGGAGCACCTCAGTCTAAAAAGCGGAGGGTGATGCTGTGGGCGAAGCACCTAAGTCTAAAAAGAAGAGGGTGATGCTGCGGGTGAAGCACCTCAGTCTCAAAAGAAGAAGTTGATGCTACGGGTGAAGCACCTCAGTCTAAAAAGATGAGGGTGATGCTGCGGGTGAAGCATCTCAGACTAAAAAGAGGAGGGTGATGCTGCGGGTGAAGCACCTCAGTCTAAAAAGTGGAGGGTAATGCTGCGGGCAAAGCACCTCAGTCTAAAAAGAAGAGGAGATGCTGCGGGCGAAGCACCTCAGTCTCAAAAGAGGAGGGAGATGCTGCGGGCGAAGCACCTCAGTCTAAAAAGAAGAGTGTGATGCTAAGTGCGAAGAACCTCAGTCTAAAAAGAAGAGGGTGATGCTGAGGGTGAAGCACCTCATTCTAAAAAGAAGAGGGTGATGCTGAGGGTTAAGCACCTCAGTCTAAAAAGAGGAGGATGATGCTTAGGGTGAAGCACCTCAGTCTAAAAAGAAGAGGGTGATGCTGAGGGTGAAGCTCCTCAGTCTAAAACGAGGAGGGTGATGCTGCGGGTGAAGCACCTCAGTCTGAAAAGAGGGGGCTGAGGCTGCGGGTGAAGCACCTCAGTCTAAAAAGAGAAGGGTGATGCTGCGGTTGAAGCACCTCAGTCTTAATAGAAGAGGGTGATGCTGCGGGCGAAGCACCTCAGTCTAAAAAGAAGAGGGTGATCCCCTCAGTCTAAAAAGAAGAGGGAGATGCTATAGGCAAAGCACCTCAGTCTCAAGAGAGGAGGGAGATGCTGCGGGCTAAGCACCTCAGTCTAAAAAGAAGAGAGTGATGCTGCGGGTGAAGCACCTCAGTCTAAAAAGAAGAGGGTGATGCTACGTACGAAGCATCTCAGTCTAAAAAGAAGAGGGAGATGCTAAGGGCAAAGCACCTCAGTTTAAAAAGAGGAGGGAGATGCTGCGGGTGAAGCACCTCAGTCTAAAAAGTGGAGGGTGATGCTGAGGGTGACGCACCTCAGTCTAAAAAGAAGAGGGTAATGCTGAGGGTGAAGCACCTCAGTCTAAAAAGAGAAGGGCGATCCTGAGGGTGAAGCACCTCAGTCTCAAATCAGGAGGGTGATGCTGCGGATGAAGCACGTCAGTCTAAAAAGAGGAGGGTGATGCTGAGGGTGAAGCACCTCAGTCTAAAAAGAAGAGGGTGATGCTGAGGGTTAAGCACCTCAGTCTAAAAAGAGGAGGGTGATGCTGCGGGTGAAGCACCTCAGTCTAAAAAGAAGTGGATGATGCTGCGGGCGAAGCACCTCAGTCTAAAAAGAAGAGAGAGATGCTATGGGCAAAGCACCTCAGTCTCAAAAGAGGAGGGTGATGCTGTGGGCGAAGCACCTCAGTCTAAAAAGAAGAGGGTGATGCTGCAGGTGAAGCACCTAAGTCTCAAAAGAGGATGGAGATGCTAAGCGTGAAGCACCTCAGTCTAGAAAGAAGAGGGTGATGCAGAGGGTGAAGCACCTCAATCTAAAAAGAGGAGGGTGATGCTGCGGGTGAAGCACCTCAGTCTAAAAAGAGGAGGGTGATGCTGTGAGAGAAGCACCTCAGTCTAAAAAGAAGAGGGTGATGCTGAGGGTGAAGCACCTCAGTCTAAAAAGAAGAGGGTGATGCTGAGGGTGAAGCACCTCAGTCTAAAAAGAAGTGGGTGATGCTGCGGGTGAAGCACCTCAGTCTAAAAAGAAGTGGGTGATGCTGCGGGCGAAGCACCTCAGTCTAAAAAGAAGAGAGAGATGCTATGGGCAAAGCACCTCAGTCTCAAAAGAGGAGGGTGATGCTGCGGGCGAAGCACCTCAGTCTAAAAAGAAGAGGGTGATGCTGCAGGGGAAGCACCTAAGTCTCAAAAGAGGAGGGAGATGCTGCGGATGAAGCACCTCAGTCTAAAAAGAGGAGGGTGATGCTGAGGGTGAAGCACCTCAGTCTAAAAAGAAGAGGGTGATGCTGAGGGTTAAGCACCTCAGTCTAAAAAGAGGAGGGTGATGCTGCGGGTGAAGCACCTCAGTCTAAAAAGAAGTGGATGATGCTGCGGGCGAAGCACCTCAGTCTAAAAAGAAGAGAGAGATGCTATGGGCAAGGTGAAGCACCTAAGTCTCAAAAGAGGAGGGAGATGCTAAGCGTGAAGCACCTCAGTCTAGAAAGAAGAGGGTGATGCAGAGGGTGAAGCACCTCAGTCTAGAAAGAGGAGGGTGATGCTGAGGGTGAAGCACCTCAATCTAAAAAGAGGAGGGTGATGCTGCGGGTGAAACACCTCAGTCTAAAAAGAGGAGGGTGATGCTGTGAGAGAAGCACCTCAGTCTAAAAAGAAGAGGGTGATGCTGCGGGTGAAGCACCTCAGTCTCAAAAGAAGAGGTTGATGCTACGGGTGAAGCACCTCAGTCTAAAAAGATGAGGGTGATGCTGCGGGTGACGCATCTCAGTCTAAAAAGAGGAGGGTGATGCTGCGGGTGAAGCACCTCAGTCTAAAAAGTGGAGGGTAATGCTGCGGGCAAAGCACCTCAGTCTAAAAAGAAGAGGAGATGCTGCGGGCGAAGCACCTCAGTCTCAAAAGAGGAGGGATATGCTGCGGGCGAAGCACCTCAGTCTAAAAAGAGGAGGGAGATGCTGCGGGTGAAGCACCTCAGTCTAAAAAGTGGAGGGTGATGCTGAGGGTGACGCACCTCAGTCTAAAAAGAAGAGGGTGATGCTGAGGGTGAAGGACCTCAGTCTAAAAAGAGAAGGGCGATGCTGAGGGTGAAGCACCTCAGTCTCAAATCAGGAGGGTGATGCTGCGGATGAAGCACCTCAGTCTAAAAAGAGGAGGGTGATGCTGAGGTTGAAGCACCTCAGTCTAAAAAGAAGAGGGTGATGCTGAGGGTTAAGCACCTCAGTCTAAAAAGAGGAGGGTGATGCTGCGGGTGAAGCACCTCAGTCTAAAAAGAAGTCGGTGATGCTGCGGGCGAAGCACCTCAGTCTAAAAAGAAGAGAGAGATGCTATGGGCAAAGCACCTCAGTCTCAAAAGAGGAGGGTGATGCTGTGGGCGAAGCACCTCAGTCTAAAAAGAAGAGGGTGATGCTGCAGGTGAAGCACCTAAGTCTCAAAAGAGGAGGGAGATGCTAAGCGTGAAGCACCTCAGTCTAGAAAGAAGAGGGTGATGCAGAGGGTGAAGCACCTCAGTCTAGAAAGAGGAGGGTGATGCTGAGGGTGAAGCACCTCAATCTAAAAAGAGGAGGGTGATGCTGCGAGTGAAGCACCTCAGTCTAAAAAGAGGAGGGTGATGCTGTGAGCGAAGCACCTCAGTCTAAAAAGAAGAGGCTGATACTGAGGGTGAAGCACCTCAGTCTAAGAAGAAGAGGGTGATGCTGAGGGTGAAGCACCTTAGTCTAAAAAGAGGTGGGTGATGCTGCGGGTGAAGCACCTCAGTCTAAAAAGAGGAGGGTGATACTGCGGGTGAAGAACCTCAGTCTAAAAAGAAGAGGGAGATGCTATGGGCAAAGCACCTCAGTCTCAAAAGAGGAGGGTGATGCTGCGGGTGAAGCACCTCAGCCTAAAAAGAAGAGGGTGATGCTGAGGGTGAAGAACCTCAGTCTGAAAATAAGAGAGTGATGCTGAGGATGAAGCACCTCAGTCTAAAAAGAGGAGGGTGATGCTGCGGGTGAAGCACCTCAGTCTAAAAAGAGGATGGTGATGCTCCGGGTGAAGCACCTCAGTCTAAAAAGAAGAGGGAGATGCTATGGGCAAAGCACCTCAGTCTCAAAAGAGGAGGGAGATGCTGCGGGTGAAGCACCTCAGTCTAAAAAGAAGAGGGTGATGCTGAGGGTGAAGAACCTCAGTCTAAAAAGAAGAGGATGATGCTGCGGGCGAAGCACCTCAGTCTAAAAAGAGTTGGATGATGCTGCGGGTGAAGCACCTCAGTCTAAAAAGAAGAGGGTGATGCTGAGGGCGAAGCACCTCAGTCTTAAAAGAAGAGGGTGATACTGCGGGCGAAGCACGTCAGTCTAAAAAGAGTTGGATGATGCTGCGGGCAAAGCACCTCAGTCTAAAAAGAAGAGGGAGATGCTATGGGCAAAGCACCTCAGTCTCAAAAGAGGAGGGAGATGCTGCGGGTAAAGCACCTCAGTGTAAAAAGAAGAGGGTGATGCTGAGGGTGAAGCACCTCACTCTAAAAAGAAGAGGGTGATGCTGCGGTTGAAGCACCTCAGTCTCAAAAGAGGAGGGAGATGCTGAGGGTGAAGCCCCTCAGTCTAGAAAGAAGAGGGTGATGCTGAGGGTGAAGCACCTCAGTCTAAAAAGAAGAGGGTGATGCTGAGGGCAAAGCACCTCAGTCTAAAAAGAAGTGGGTGATGCTGCGGGCGAAACACCTCAGTCTAAAAAGAGTTGGATGATGCTGAGGGTGAGGCACCTCAGTCTTAAAAGAAGGGGGTGATGCTGAGGGTGAAGCATCTCAGTCTAAAAAGAGGGGGGAGATGCTGAGGGTGAAGCACCTCGGTTTAAAAAGAAGAGGGTGATGCTAAGGGCTAAGCAACTCAGTTTAAAAAAAGGAGGGAGAAGCTGCGGGTGAAGCACCGCAATCTAAAAAGTGGAGAGGATGCTGTGGGTGAAGCACCTCAGTCTAAAAAGAGGAGGGTGGTGCTATGGGTGAAGCACCTCAGTCTAAAAAGAGGAGGGTGATGCTGTGGGTGAAGCACCTCAGTCTAAAAAGAGGATGATGATGCTGAGGGTGAAGCACCTCAGTCTAAAAAGAGGAGGGTGATGCTGAGGGTGAAGCACCTCAGTCTAAAAAGAGGAGGGAGATGCTGCGGGTGAAGCACCTCAGTCTAAAAAGAAAGGGGTGATGCTGTGGGTGAAGCACCTCAGTCTAAAAAGAGGAGAAGGATGCTGAGGGTGAAGCACCTCAGTCTAAAAAGAAGAGGTTGATGCTATGGGTGGAGCACCTCAGTCTAAAAAGCGGAGGGTGATGCTGTGGGCGAAGCACCTAAGTCTAAAAAGAAGAGGGTGATGCTGCGGGTGAAGCACCTCAGTCTCAAAAGAAGAAGTTGATGCTACGGGTGAAGCACCTCAGTCTAAAAAGATGAGGGTGATGCTGCGGGTGAAGCATCTCAGTCTAAAAAGAGGAGGGTGATGCTGCGGGTGAAGCACCTCAGTCTAAAAAGTGGAGGGTAATGCTGCGGGCAAAGCACCTCAGTCTAAAAAGAAGAGGAGATGCTGCGGGCGAAGCACCTCAGTCTCAAAAGAGGAGGGAGATGCTGCGGGCGAAGCACCTCAGTCTAAAAAGAAGAGTGTGATGCTAAGTGCGAAGAACCTCAGTCTAAAAAGAAGAGGGTGATGCTGAGGGTGAAGCACCTCATTCTAAAAAGAAGAGGGTGATGCTGAGGGTGAAGCACCTCAGTCTAAAAAGAGGAGGATGATGCTTAGGGTGAAGCACCTCAGTCTAAAAAGAAGAGGGTGATGCTGAGGGTGAAGCTCCTCAGTCTAAAACGAGGAGGGTGATGCTGCGGGTGAAGCACCTCAGTCTGAAAAGAAGGGGCTGAGGCTGCGGGTGAAGCACCTCAGTCTAAAAAGAGAAGGGTGATGCTGCGGGTGAAGCACCTCAGTCTTAATAGAAGAGGGTGATGCTGCGGGCGAAGCACCTCAGTCTAAAAAGAAGAGGGTGATCCCCTCAGTCTAAAAAGAAGAGGGAGATGCTATAGGCAAAGCACCTCAGTCTCAAGAGAGGAGGGAGATGCTGCGGGCTAAGCACCTCAGTCTAAAAAGAAGAGAGTGATGCTGCGGGTGAAGCACCTCAGTCTAAAAAGAAGAGGGTGATGCTACGTACGAAGCACCTCAGTCTAAAAAGAAGAGGGAGATGCTAAGGGCAAAGCACCTCAGTTTAAAAAGAGGAGGGAGATGCTGCGGGTGAAGCACCTCAGTCTAAAAAGTGGAGGGTGATGCTGAGGGTGACGCACCTCAGTCTAAAAAGAAGAGGGTAATGCTGAGGGTGAAGCACCTCAGTCTAAAAAGAGAAGGGCGATCCTGAGGGTGAAGCACCCCAGTCTCAAATCAGGAGGGTGATGCTGCGGATGAAGCACCTCAGTCTAAAAAGAGGAGGGTGATGCTGAGGGTGAAGCACCTCAGTCTAAAAAGAAGAGGGTGATGCTGAGGGTTAAGCACCTCAGTCTAAAAAGAGGAGGGTGATGCTGCGGGTGAAGCACCTCAGTCTAAAAAGAAGTGGATGATGCTGCGGGCGAAGCACCTCAGTCTAAAAAGAAGAGAGAGATGCTATGGGCAAGGTGAAGCACCTAAGTCTCAAAAGAGGAGGGAGATGCTAAGCGTGAAGCACCTCAGTCTAGAAAGAAGAGGGTGATGCAGAGGGTGAAGCACCTCAGTCTAGAAAGAGGAGGGTGATGCTGAGGAAGAAGCACCTCAATCTAAAAAGAGGAGGGTGATGCTGCGGGTGAAGCACCTCAGTCTAAAAAGAGGAGGGTGATGCTGTGAGAGAAGCACCTCAGTCTAAAAAGAAGAGGGTGATGCTGCGGGTGAAGCACCTCAGTCTCAAAAGAAGAGGTTGATGCTACGGGTGAAGCACCTCAGTCTAAAAAGATGAGGGTGATGCTGCGGGTGAAGCATCTCAGTCTAAAAAGAGGAGGGTGATGCTGCGGGTGAAGCACCTCAGTCTAAAAAGTGGAGGGTAATGCTGCGGGCAAAGCACCTCAGTCTAAAAAGAAGAGGAGATGCTGCGGGCGAAGCACCTCAGTCTCAAAAGAGGAGGGAGATGCTGCGGGCGAAGCACCTCAGTCTAAAAAGAAGAGTGTGATGCTAAGTGCGAAGAACCTCAGTCTAAAAAGAAGAGGGTGATGCTGAGGGTGAAGCACCTCAGTCTAAAAAGAAGAGGGTGATGCTGAGGGTGAAGCACCTCAGTCTAAAAAGAGGAGGATGATGCTTAGGGTGAAGCACCTCAGTCTAAAAAGAAGAGGGTGATGCTGAGGGTGAAGCTCCTCAGTCTAAAACGAGGAGGGTGATGCTGCGGGTGAAGCACCTCAGTCTGAAAAGAGGGGGCTGAGGCTGCGGGTGAAGCACCTCAGTCTAAAAAGAGAAGGGTGATGCTGCGGGTGAAGCACCTCAGTCTTAATAGAAGAGGGTGATGCTGCGGGCGAAGCACCTCAGTCTAAAAAGAAGAGGGTGATCCCCTCAGTCTAAAAAGAAGAGGGAGATGCTATAGGCAAAGCACCTCAGTCTCAAGAGAGGAGGGAGATGCTGCGGGCTAAGCACCTCAGTCTAAAAAGAAGAGAGTGATGCTGCGGGTGAAGCACCTCAGTCTAAAAAGAAGAGGGTGATGCTACGTACGAAGCACCTCAGTCTAAAAAGAAGAGGGAGATGCTAAGGGCAAAGCACCTCAGTTTAAAAAGAGGAGGGAGATGCTGCGGGTGAAGCACCTCAGTCTAAAAAGTGGAGGGTGATGCTGAGGGTGACGCACCTCAGTCTAAAAAGAAGAGGGTAATGCTGAGGGTGAAGCACCTCAGTCTAAAAAGAGAAGGGCGATCCTGAGGGTGAAGCACCTCAGTCTCAAATCAGGAGGGTGATACTGCGGATGAAGCACCTCAGTCTAAAAAGAGGAGGGTGATGCTGAGGGTGAAGCACCTCAGTCTAAAAAGAAGAGGGTGATGCTGAGGGTTAAGCACCTCAGTCTAAAAAGAGGAGGGTGATGCTGCGGGTGAAGCACCTCAGTCTAAAAAGAAGTGGATGATGCTGCGGGCGAAGCACCTCAGTCTAAAAAGAAGAGAGAGATGCTATGGGCAAGGTGAAGCACCTAAGTCTCAAAAGAGGAGGGAGATGCTAAGCGTGAAGCACCTCAGTCTAGAAAGAAGAGGGTGATGCAGAGGGTGAAGCACCTCAGTCTAGAAAGAGGAGGGTGATGCTGAGGGTGAAGCACCTCAATCTAAAAAGAGGAGGGTGATGCTGCGGGTGAAGCACCTCAGTCTAAAAAGAGGAGGGTGATGCTGTGAGAGAAGCACCTCAGTCTAAAAAGAAGAGGGTGATGCTGCGGGTGAAGCACCTCAGTCTCAAAAGAAGAGGTTGATGCTACGGGTGAAGCACCTCAGTCTAAAAAGATGAGGGTGATGCTGCGGGTGAAGCATCTCAGTCTAAAAAGAGGAGGGTGATGCTGCGGGTGAAGCACCTCAGTCTAAAAAGTGGAGGGTAATGCTGCGGGCAAAGCACCTCAGTCTAAAAAGAAGAGGAGATGCTGCGGGCGAAGCACCTCAGTCTCAAAAGAGGAGGGAGATGCTGCGGGCGAAGCACCTCAGTCTAAAAAGAAGAGTGTGATGCTAAGTGCGAAGAACCTCAGTCTAAAAAGAAGAGGGTGATGCTGAGGGTGAAGCACCTCAGTCTAAAAAGAAGAGGGTGATGCTGAGGGTGAAGCACCTCAGTCTAAAAAGAGGAGGATGATGCTTAGGGTGAAGCACCTCAGTCTAAAAAGAAGAGGGTGATGCTGAGGGTGAAGCTCCTCAGTCTAAAACGAGGAGGGTGATGCTGCGGGTGAAGCACCTCAGTCTGAAAAGAGGGGGCTGAGGCTGCGGGTGAAGCACCTCAGTCTAAAAAGAGAAGGGTGATGCTGCGGGTGAAGCACCTCAGTCTTAATAGAAGAGGGTGATGCTGCGGGCGAAGCACCTCAGTCTAAAAAGAAGAGGGTGATCCCCTCAGTCTAAAAAGAAGAGGGAGATGCTATAGGCAAAGCACCTCAGTCTCAAGAGAGGAGGGAGATGCTGCGGGCTAAGCACCTCAGTCTAAAAAGAAGAGAGTGATGCTGCGGGTGAAGCACCTCAGTCTAAAAAGAAGAGGGTGATGCTACGTACGAAGCACCTCAGTCTAAAAAGAAGAGGGAGATGCTAAGGGCAAAGCACCTCAGTTTAAAAAGAGGAGGGAGATGCTGCGGGTGAAGCACCTCAGTCTAAAAAGTGGAGGGTGATGCTGAGGGTGACGCACCTCAGTCTAAAAAGAAGAGGGTAATGCTGAGGGTGAAGCACCTCAGTCTAAAAAGAGAAGGACGATCCTGAGGGTGAAGCACCTCAGTCTCAAATCAGGAGGGTGATGCTGCGGATGAAGCACGTCAGTGTAAAAAGACGAGGGTGATGCTGAGGGTGAAGCACCTCAGTCTAAAAAGAAGAGGGTGATGCTGAGGGTTAAGCACCTCAGTCTAAAAAGAGGAGGGTGATGCTGCGGGTGAAGCACCTCAGTCTAAAAAGAAGTGGATGATGCTGCGGGCGAAGCACCTCAGTCTAAAAAGAAGAGAGAGATGCTATGGGCAAAGCACCTCAGTCTCAAAAGAGGAGGGTGATGCTGTGGGCGAAGCACCTCAGTCTAAAAAGAAGAGGGTGATGCTGCAGGTGAAGCACCTAAGTCTCAAAAGAGGAGGGAGATGCTAAGCGTGAAGCACCTCAGTCTAGAAAGAAGAGGGTGATGCAGAGGGTGAAGCACCTCAGTCTAGAAAGAGGAGGGTGATGCTGAGGGTGAAGCACCTCAATCTAAAAAGAGGAGGGTGATGCTGCGGGTGAAGCACCTCAGTCTAAAAAGAGGAGGGTGATGCTTTGAGAGAAGCACCTCAGTCTAAAAAGAAGAGGGTGATGCTGAGGGTGAAGCACCTCAGTCTAAAAAGAAGAGGGTGATGCTGAGGGTGAAGCACCTTAGTCTAAAAAGAGGTGGGTGATGCTGCGGGTGAAGCACCTCAGTCTAAAAAGGGGAGGGTGATACTGCGGGTGAAGCACCTCAGTCTAAAAAGAAGAGGGAGATGCTATGGGCAAAGCACCTCAGTCTCAAAAGAGGAGGGTGATGCTGCGGGTGAAGCACCTCAGTCTAAAAAGAAGAGGGTGATGCTGAGGGTAAAGAACCTCAGTCTGAAAAGAAGAGAGTGATGCTGAGGGTGAAGCACCTCAGTCTAAAAAGAGGAGGGTGATGCTGAGGGTGAAGCACCTCAGTCTAAAAGGAGGATGGTGATGCTGCGGGTGATGCACCTCAGTCTAAAAAGAAGAGGGAGATGCTGTGGGCAAAGCACCTCAGTCTCAAAAGAGGAGGGAGATGCTGCGGGTGAAGCACCTCAGTCTAAAAAGAAGAGGATGATGCTGCGGGCGAAGCACCTCAGTCTAAAAAGAGTTGGATGATGCTGCGGGTGAAGCAACTCAGTCTAAAAAGAAGAGGGTGATGCTGAGGGCGAAGCACCTCAGTCTTAAAAGAAGAGGGTGATACTGCGGGCGAAGCACGTCAGTCTAAAAAGAGTTGGCTGATGCTGCGGGCAAAGCACATCAGTCTAAAAAGAAGAGGGAGATGCTATGGGCAAAGCACCTCAGTCTCAAAAGAGGAGGGAGATGCTGCGGGTGAAGCACCTCAGTGTAAAAAGAAGAGGGTGATGCTGAGGGTGAAGCACCTCACTCTAAAAAGAAGAGGGTGATGCTGCGGTTGAAGCACCTCAGTCTCAAAAGAGGAGGGAGATGCTGAGGGTGAAGCCCCTCAGTCTAGAAAGAAGAGGGTGATGCTGAGGGTGAAGCACCTCAGTCTAAAAAGAAGAGGGTGATGCTGAGGGCAAAGCACCTCAGTCTAAAAAGAAGAGGGTGATGCTGCGGGCGAAACACCTCAGTCTAAAAAGAGTTGGATGATGCTGAGGGTGAGGCACCTCAGTCTTAAAAGAAGGGGGTGATGCTGAGGGTGAAGCATCTCAGTCTAAAAAGAGGGGGGAGATGCTGAGGGTGAAGCACCTCGGTTTAAAAAGAAGAGGGTGATGCTAAGGGCTAAGCAACTCAGTTTAAAAAAAGGAGGGAGAAGCTGCGGGTGAAGCACCTCAGTCTAAAAAGAGGAGGGTGGTGCTATGGGTGAAGCACCTCAGTCTAAAAAGAGGAGGGTGATGCTGTGGGTGAAGCACCTCAGTCTAAAAAGAGGATGATGATGCTGAGGGTGAAGCACCTCAGTCTAAAAAGAGGAGGGTGATGCTGCGGGTGAAGCACCTCAGTCTTAAAAGAAGAGGGTGATGCTGCGGGCGAAGCACCTCAGTCTAAAAAGAAGAGGGTGATCCCCTCAGTCTAAAAAGAAGAGGGAGATGCTATAGGCAAAGCACCTCAGTCTCAAGAGAGGAGGGAGATGCTGCGGGCTAAGCACCTCAGTCTAAAAAGAAGAGAGTGATGCTGCGGGTGAAGCACCTCAGTCTAAAAAGAAGAGGGTGATGCTACGTACGAAGCACCTCAGTCTAAAAAGAAGAGGGAGATGCTAAGGGCAAAGCACCTCAGTTTAAAAAGAGGAGGGAGATGCTGCGGGTGAAGCACCTCAGTCTAAAAAGTGGAGGGTGATGCTGAGGGTGAAGCACCTCAGTCTAAAAAGAGAAGGGCGATCCTGAGGGTGAAGCACCTCAGTCTCAAATCAGGAGGGTGATGCTGCGGATGAAGCACCTCAGTCTAAAAAGAGGAGGGTGATGCTGAGGGTGAAGCACCTCAGTCTAAAAAGAAGAGGGCGATGCTGAGGGTTAAGCACCTCAGTCTAAAAAGAGGAGGGTGATGCTGCGGGTGAAGCACCTCAGTCTAAAAAGAAGTGGATGATGCTGCGGGCGAAGCACCTCAGTCTCAAAAGAGGAGGGTGATGCTGTGGGCGAAGCACCTCAGTCTAAAAAGAAGAGGGTGATGCTGCAGGTAAAGCACCTAAGTCTCAAAAGAGGAGGGAGATGCTAGGCGTGAAGCACCTCAGTCTAGAAAGAAGAGGGTGATGCAGAGGGTGAAGCACCTCAGTCTAGAAAGAGGAGGGTGATGCACCTCAGTCTAGAAAGAAGAGGGTGATGCAGAGGGTGAAGCACCTCAGTCTAGAAAGAGGAGGGTGATGCTGAGGGTGAAGCACCTCAATCTAAAAAGAGGAGGGTGATGCTGCAGGTGAAGCACCTCAGTCTAAAAAGAGGAGGGTGATGCTGTGAGCGAAGCACCTCAGTCTAAAAAGAAGAGGGTGAAGCACCTCAGTCTAAAAAGAAGAGGGTGATGCTGAGGGTGAAGCACCTTAGTCTAAAAAGAGGTGGGTGATGCTGCGGGTGAAGCACCTCAGTCTAAAAAGAGGAGGGTGATACTGCGGGTGAAGCACCTCAGTCTAAAAAGAAGAGGGAGATGCTATGGGCAAAGCACCTCAGTCTCAAAAGAGGAGGGTGATGCTGCGGATGAAGCACCTCAGTCTAAAAAGAAGAGGGTGATGCTGAGGGTGAAGAACCTCAGTCTGAAAAGAAGAGAGTGATGCTGAGGGTGAGGCACCTCAGTCTAAAAAGAGGAGGGTGATGCTGAGGGTGAAGCACCTCAGTCTAAAAAGAGGATGGTGATGCTGCGGGTGAAGCACGTCAGTCTAAAAAGAAGAGGGAGATGCTATGGGCAAAGCACCTCAGTCTCAAAAGAGGAGGGAGATGCTGCGGGTGAAGCAACTCAGTCTAAAAAGAAGAGGGTGATGCTGAGGGTGAAGAACCTCAGTCTAAAAAGAAGAGGGTGATACTGCGGGCGAAGCACGTCAGTCTAAAAAGAGTTGGATGATGCTGCGGGCAAAGCACCTCAGTCTAAAAAGAAGAGGGAGATGCTATGGGCAAAGTACCTCAGTCTCAAAAAAGGAGGGAGATGCTGCGGGTGAAGCACCTCAGTGTAAAAAGAAGAGGATAATGCTAAGGGCGAAGCACCTCAGTCTAAAAAGAAGAGGTTGATGCTGCGGTTGAAGCACCTCAGTCTCAAAAGAGGAGGGAGATGCTGAGGGTGAAGCACCTCAGTCTAGAAAGAAGAGGATGATGCTGAGGGTGAAGCACCTCAGTCTAAAAAGAGGAGGGTGATGCTGAGGGTGAAGCACCTCAGTCTAAAAAGAGGAGGGTGATGCTGTGGGTGAAGCACCTCAGTCTAAAAAGAGGAGGATGATGCTGAGGGTGAAGCACCTCAGTCTAAAAAGAAGAGGGTGATGCTGTGAGCGAAGCACCTCAGTCTAAAAAGAAGAGGGTGAAGCACCTCAGTCTAAAAAGAAGAGGGTGATGCTGAGGGTGAAGCACCTTAGTCTAAAAACAGGTGGGTGATGCTGCGGGTGAAGCACCTCAGTCTAAAAAGAGGAGGGTGATACTGCGGGTGAAGCACCTCAGTCTAAAAAGAAGAGGGAGATGCTATGGGCAAAGCACCTCAGTCTCAAAAGAGGAGGGTGATGCTGCGGATGAAGCACCTCAGTCTAAAAAGAAGAGGGTGATGCTGAGGGTGAAGAACCTCAGTCTAAAAAGAAGAGGGTGATGCTGAGGGTGAAGAACCTCAGTCTAAAAAGAAGAGGGTGATACTGCGGGCGAAGCACGTCAGTCTAAAAAGAGTTGGATGATGCTGCGGGCAAAGCACCTCAGTCTAAAAAGAAGAGGTTGATGCTGCGGTTGAAGCACCTCAGTCTCAAAAGAGGAGGGAGATGCTGAGGGTGAAGCACCTCAGTCTAGAAAGAAGAGGGTGATGCTGAGGGTGAAGCACCTCAGTCTAAAAAGAGGAGGGTGATGCTGAGGGTGAAGCACCTCAGTCTAAAAAGAGGAGGGTGATGCTGTGGGTGAAGCACCTCAGTCTAAAAAGAGTTGGATGATGCTGCGGGTGAAGCACCTCAGTCTAAAAAGAAGAGGGTGATGCTGAGGGCGAAGCACCTCAGTCTCAAAAGAAGAGGGTGATACTGCGGGCAAAGCACGTCAGTCTAAAAAGAGTTGGATGATGCTGCGGGCAAAGCACCTCAGTCGAAAAAGAAGAGGGAGATGCTATGGGCAAAGTACCTCAGTCTCAAAAGAGGAGGGAGATGCTGCGGGTGAAGCACCTCAGTGTAAAAAGAAGAGGATAATGCTAAGGGCGAAGCACCTCAGTCTAAAAAGAAGAGGTTGATGCTGCGGTTGAAGCACCTCAGTCTCAAATAAGGAGGGAGATGCTGAGGGTGAAGCACCTCAGTCTAGAAAGAAGAGGATGATGCTGAGGGTGAAGCACCTCAGTCTAAAAAGAGGAGGGTGATGCTGAGGGTGAAGCGCCTCAGTCTAAAAAGAGGAGGGTGATGCTGTGGGTGAAGCACCTCAGTCTAAAAAGAGGAGGATGATGCTGAGGATGAAGCACCTCAGTCTTAAAAGAAGAGGGTGATGCTGAGGGTGAAGCATCTCAGTCTAAAAAGAGGCGGGAGATGCTGAGGGTGAAGCACCTCGGTTTAAAAAGAAGAGGGTGATGCTAAGGGCGAAGCACCTCAGTTTAAAAAGAGGAGGGAGATGCTGCGGGTGAATCATCTCAGTCTAAAAAGTGGAGGGTGATGCTGAGGGTGAAGCACCTCAGTCTAGGAAGAAGAGGGTGATGCTGAGGGTGAAGCACCTCAGTCTAAAAAGAGGAGGGTGATGCTGAGGGTGAAGCACCTCAGTTTAAAAAGAGGAGGGTGATGCTGTGGGTGAAGCACCTCAGTCTAAAAGGAGGAGGACGATGCTGAGGGTGAAGCACCTCAGTCTAAAAAGAAGAGGGTGATGCTGAGGGTGAAGCACCTCAGTCTAAAAAGAGGAGGGTGATGCTGAGGGTGAAGCACCTCAGTCTAAAAAGAAGAGGGTGATGCTGAGGGTGAAGCACCTCAGTCTAAAAAGAGGAGGGTGATGCTGAGGGTGAAGCACCTCAGTCTAAAAAGAGGAGGGTGATGCTGTGGGTGAAGCACCTCAGTCTAAAAAGAGGAGGATGATGCTGAGGGTGAAGCACCTCAGTCTAAAAAGAAGAGGGAGATGCTGCGGGTGAAGCACCTCAGTCTAAAAAGATGAGGGTGATGCTACGGGTGAAGCACCTCAGTCTCAAAAGAGGAGGGAGATGCTGAGGGTGAAGCAACTCAGTCTAAAAAGAGTTGATTGATCCTGCAGGTGAAGCACCTCAGTCTAAAAAGAAGAGGGTGATGCTATGGGCAAAGCACCTCAGTCTCCAAAGAGGCGGGTGATGCTCAGAGTGAAACACCTCAGTCTTAAAAGAGGAGGGTTTTGCTGGAGGCGAAACACCTCAGTCTCAAAAGAGGAGGGAGATGCTGCCGGTGAAGCACCTCAGTCTAAAAAGAAGAGGGTGATGCTATGGGCGAAGCACCTCAGTCTAAAAAGAAGCGGGTGATGCTGCGGGTGAAGCACCTTAGTCTCAAAAAAGGAGGGAGATGCTGCCGGTGAAGCAACTCAGTCTAAAAAGAAGAGGGTGATGCTGAGGGTGAAGCACCTCAGTCTAAAAAGAAGAGGATGATGCTGAGGGTGGAGCACCTCAGTCTAAAAAGAGGAGGGAGATGCTGAGGGTGAAGCACTTCAGTCTTGAAAGAAGAGGGAGATGCTGAGGGTGAAACACCTCAGTCTAAAAAGAGGAAGGTCATGCGGAGGGTGAAGCACCTCAGTCTAAAAAAAAAATGGATGATGCTGCGGGTGAAGCACCTCAGTCTCAAAAGAGGAGGGAGATGCTGAGGGTGAAGCAACTCAGTCTAAAAAGAGTTGATTGATCCTGCGGGTGAAGCACCTCAGTCTAAAAAGAGGAGGGTGATGCTGAGGGTGAAGCACCTCAGTCTAAAAAGAAGAGGGTGATGCTGCTGGTGAAGCACCACAGTCTCAAAAGAGGAGGGAGATGCTGAGGGTGAAGCACCTCAGTCTAAAAAAAAGAGGGTGATGCTGCGGGTGAAGCACCTCAGTCTAAAAAGAAGAGGGTGATACTGAGGGTGAAGCACCTCTGCCTAAAAAGAAGCGGGTGATGCTGCGGGCGAAGCACCTCAGTCTTAAAAGAGTTGGATGATGCTGCCGGTGAAGCACCTCAGTCTAAAAAGAAGAGGGTGATGCTAGGGGCAAAGCACCTCAGTCTCCAAAGAGGAGGGAGATGCTGAGGGTGAAGCAACTCAGTCTAAAAAGAGTTGATTGATCCTGCGGGTGAAGCACCTCAGTCTAAAAAGAGGAGGGTGATGCTGAGGGTGAAGCACCTCAGTCTAAAAAGAAGAGGGTGATGCTGCTGGTGAAGCACCACAGTCTCAAAAGAGGAGGGAGATGCTGAGGGTGAAGCACCTCAGTCTAAAAAAAAGAGGGTGATGCTGCGGGTGAAGCACCTCAGTCTAAAAAGAGGAGGGTGATGCTGAGGGTAAAGCACCTCAATCTAAAAAGAAATGGATGATGATGCGGGTGAAGCACCTCAGTCTTAAACGAGTTGGATGATGCTGCGGGCAAAGCACCTCAGTCTAAAAAGAAGAAGGTGATGCTAATGGTGAAGCACCTCAGTCAAAAAGGAAGAGGGAGATACTGAGGGTGAAGCACCTCAGTCTAAAAAGAGGAGGGTGATGCTGCGGGCAAAGCACCTCAGTCTTGAAAGAAGAGGGTGATGCTGCGGGCGAAGCACCTCAGTCTCAAAGGAGGAGGGAGATGCTGCGGGTGAAGCACCTCAGTCTAAAAAAAAGAGGGTGATGCTGTGGGCGAAGCACCTCAGTCAAAAAAAAAAAGGGTGATGCTGCTGGCGAAGCACCTCAGTCTCAACAGAAGAGGGAGATGCTGAGGGTGAAGCACCTCAGTCTAAAAAAAAGAGGGTGATGCTATGGGAAAAGCACCTCAGTCTCAAAGGAGGAGGGAGATGCTGCGGGTGAAGCACCTCAGTCTAAAAAGGAGAGGATGATGCTGAGGGTGAGGCACCTCAGTCTAAAAAGAGGTGGGTGATGCTGTTGGCGAAGCACCTCAGTCTAAAAAGAAGAGGGTGGTGCTGCGGGCGAAGCACCTCAGTCTAAAAAGAAGAGGGTGATGCTGTGTGTGAAGCACCTCAGTCTAAAAAGAAGAGGGAGATGCTGTGTGTGAAGCACCTCAGTCTAAAAAGAAGAGGGTGATGCTGTGTGTGAAGCACCTCAGTCTGAAAAGAAGAGGGAGATGCTATGGGCAAAGCACATCAGTCTCAAAAGAGGAGGGAGATGCTGCGGGCGAAGCACCTCATTCTAAAAAGAAGAGGGTGATGCTGCGGGTGAAACACCTCAGTCTTAAAAGAAGAGGGAGATGCTGAGGGTGAGGCACCTCAGTCTGAAAAGAGAAGGGAGATGCTGAGGGTGTAGCACCACAGTCTAAAAAGAAGAGGATGATTCTGAGGGTGATGCACCTTAGTCTAATAAGAAGAGGGTGATGCTGAGGGCGAAGCACCTCAGTCTAAAAAGAGTTGGATGATGCTGCGGGTGAAGCACCTCAGTCTAAAAAGAAGAGGGAGATGCTGAGGGTGAAGCACCTCAGTCTAAAAAGAGGAGGGTGATGCTGTGGGCGAAGAACCTCAGTCTAAAAAGAAGAGGGTGATGCTGTGGGCGTAGCACCTCAGTCTAAGAAGAGGAGGGAGATGCTGAGGGTGAAGCACCCCAGTCTCAAAAGAAGAGGGTGATGCTGAGGGTGAAGCACCTCACTCTAAAAAGAAGAGGGTGATGCTGAGGGCAAAGCACCTAAGTCTAAAATGAAGAGGGTGATGCTGCGGGTGAAGCACCTCAGTCTAAAAAGAAGAGGGTGATGCTGCAGGAGAAGCACCTCAGTCTAAAAAGAAGAGAGAAATGTTATGGGAAAAGCACCTCAGTCTCAAAAGAGGAGGGAGATGCTGCGGGTAAAGCACCTCAGTCTCAAAAGAAGAGGGTGATGCTGTGGGCGAAGCACCTCAGTCCAAAAAGAAGAGGGTGAAACTGTGGGTGAAGCACCTCAGTCTCAAAAGAGGAGGGAGATGCTGAGGGTGAAGCACTTCAGTCTCAAAAGAAGAGGGTCATGCTGTGGGCGAAGCGCCTCAGTCCAAAAAGAAGAGGGTGATGCTGAGGGTGAAGCACCTCAGTCTAAAAAAGGTTGGATGATGCTGCGGGTGAAGCACCTCAGTCTAAAAAAAGTTGGATGATGCTGCGGGTGAAGCACCTCAGTCTAAAAAGAAGAGGGTGATGCTGCGGGTGAAGCACCTTAGTCTAAAAAGAAGAGGGTGATGCTGGCGGCGAAGCACCTCAGTCTAAAAAGAAGAGAGAGATGTTATGGGCAAAGCACCTCAGTCTCAAAAGAGGAGGGAGATGCTACGGGTAAAGCACCTCTGTCTCAAAAGAAGAGGGTGATGCTGTGGGCAAAGCACCTCAGTCCAAAAAGAAGAGGGTGAAACTGCGGGTGAAGCACCTCAGTCTCAAAAGAGGAGGGAGATGCTGAGGGTGAAGCACCTCAGTCTCAAAAGAAGAGAGTCATGCTGTGGGCGAGGCACTTCAGTCCAAAAAGAAGAGGGTGATGCTGCGGATGAAGCACCTCAGTCTTAAAAAAGGAGGGAGATGCTGAGGGTGAAGCACCTCAGTCTAAAAAGAAGAGGGTGAAGCTGAGGGCAAAGCACCTCAGTCTAAAAAGAAGAGGGTGATGCTGGAGGCGAAGCACCTCAGTCTAAAAAGAGTTTGATGATGCTGCAGGTGAAGCACCTCATTCTAAAAAGAAGAGGGTGATGCTGCGGGTGAAACACCTCAGTCTTAAAAGAAGAGGGAGATGCTGAGGGTGAGGCACCTCAGTCTGAAAAGAGAAGGGAGATGCTGAGGGTGTAGCACCTCATTCTAAAAAGAAGAGGGTGATGCTGCGGGTGAAACACCTCAGTCTTAAAAGAAGAGGGAGATGCTGAGGGTGAGGCACCTCAGTCTGAAAGGAGAAGGGAGATGCTGAGGGTGTAGCACCACAGTCTAAAAAGAAGAGGATGATTCTGAGGGTGATGCACCTTAGTCTAATAAGAAGAGGGTGATGCTGAGGGCGAAGCACCTCAGTCTAAAAAGAGTTGGATGATGCTGCGGGTGAAGCACCTCAGTCTAAAAAGAAGAGGGTGATCCCCTCAGTCTAAAAAGAAGAGGGAGATGCTATAGGCAAAGCACCTCAGTCTCAAGAGAGGAGGGAGATGCTGCGGGCTAAGCACCTCAGTCTAAAAAGAAGAGAGTGATGCTGCGGGTGAAGCACCTCAGTCTAAAAAGAAGAGGGTGATGCTACGTACGAAGCACCTCAGTCTAAAAAGAAGAGGGAGATGCTAAGGGCAAAGCACCTCAGTTTAAAAAGAGGAGGGAGATGCTGCGGGTGAAGCACCTCAGTCTAAAAAGTGGAGGGTGATGCTGAGGGTGAAGCACCTCAGTCTAAAAAGAGAAGGGCGATCCTGAGGGTGAAGCACCTCAGTCTCAAATCAGGAGGGTGATGCTGCGGATGAAGCACCTCAGTCTAAAAAGAGGAGGGTGATGCTGAGGGTGAAGCACCTCAGTCTAAAAAGAAGAGGGCGATGCTGAGGGTTAAGCACCTCAGTCTAAAAAGAGGAGGGTGATGCTGCGGGTTAAGCACCTCAGTCTAAAAAGAAGTGGATGATGCTGCGGGCGAAGCACCTCAGTCTCAAAAGAGGAGGGTGATGCTGTGGGCGAAGCACCTCAGTCTAAAAAGAAGAGGGTGATGCTGCAGGTAAAGCACCTAAGTCTCAAAAGAGGAGGGAGATGCTAGGCGTGAAGCACCTCAGTCTAGAAAGAAGAGGGTGATGCAGAGGGTGAAGCACCTCAGTCTAGAAAGAGGAGGGTGATGCACCTCAGTCTAGAAAGAAGAGGGTGATGCAGAGGGTGAAGCACCTCAGTCTAGAAAGAGGAGGGTGATGCTGAGGGTGAAGCACCTCAATCTAAAAAGAGGAGGGTGATGCTGCAGGTGAAGCACCTCAGTCTAAAAAGAGGAGGGTGATGCTGTGAGCGAAGCACCTCAGTCTAAAAAGAAGAGGGTGAAGCACCTCAGTCTAAAAAGAAGAGGGTGATGCTGAGGGTGAAGCACCTTAGTCTAAAAAGAGGTGGGTGATGCTGCGGGTGAAGCACCTCAGTCTAAAAAGAGGAGGGTGATACTGCGGGTGAAGCACCTCAGTCTAAAAAGAAGAGGGAGATGCTATGGGCAAAGCACCTCAGTCTCAAAAGAGGAGGGTGATGCTGCGGATGAAGCACCTCAGTCTAAAAAGAAGAGGGTGATGCTGAGGGTGAAGAACCTCAGTCTGAAAAGAAGAGAGTGATGCTGAGGGTGAGGCACCTCAGTCTAAAAAGAGGAGGGTGATGCTGAGGGTGAAGCACCTCAGTCTAAAAAGAGGATGGTGATGCTGCGGGTGAAGCACGTCAGTCTAAAAAGAAGAGGGAGATGCTATGGGCAAAGCACCTCAGTCTCAAAAGAGGAGGGAGATGCTGCGGGTGAAGCAACTCAGTCTAAAAAGAAGAGGGTGATGCTGAGGGTGAAGAACCTCAGTCTAAAAAGAAGAGGGTGATACTGCGGGCGAAGCACGTCAGTCTAAAAAGAGTTGGATGATGCTGCGGGCAAAGCACCTCAGTCTAAAAAGAAGAGGGAGATGCTATGGGCAAAGTACCTCAGTCTCAAAAGAGGAGGGAGATGCTGCGGGTGAAGCACCTCAGTGTAAAAAGAAGAGGATAATGCTAAGGGCGAAGCACCTCAGTCTAAAAAGAAGAGGTTGATGCTGCGGTTGAAGCACCTCAGTCTCAAAAGAGGAGGGAGATGCTGAGGGTGAAGCACCTCAGTCTAGAAAGAAGAGGATGATGCTGAGGGTGAAGCACCTCAGTCTAAAAAGAGGAGGGTGATGCTGAGGGTGAAGCACCTCAGTCTAAAAAGAGGAGGGTGATGCTGTGGGTGAAGCACCTCAGTCTAAAAAGAGGAGGATGATGCTGAGGGTGAAGCACCTCAGTCTAAAAAGAAGAGGGTGATGCTGTGAGCGAAGCACCTCAGTCTAAAAAGAAGAGGGTGAAGCACCTCAGTCTAAAAAGAAGAGGGTGATGCTGAGGGTGAAGCACCTTAGTCTAAAAAGAGGTGGGTGATGCTGCGGGTGAAGCACCTCAGTCTAAAAAGAGGAGGGTGATACTGCGGGTGAAGCACCTCAGTCTAAAAAGAAGAGGGAGATGCTATGGGCAAAGCACCTCAGTCTCAAAAGAGGAGGGTGATGCTGCGGATGAAGCACCTCAGTCTAAAAAGAAGAGGGTGATGCTGAGGGTGAAGAACCTCAGTCTAAAAAGAAGAGGGTGATGCTGAGGGTGAAGAACCTCAGTCTAAAAAGAAGAGGGTGATACTGCGGGCGAAGCACGTCAGTCTAAAAAGAGTTGGATGATGCTGCGGGCAAAGCACCTCAGTCTAAAAAGAAGAGGTTGATGCTGCGGTTGAAGCACCTCAGTCTCAAAAGAGGAGGGAGATGCTGAGGGTGAAGCACCTCAGTCTAGAAAGAAGAGGGTGATGCTGAGGGTGAAGCACCTCAGTCTAAAAAGAGGAGGGTGATGCTGAGGGTGAAGCACCTCAGTCTAAAAAGAGGAGGGTGATGCTGTGGGTGAAGCACCTCAGTCTAAAAAGAGTTGGATGATGCTGCGGGTGAAGCACCTCAGTCTAAAAAGAAGAGGGTGATGCTGAGGGCGAAGCACCTCAGTCTCAAAAGAAGAGGGTGATACTGCGGGCAAAGCACGTCAGTCTAAAAAGAGTTGGATGATGCTGCGGGCAAAGCACCTCAGTCGAAAAAGAAGAGGGAGATGCTATGGGCAAAGTACCTCAGTCTCAAAAGAGGAGGGAGATGCTGCGGGTGAAGCACCTCAGTGTAAAAAGAAGAGGATAATGCTAAGGGCGAAGCACCTCAGTCTAAAAAGAAGAGGTTGATGCTGCGGTTGAAGCACCTCAGTCTCAAATAAGGAGGGAGATGCTGAGGGTGAAGCACCTCAGTCTAGAAAGAAGAGGATGATGCTGAGGGTGAAGCACCTCAGTCTAAAAAGAGGAGGGTGATGCTGAGGGTGAAGCGCCTCAGTCTAAAAAGAGGAGGGTGATGCTGTGGGTGAAGCACCTCAGTCTAAAAAGAGGAGGATGATGCTGAGGATGAAGCACCTCAGTCTTAAAAGAAGAGGGTGATGCTGAGGGTGAAGCATCTCAGTCTAAAAAGAGGCGGGAGATGCTGAGGGTGAAGCACCTCGGTTTAAAAAGAAGAGGGTGATGCTAAGGGCGAAGCACCTCAGTTTAAAAAGAGGAGGGAGATGCTGCGGGTGAATCACCTCAGTCTAAAAAGTGGAGGGTGATGCTGAGGGTGAAGCACCTCAGTCTAGGAAGAAGAGGGTGATGCTGAGGGTGAAGCACCTCAGTCTAAAAAGAGGAGGGTGATGCTGAGGGTGAAGCACCTCAGTTTAAAAAGAGGAGGGTGATGCTGTGGGTGAAGCACCTCAGTCTAAAAGGAGGAGGACGATGCTGAGGGTGAAGCACCTCAGTCTAAAAAGAAGAGGGTGATGCTGAGGGTGAAGCACCTCAGTCTAAAAAGAGGAGGGTGATGCTGAGGGTGAAGCACCTCAGTCTAAAAAGAAGAGGGTGATGCTGAGGGTGAAGCACCTCAGTCTAAAAAGAGGAGGGTGATGCTGAGGGTGAAGCACCTCAGTCTAAAAAGAGGAGGGTGATGCTGTGGGTGAAGCACCTCAGTCTAAAAAGAGGAGGATGATGCTGAGGGTGAAGCACCTCAGTCTAAAAAGAAGAGGGAGATGCTGCGGGTGAAGCACCTCAGTCTAAAAAGATGAGGGTGATGCTACGGGTGAAGCACCTCAGTCTCAAAAGAGGAGGGAGATGCTGAGGGTGAAGCAACTCAGTCTAAAAAGAGTTGATTGATCCTGCAGGTGAAGCACCTCAGTCTAAAAAGAAGAGGGTGATGCTATGGGCAAAGCACCTCAGTCTCCAAAGAGGCGGGTGATGCTCAGAGTGAAACACCTCAGTCTTAAAAGAGGAGGGTTTTGCTGGAGGCGAAACACCTCAGTCTCAAAAGAGGAGGGAGATGCTGCCGGTGAAGCACCTCAGTCTAAAAAGAAGAGGGTGATGCTATGGGCGAAGCACCTCAGTCTAAAAAGAAGCGGGTGATGCTGCGGGTGAAGCACCTTAGTCTCAAAAAAGGAGGGAGATGCTGCCGGTGAAGCAACTCAGTCTAAAAAGAAGAGGGTGATGCTGAGGGTGAAGCACCTCAGTCTAAAAAGAAGAGGATGATGCTGAGGGTGGAGCACCTCAGTCTAAAAAGAGGAGGGAGATGCTGAGGGTGAAGCACTTCAGTCTTGAAAGAAGAGGGAGATGCTGAGGGTGAAACACCTCAGTCTAAAAAGAGGAAGGTCATGCGGAGGGTGAAGCACCTCAGTCTAAAAAAAAAATGGATGATGCTGCGGGTGAAGCACCTCAGTCTCAAAAGAGGAGGGAGATGCTGAGGGTGAAGCAACTCAGTCTAAAAAGAGTTGATTGATCCTGCAGGTGAAGCACCTCAGTCTAAAAAGAGGAGGGTGATGCTGAGGGTGAAGCACCTCAGTCTAAAAAGAAGAGGGTGATGCTGCTGGTGAAGCACCACAGTCTCAAAAGAGGAGGGAGATGCTGAGGGTGAAGCACCTCAGTCTAAAAAAAAGAGGGTGATGCTGCGGGTGAAGCACCTCAGTCTAAAAAGAAGAGGGTGATACTGAGGGTGAAGCACCTCTGCCTAAAAAGAAGCGGGTGATGCTGCGGGCGAAGCACCTCAGTCTTAAAAGAGTTGGATGATGCTGCCGGTGAAGCACCTCAGTCTAAAAAGAAGAGGGTGATGCTAGGGGCAAAGCACCTCAGTCTCCAAAGAGGAGGGAGATGCTGAGGGTGAAGCAACTCAGTCTAAAAAGAGTTGATTGATCCTGCGGGTGAAGCACCTCAGTCTAAAAAGAGGAGGGTGATGCTGAGGGTGAAGCACCTCAGTCTAAAAAGAAGAGGGTGATGCTGCTGGTGAAGCACCACAGTCTCAAAAGAGGAGGGAGATGCTGAGGGTGAAGCACCTCAGTCTAAAAAAAAGAGGGTGATGCTGCGGGTGAAGCACCTCAGTCTAAAAAGAGGAGGGTGATGCTGAGGGTAAAGCACCTCAATCTAAAAAGAAATGGATGATGATGCGGGTGAAGCACCTCAGTCTTAAACGAGTTGGATGATGCTGCGGGCAAAGCACCTCAGTCTAAAAAGAAGAAGGTGATGCTAATGGTGAAGCACCTCAGTCAAAAAGGAAGAGGGAGATACTGAGGGTGAAGCACCTCAGTCTAAAAAGAGGAGGGTGATGCTGCGGGCAAAGCACCTCAGTCTTGAAAGAAGAGGGTGATGCTGCGGGCGAAGCACCTCAGTCTCAAAGGAGGAGGGAGATGCTGCGGGTGAAGCACCTCAGTCTAAAAAAAAGAGGGTGATGCTGTGGGCGAAGCACCTCAGTCAAAAAAAAAAAGGGTGATGCTGCTGGCGAAGCACCTCAGTCTCAACAGAAGAGGGAGATGCTGAGGGTGAAGCACCTCAGTCTAAAAAAAAGAGGGTGATGCTATGGGAAAAGCACCTCAGTCTCAAAGGAGGAGGGAGATGCTGCGGGTGAAGCACCTCAGTCTAAAAAGGAGAGGATGATGCTGAGGGTGAGGCACCTCAGTCTAAAAAGAGGTGGGTGATGCTGTTGGCGAAGCACCTCAGTCTAAAAAGAAGAGGGTGGTGCTGCGGGCGAAGCACCTCAGTCTAAAAAGAAGAGGGTGATGCTGTGTGTGAAGCACCTCAGTCTAAAAAGAAGAGGGAGATGCTGTGTGTGAAGCACCTCAGTCTAAAAAGAAGAGGGTGATGCTGTGTGTGAAGCACCTCAGTCTGAAAAGAAGAGGGAGATGCTATGGGCAAAGCACATCAGTCTCAAAAGAGGAGGGAGATGCTGCGGGCGAAGCACCTCATTCTAAAAAGAAGAGGGTGATGCTGCGGGTGAAACACCTCAGTCTTAAAAGAAGAGGGAGATGCTGAGGGTGAGGCACCTCAGTCTGAAAAGAGAAGGGAGATGCTGAGGGTGTAGCACCACAGTCTAAAAAGAAGAGGATGATTCTGAGGGTGATGCACCTTAGTCTAATAAGAAGAGGGTGATGCTGAGGGCGAAGCACCTCAGTCTAAAAAGAGTTGGATGATGCTGCGGGTGAAGCACCTCAGTCTAAAAAGAAGAGGGAGATGCTGAGGGTGAAGCACCTCAGTCTAAAAAGAGGAGGGTGATGCTGTGGGCGTAGAACCTCAGTCTAAAAAGAAGAGGGTGATGCTGTGGGCGTAGCACCTCAGTCTAAGAAGAGGAGGGAGATGCTGAGGGTGAAGCACCCCAGTCTCAAAAGAAGAGGGTGATGCTGAGGGTGAAGCACCTCACTCTAAAAAGAAGAGGGTGATGCTGAGGGCAAAGCACCTAAGTCTAAAATGAAGAGGGTGATGCTGCGGGTGAAGCACCTCAGTCTAAAAAGAAGAGGGTGATGCTGCAGGAGAAGCACCTCAGTCTAAAAAGAAGAGAGAAATGTTATGGGAAAAGCACCTCAGTCTCAAAAGAGGAGGGAGATGCTGCGGGTAAAGCACCTCAGTCTCAAAAGAAGAGGGTGATGCTGTGGGCGAAGCACCTCAGTCCAAAAAGAAGAGGGTGAAACTGTGGGTGAAGCACCTCAGTCTCAAAAGAGGAGGGAGATGCTGAGGGTGAAGCACTTCAGTCTCAAAAGAAGAGGGTCATGCTGTGGGCGAAGCGCCTCAGTCCAAAAAGAAGAGGGTGATGCTGAGGGTGAAGCACCTCAGTCTAAAAAAGGTTGGATGATGCTGCGGGTGAAGCACCTCAGTCTAAAAAAAGTTGGATGATGCTGCGGGTGAAGCACCTCAGTCTAAAAAGAAGAGGGTGATGCTGCGGGTGAAGCACCTTAGTCTAAAAAGAAGAGGGTGATGCTGGCGGCGAAGCACCTCAGTCTAAAAAGAAGAGAGAGATGTTATGGGCAAAGCACCTCAGTCTCAAAAGAGGAGGGAGATGCTACGGGTAAAGCACCTCTGTCTCAAAAGAAGAGGGTGATGCTGTGGGCAAAGCACCTCAGTCCAAAAAGAAGAGGGTGAAACTGCGGGTGAAGCACCTCAGTCTCAAAAGAGGAGGGAGATGCTGAGGGTGAAGCACCTCAGTCTCAAAAGAAGAGAGTCATGCTGTGGGCGAGGCACTTCAGTCCAAAAAGAAGAGGGTGATGCTGCGGATGAAGCACCTCAGTCTTAAAAAAGGAGGGAGATGCTGAGGGTGAAGCACCTCAGTCTAAAAAGAAGAGGGTGAAGCTGAGGGCAAAGCACCTCAGTCTAAAAAGAAGAGGGTGATGCTGGAGGCGAAGCACCTCAGTCTAAAAAGAGTTTGATGATGCTGCAGGTGAAGCACCTCATTCTAAAAAGAAGAGGGTGATGCTGCGGGTGAAACACCTCAGTCTTAAAAGAAGAGGGAGATGCTGAGGGTGAGGCACCTCAGTCTGAAAAGAGAAGGGAGATGCTGAGGGTGTAGCACCTCATTCTAAAAAGAAGAGGGTGATGCTGCGGGTGAAACACCTCAGTCTTAAAAGAAGAGGGAGATGCTGAGGGTGAGGCACCTCAGTCTGAAAAGAGAAGGGAGATGCTGAGGGTGTAGCACCACAGTCTAAAAAGAAGAGGATGATTCTGAGGGTGATGCACCTTAGTCTAATAAGAAGAGGGTGATGCTGAGGGCGAAGCACCTCAGTCTAAAAAGAGTTGGATGATGCTGCGGGTGAAGCACCTCAGTCTAAAAAGAAGAGGGAGATGCTGAGGGTGAAGCACCTCAGTCTAAAAAGAGGAGGGTGATGCTGTGGGCGTAGAACCTCAGTCTAAAAAGAAGAGGGTGATGCTGTGGGCGTAGCACCTCAGTCTAAAAAGAGGAGGGAGATGCTGAGGGTGAAGCACCCCAGTCTCAAAAGAAGAGGGTGATGCTGAGGGTGAAGCACCTCACTCTAAAAAGAAGAGGGTGATGCTGAGGGCAAAGCACCTAAGTCTAAAATGAAGAGGGTGATGCTGCGGGTGAAGCACCTCAGTCTAAAAAGAAGAGGGTGATGCTGCAGGAGAAGCACCTCAGTCTAAAAAGAAGAGAGAAATGTTATGGGAAAAGCACCTCAGTCTCAAAAGAGGAGGGAGATGCTGCGGGTAAAGCACCTCAGTCTCAAAAGAAGAGGGTGATGCTGTGGGCGAAGCACCTCAGTCCAAAAAGAAGAGGGTGAAACTGTGGGTGAAGCACCTCAGTCTCAAAAGAGGAGGGAGATGCTGAGGGTGAAGCACTTCAGTCTCAAAAGAAGAGGGTCATGCTGTGGGCGAAGCGCCTCAGTCCAAAAAGAAGAGGGTGATGCTGAGGGTGAAGCACCTCAGTCTAAAAAAAGTTGGATGATGCTGCGGGTGAAGCACCTCAGTCTAAAAAAAGTTGGATGATGCTGCGGGTGAAGCACCTCAGTCTAAAAAGAAGAGGGTGATGCTGCGGGTGAAGCACCTTAGTCTAAAAAGAAGAGGGTGATGCTGGCGGCGAAGCACCTCAGTCTAAAAAGAAGAGAGAAATGTTATGGGCAAAGCACCTCAGTCTCAAAAGAGGAGGGAGATGCTACGGGTAAAGCACCTCTGTCTCAAAAGAAGAGGGTGATGCTGTGGGCAAAGCACCTCAGTCCAAAAAGAAGAGGGTGAAACTGCGGGTGAAGCACCTCAGTCTCAAAAGAGGAGGGAGATGCTGAGGGTGAAGCACCTCAGTCTCAAAAGAAGAGAGTCATGCTGTGGGCGAGGCACTTCAGTCCAAAAAGAAGAGGGTGATGCTGCGGATGAAGCACCTCAGTCTTAAAAAAGGAGGGAGATGCTGAGGGTGAAGCACCTCAGTCTAAAAAGAAGAGGGTGAAGCTGAGGGCAAAGCACCTCAGTCTAAAAAGAAGAGGGTGATGCTGGAGGCGAAGCACCTCAGTCTAAAAAGAGTTTGATGATGCTGCAGGTGAAGCACCTCATTCTAAAAAGAAGAGGGTGATGCTGCGGGTGAAACACCTCAGTCTTAAAAGAAGAGGGAGATGCTGAGGGTGAGGCACCTCAGTCTGAAAAGAGAAGGGAGATGCTGAGGGTGTAGCACCTCATTTCGGGGGAATGGTGTTAATCATTCCTGGGCATTTGCGGGCGGTGGGCGGAGTCAGGGCGACTCGGGCTTTTCCGTCTTCAGCGGAGTTACACGAGCGAAGCACCGCGGCACGCTCCTCGCACTGACCGGGGACAGCAGCCAATCAGCACCCAGCACAGCTCGCGCCACGCGCCGGCCAGTGCGGTGTACCTGCCAATCATCCTAGCACGCTCCCAGCTCACGCTTTGAGCGGGAGTGTGCCGAGCAGTACATTTGTTTAAGCAATCAAGCTAGATTGGTCTGTTCTCGCCCGTCAGACGGGGCTCGAAATTTATAAGTTTTCGGACTTTACTCAGTCAAAAATGCCGAGATACTACAAATGCAGGAAGTGCGGGGTAACTCACGCCCCCCCCACTGGTAAACATTGCCGAATGATACCGGAATTGGAAGAGGAGGAGGTGGAGGAGGTCGCCGACGAGACATTATCCGATGGACAGCCAGACCTGATCGAGTTACTCACAGACATTAGAGATCGAATCAGCACTGTCGAACAGGATGTACGCGTACTCAAATCCCCCCAAGGAAACAATGTCCAGGCGAGCGAGAACATCGAAGGCGCATGTGGCACGGATAATACAAATTCGCCACCAAACACGACACCCATGCCGGCGGAGGCAACCCCAACTTCGCTCAGGAGGGATGCACAGCTGATGGCGCAGGCTGCAGAGCGACTAGCACGCATACAACTAGTCGAGAGAGATATCGACGACGAGGTCGAATACAGCACGATAAGAACACAAGGTAGGCGGTCAGGGACTATGCTTCTAGCGTCCGAAGTGGTCAAACAACGCATCGATTGGCCACACTTATATGTCCAACGCGTGGCCGGGGGAAAATGGACGGCCGTGCCCTATAATGAACTGAAAGTAGAGGAATTTGTTTTCGGATTCCTAGAGATGCTGAAGGCACCTAGATGCGATATGGACAAAGATCACATGTTAGAAATACTAAGCATGATGATGCGCGACACCATGGATTATGCCTGGGGTAATGCCCGCGGTTTTTATAGAATGGTGGGACAAGGGGTCGAACAGAAAGCCATGAAATGGACTGACACAGACAAGGTCACGCAATTACGCATGACCCACTCACGCACTGTTTACCCAGAGGGCAAGGAGGCCAAAGAAACGCCGAAAAACAACAACCCCAAGACACCCCCAGCAGGCATGAAATGCTGCGCTGCTTACCAGAAGCGCACATGCGAAGTGAACCGGGACCATGCACCCTTCACACATGCTTGCGCACATTGCTTTCGCGTATGCAATGCAATGTTTAGACACCCGGAAGCGGACTGCATTCGGAAATTAGCAGATGAAGCAAAAAACGCCAAGCGGAGGGAGTAACCACACTCCCTCCGAAAACACATGTAGCCCTGCCCCGGGAACAGGGGGGGGAAGCGGGAGAGACAATTGAGAAGGAGAGGGGGAACACTACGGCAGCCCCCACAGACAACGGTGGCGACACTACAGGCGACCCCGACATAGGGGACTCGGAATTACTACGAATTTACTATAGGGTAGCAGCAACTGGACGTTATAATTGGGCCGGGGCTAGGCAGCCAGTACCTAGCGGCCTGTGCATCGCTGCCTGGAGGGAACACCTCAGGGGCTACCCGGATATACACCTAGCAGATTTCTTAGAGTACGGATGGCCCATTAACTTTGACAGGAGTTCGGCCATATGCTCTACCTGGGACAACCACGCGTCGGCCATGGCGTACCCCCAGGACCTCGACTTTTACATATCCACAGAACTGGGGCACCGGGCACTCGCGGGTCCGTTCCAGGAACTCCCTACACCGCAGACACACTTAAGCCCACTGATGACCAAGCCTAAACGCGATGCAGCACATCGCAGGGTTATCATGGACTTGTCATGGCCCATGGGAGGCTCCATAAATGACGGCATAGACACCGAGTGGTACCTGGATGGTCCCGCTACAGTCACCCTCCCCACGGTTGACTACATGGCCGATCGTCTCCTGCATTTAGGCCCCGGGGCCTGGATGTATAAGACCGACCTCAGCCGTGGGTATAGACAACTCAGAGTGGACCCCGTTGACTGGCCGCTCCTGGGTCTCCGTCATCGCGGCAACATCTACCTCGACATATGCCCGCCGTTTGGGCTGCGGACGTCCGCTCTTTTTATGCAGCGAACCACGCAGGCCATTTCCTTCATGCACCAACGCAAAGGGTTCCTTTCACGCCCTTACTTGGATGATTTCGGCGGCGCAGAACCCAGCGAACCGACGGCCAACGCAGCGTTAGATGCCCTACAGGGGTTATTCGGGGATCTGGGTATGGTGGAGGCGGCCCACAAAGTTTGTCACCCTTCGCAGCGCATGGTATGGTTGGGGATCGACTTCGATTCGGTCGCCATGACCATGACAATCCCCCCAGCCAAGCTAGAGGAAATCATGCAAATACTTGCCGAGTGGGAGGGGAAAGTTAGGGCTACGAAACGCGAGATGCAGAGCCTCCTAGGGTTGCTGCAATTCGTGGCCAGTGTTTCTCCCCCCACCAGAATCTTCACCAATCGCATGCTACAGAACATGCGAGAAGCACCCCAGAGAGGCAGCGAGTCCCTCTCACTCGGATTTAAACAGGACCTGGGGTTTTTCATACGACTACTCCCGGCGTACAACGGCATACGTATATTGGGCAAAGAGGAGGTACCGTGCGATGAACAAATCGAATTGGACGCCTGCTTGTCTGGGTGCGGGGCCTACGACGGCAGCAGGTATTATTCCGAACAATTCCCGCAAGAACTACAACAGGTGGGACACCCGATAGCCCGTCTAGAATTCCTAAACGTAGTAGTAGCAGCTAAGGTATGGGCTAGACAATGGTCAGGTAGGAGGGTCAAGGTTTTTTGTGACAATGCAAATTCGTGCACAGCCATAAACACTGGCAGGTCTAGGGACCCTTACATGCAAGGTTGCATACGGGAACTTTTCCTAACATGCTGTATACATGACATTGAGGTACTGGCCGAACACAGGCCAGGGGAGTACATGGTACGGTCCGATGCCCTTTCACGGGCACACTTAGGACCTAGGTATACTAGAATTATAGACAGTGACGAGGGGCTACGTAGAGCCACACGCGTACGCGTGCCAGTACAGTACTTTGGTATTGATAATTGCCTGTAATTTGTTTGACACGCGTCTCCTTTATTGCAGATTGGCGGCGACTACAGACGGCGGCCGCGATCAGACGCGAACAAGCTTACAGGCCCGGGACGACAGCCAACCACCGTTCGGTTGTGCTACTTTTCTTAGCTTTCACCATTTATTTCAGGGCCCACGATTTCCCAGCCAGCACCGGCGTGCTGCTCTTGTTTGGGGAATTTCTGTTACGTTCGTACCGGGCTCACAAGTCAGTTATGAACGCCCTGTCCTCTTTACGAACGTTCCACCAGATACACGGGTTTGACACGAGTGGTTTCTTAGACTTTCAATTTACCCTATTTCGCAAGGCCTTACCACTCACAGTCAGACACCTACCCAGCCCCTCCCCTCCTCTACCATTAGAATTGTTACAGCACCTGTGTGAATGGAGTGTGGCACAGGGGGGGACGGGCAGGGTTTTCGCAGCCCTACTTTCCACTTTGTTTTTCTCTATGGCTCGGTTGTCGTCTTTGTTGCCCCGTACAAGCGGGCCTTACGACAACACTAGATTGCCCACGTGGGCAGACTTGAGGTGGGAAGGAGACAGGTTCCTTCTTTTGATTAAGTGGGGTAAGTGTACACAGGATGCCGCCGCTGGTTACTGGGTGCCCCTCCTACGCCAGGGGACGGCGGCCTCCTGCCCAGTACATAGACTTCAAGATCTGGCTTTTCTTTTAAACAGCCGTATTAGTAGCACACCGCTTTTCGCTTGGCCCCAGGCATCAGCCACCTCCAGCCACCCGGGGGGGTTTTTCACTTTTGTTTCGGCTAAGCGTTGGTTGGACAGGGCCCTTCTGGCACTGGGCCTCTCTCAACAGGGGTACACGTTCCACTCGTTCCGTCGGGGAGCGTGCACCAGGGCATTTCAGGGGGGGGCCGAATTGACGGATTTACAAGCACTCGGGGGCTGGAGGAGCGATGCCGTGAAACTTTACTATCCCTCCCTCGACGCGCGCACTAGGGCAGCGCGCGCGTTGACGGGACTTTCCCGAACTTAACTTTTTGGCCTTCAAACTTTTGGCCCTTAAATTTAGTCAGCAACGGCTCCATTACGCGACTGTTAACAACACAGGCGGGGCCAGATCTTTCTTTATTTAGCAACTCTACGTGCGGTACGGTTGCACCAGGGTATGTGCAGGGTCACCTCTGTTTTCGACGGAGTGCACTCGGAAGTTGGTTTATGTTGCATAGATACATTGTAGCAGCACACACGACGATGACTTCTCCTTCGAGTCTGTTCCCTCAACGATATTTTGTATCCGCCTTTTAACGGCAGGTCAGTCGCCCGTGCTGATACTTTGTATCTATTTTGCCGAGACTGTTATGGTGGTGTACATACAAGTTATACGATACAATGTTGCGTTTTTCCGAGATACAAAATATATATGCCTTGCTGTTCTTTCATCGATACAATGTTGCAATTTTGTGCTGCTGTGTTTTGATAATAAATTTGTTCGTATCCGCACTACCCGAGTCGTGTTCTCCCTGCCCCAGCTAATGTCGGGGGAATGGTGTTAATCATTCCTGGGCATTTGCGGGCGGTGGGCGGAGTCAGGGCGACTCGGGCTTTTCCGTCTTCAGCGGAGTTACACGAGCGAAGCACCGCGGCACGCTCCTCGCACTGACCGGGGACAGCAGCCAATCAGCACCCAGCACAGCTCGCGCCACGCGCCGGCCAGTGCGGTGTACCTGCCAATCATCCTAGCACGCTCCCAGCTCACGCTTTGAGCGGGAGTGTGCCGAGCAGTACATTTGTTTAAGCAATCAAGCTAGATTGGTCTGTTCTCGCCCGTCAGACGGGGCTCGAAATTTATAAGTTTCCCACCCTCCCACCCCTTTTTTCAAATTTCTTTTACGGGTCACACCCCTCTTTCCTAAGTAGGCCCTTAAATTTAGTCAGCAACGGCTCCATTACGCGACTGTTAACAACACAGGCGGGGCCAGATCTTTCTTTATTTAGCAACTCTACGTGCGGTACGGTTGCACCAGGGTATGTGCAGGGTCACCTCTGTTTTCGACGGAGTGCACTCGGAAGTTGGTTTATGTTGCATAGATACATTGTAGCAGCACACACGACGATGACTTCTCCTTCGAGTCTGTTCCCTCAACGATATTTTGTATCCGCCTTTTAACGGCAGGTCAGTCGCCCGTGCTGATACTTTGTATCTATTTTGCCGAGACTGTTATGGTGGTGTACATACAAGTTATACGATACAATGTTGCGTTTTTCCGAGATACAAAATATATATGCCTTGCTGTTCTTTCATCGATACAATGTTGCAATTTTGTGCTGCTGTGTTTTGATAATAAATTTGTTCGTATCCGCACTACCCGAGTCGTGTTCTCCCTGCCCCAGCTAATGCTAAAAAGAAGAGGGTGATGCTGCGGGTGAAACACCTCAGTCTTAAAAGAAGAGGGAGAAGCTGAGGTTGAGGCACCTCAGTCTGAAAAGAGAAGGGAGATGCTGAGGGTGTAGCACCACAGTCTAAAAAGAAGAGGATGATTCTGAGGGTGATGCACCTTAGTCTAATAAGAAGAGGGTGATGCTGAGGGCGAAGCACCTCAGTCTAAAAAGAGTTGGATGATGCTGCGGGTGAAGCACCTCAGTCTAAAAAGAAGAGGGAGATGCTGAGGGTGAAGCACCTCAGTCTAAAAAGAGGAGGGTGATGCTGTGGGCGTAGAACCTCAGTCTAAAAAGAAGAGGGTGATGCTGTGGGCGTAGCACCTCAGTCTAAAAAGAGGAGGGAGATGCTGAGGGTGAAGCACCCCAGTCTCAAAAGAAGAGGGTGATGCTGAGGGTGAAGCACCTCACTCTAAAAAGAAGAGGGTGATGCTGAGGGCAAAGCACCTAAGTCTAAAATGAAGAGGGTGATGCTGCGGGTGAAGCACCTCAGTCTAAAAAGAAGAGGGTGATGCTGCAGGAGAAGCACCTCAGTCTAAAAAGAAGAGAGAAATGTTATGGGAAAAGCACCTCAGTCTCAAAAGAGGAGGGAGATGCTGCGGGTAAAGCACCTCAGTCTCAAAAGAAGAGGGTGATGCTGTGGGCGAAGCACCTCAGTCCAAAAAGAAGAGGGTGAAACTGTGGGTGAAGCACCTCAGTCTCAAAAGAGGAGGGAGATGCTGAGGGTGAAGCACTTCAGTCTCAAAAGAAGAGGGTCATGCTGTGGGCGAAGCGCCTCAGTCCAAAAAGAAGAGGGTGATGCTGAGGGTGAAGCACCTCAGTCTAAAAAAAGTTGGATGATGCTGCGGGTGAAGCACCTCAGTCTAAAAAAAGTTGGATGATGCTGCGGGTGAAGCACCTCAGTCTAAAAAGAAGAGGGTGATGCTGCGGGTGAAGCACCTTAGTCTAAAAAGAAGAGGGTGATGCTGGCGGCGAAGCACCTCAGTCTAAAAAGAAGAGAGAGATGTTATGGGCAAAGCACCTCAGTCTCAAAAGAGGAGGGAGATGCTACGGGTAAAGCACCTCTGTCTCAAAAGAAGAGGGTGATGCTGTGGGCAAAGCACCTCAGTCCAAAAAGAAGAGGGTGAAACTGCGGGTGAAGCACCTCAGTCTCAAAAGAAGAGAGTCATGCTGTGGGCGAGGCACTTCAGTCCAAAAAGAAGAGGGTGATGCTGCGGATGAAGCACCTCAGTCTTAAAAAAGGAGGGAGATGCTGAGGGTGAAGCACCTCAGTCTAAAAAGAAGAGGGTGAAGCTGAGGGCAAAGCACCTCAGTCTAAAAAGAAGAGGGTGATGCTGGAGGCGAAGCACCTCAGTCTAAAAAGAGTTTGATGATGCTGCAGGTGAAGCACCTCATTCTAAAAAGAAGAGGGTGATGCTGCGGGTGAAACACCTCAGTCTTAAAAGAAGAGGGAGATGCTGAGGGTGAGGCACCTCAGTCTGAAAAGAGAAGGGAGATGCTGAGGGTGTAGCACCTCATTCTAAAAAGAAGAGGGTGATGCTGCGGGTGAAACACCTCAGTCTTAAAAGAAGAGGGAGATGCTGAGGGTGAGGCACCTCAGTCTGAAAAGAGAAGGGAGATGCTGAGGGTCTAGCACCACAGTCTAAAAAGAAGAGGATGATTCTGAGGGTGATGCACCTTAGTCTAATAAGAAGAGGGTGATGCTGAGGGCGAAGCACCTCAGTCTAAAAAGAGTTGGATGATGCTGCGGGTGAAGCACCTCAGTCTAAAAAGAAGAGGGAGATGCTGAGGGTGAAGCACCTCAGTCTAAAAAGAGGAGGGTGATGCTGTGGGCGTAGAACCTCAGTCTAAAAAGAAGAGGGTGATGCTGTGGGCGTAGCACCTCAGTCTAAAAAGAGGAGGGAGATGCTGAGGGTGAAGCACCCCAGTCTCAAAAGAAGAGGGTGATGCTGAGGGTGAAGCACCTCACTCTAAAAAGAAGAGGGTGATGCTGAGGGCAAAGCACCTAAGTCTAAAATGAAGAGGGTGATGCTGCGGGTGAAGCACCTCAGTCTAAAAAGAAGAGGGTGATGCTGCAGGAGGAGCACCTCAGTCTAAAAAGAAGAGAGAAATGTTATGGGAAAAGCACCTCAGTCTCAAAAGAGGAGGGAGATGCTGCGGGTAAAGCACCTCAGTCTCAAAAGAAGAGGGTGATGCTGTGGGCGAAGCACCTCAGTCCAAAAAGAAGAGGGTGAAACTGTGGGTGAAGCACCTCAGTCTCAAAAGAGGAGGGAGATGCTGAGGGTGAAGCACTTCAGTCTCAAAAGAAGAGGGTCATGCTGTGGGCGAAGCGCCTCAGTCCAAAAAGAAGAGGGTGATGCTGAGGGTGAAGCACCTCAGTCTAAAAAAAGTTGGATGATGCTGCGGGTGAAGCACCTCAGTCTAAAAAAAGTTGGATGATGCTGCGGGTGAAGCACCTCAGTCTAAAAAGAAGAGGGTGATGCTGCGGGTGAAGCACCTTAGTCTAAAAAGAAGAGGGTGATGCTGGCGGCGAAGCACCTCAGTCTAAAAAGAAGAGAGAGATGTTATGGGCAAAGCACCTCAGTCTCAAAAGAGGAGGGAGATGCTACGGGTAAAGCACCTCTGTCTCAAAAGAAGAGGGTGATGCTGTGGGCAAAGCACCTCAGTCCAAAAAGAAGAGGGTGAAACTGCGGGTGAAGCACCTCAGTCTCAAAAGAGGAGGGAGATGCTGAGGGTGAAGCACCTCAGTCTCAAAAGAAGAGAGTCATGCTGTGGGCGAGGCACTTCAGTCCAAAAAGAAGAGGGTGATGCTGCGGATGAAGCACCTCAGTCTTAAAAAAGGAGGGAGATGCTGAGGGTGAAGCACCTCAGTCTAAAAAGAAGAGGGTGAAGCTGAGGGCAAAGCACCTCAGTCTAAAAAGAAGAGGGTGATGCTGGAGGCGAAGCACCTCAGTCTAAAAAGAGTTTGATGATGCTGCAGGTGAAGCACCTCATTCTAAAAAGAAGAGGGTGATGCTGCGGGTGAAACACCTCAGTCTTAAAAGAAGAGGGAGATGCTGAGGGTGAGGCAACTCAGTCTGAAAAGAGAAGGGAGATGCTGACGGTGTAGCACCTCATTCTAAAAAGAAGAGGGTGATGCTGCGGGTGAAACACCTCAGTCTTAAAAGAAGAGGGAGATGCTGAGGGTGAGGCACCTCAGTCTGAAAAGAGAAGGGAGATGCTGAGGGTGTAGCACCACAGTCTAAAAAGAAGAGGATGATTCTGAGGGTGATGCACCTTAGTCTAATAAGAAGAGGGTGATGCTGAGGGCGAAGCACCTCAGTCTAAAAAGAGTTGGATGATGCTGCGGGTGAAGCACCTCAGTCTAAAAAGAAGAGGGAGATGCTGAGGGTGAAGCACCTCAGTCTAAAAAGAGGAGGGTGATGCTGTGGGCGTAGAACCTCAGTCTAAAAAGAAGAGGGTGATGCTGTGGGCGTAGCACCTCAGTCTAAAAAGAGGAGGGAGATGCTGAGGGTGAAGCACCCCAGTCTCAAAAGAAGAGGGTGATGCTGAGGGTGAAGCACCTCACTCTAAAAAGAAGAGGGTGATGCTGAGGGCAAAGCACCTAAGTCTAAAATGAAGAGGGTGATGCTGCGGGTGAAGCACCTCAGTCTAAAAAGAAGAGGGTGATGCTGCAGGAGAAGCACCTCAGTCTAAAAAGAAGAGAGAAATGTTATGGGAAAAGCACCTCAGTCTCAAAAGAGGAGGGAGATGCTGCGGGTAAAGCACCTCAGTCTCAAAAGAAGAGGGTGATGCTGTGGGCGAAGCACCTCAGTCCAAAAAGAAGAGGGTGAAACTGTGGGTGAAGCACCTCAGTCTCAAAAGAGGAGGGAGATGCTGAGGGTGAAGCACTTCAGTCTCAAAAGAAGAGGGTCATGCTGTGGGCGAAGCGCCTCAGTCCAAAAAGAAGAGGGTGATGCTGAGGGTGAAGCACCTCAGTCTAAAAAAAGTTGGATGATGCTGCGGGTGAAGCACCTCAGTCTAAAAAAAGTTGGATGATGCTGCGGGTGAAGCACCTCAGTCTAAAAAGAAGAGGGTGATGCTGCGGGTGAAGCACCTTAGTCTAAAAAGAAGAGGGTGATGCTGGCGGCGAAGCACCTCAGTCTAAAAAGAAGAGAGAGATGTTATGGGCAAAGCACCTCAGTCTCAAAAGAGGAGGGAGATGCTGCGGGTAAAGCACCTCTGTCTCAAAAGAAGAGGGTGATGCTGTGGGCAAAGCACCTCAGTCCAAAAAGAAGAGGGTGAAACTGCGGGTGAAGCACCTCAGTCTCAAAAGAGGAGGGAGATGCTGAGGGTGAAGCACCTCAGTCTCAAAAGAAGAGAGTCATGCTGTGGGCGAGGCACCTCAGTCCAAAAAGAAGAGGGTGATGCTGCGGATGAAGCACCTCAGTCTTAAAAAAGGAGGGAGATGCTGAGGGTGAAGCACCTCAGTCTAAAAAGAAGAGGGTGAAGCTGAGGGCAAAGCACCTCAGTCTAAAAAGAAGAGGGTGATGCTGGAGGCGAAGCACCTCAGTCTAAAAAGAGTTTGATGATGCTGCAGGTGAAGCACCTCAGTCTAAAAAGAAGAGGGTGATGATGCAGGTGAAGCACCTCAGTCTAAAAAGAAGAGGGTGATGCTGCGGGTAAGCACCTCATTCTAAAAAGAAGAGGGTGATGCTGCGGGTGAAGCACCTTAGTCTAATAAGAAGAGGGTGATGCTGTGGGCGAAGCACCTCAGTCTAAAAAGAAGAGGGTGATGCTAAAGGCAAAGCACCTCAGTCTAACAAGAAGAGGGTGATGCTGCGGGTGGAGCACCTCAGTCTAAAAAGAGTTGGATGATGCTGCAGGTGAAGCACCTCAGTCTAAAAAGAAGAAGGTGATTCTGCGGGTGAAGCACCTCAGTCTCAGAAGAGGAGGGAAATGCCGAAGGTAAAGCACCTCAGTCTAAAAAGAAGAGGGAGATGCTGAGGGCGAAGCACCTCAGTCCTAAAAAGACGAGGGTGATGCTGCGGGTGAAACACCTCCGTCTAAAAAGAGTTGGATGATGCTGCGGGTGAAGCACCTCAGTCTAAAAAGAAGAGGGTGAAACTGTGGGTGAAGCACCTCAGTCTCAAAAGAAGAGGGTGATGCTGTGGGCGAAGCACCTCAGTCCAAAAAGAAGAGGGTGAAACTGTGGGTGAAGCACCTCAGTCTCAAAAGAGGAGGGAGATGCTGAGGGTGAAGCACTTCAGTCTCAAAAGAAGAGGGTCATGCTGTGGGCGAAGCGCCTCAGTCCAAAAAGAAGAGGGTGATGCTGAGGGTGAAGCACCTCAGTCTAAAAAAAGTTGGATGATGCTGCGGGTGAAGCACCTCAGTCTAAAAAAAGTTGGATGATGCTGCGGGTGAAGCACCTCAGTCTAAAAAGAAGAGGGTGATGCTGCGGGTGAAGCACCTTAGTCTAAAAAGAAGAGGGTGATGCTGGCGGCGAAGCACCTCAGTCTAAAAAGAAGAGAGAGATGTTATGGGCAAAGCACCTCAGTCTCAAAAGAGGAGGGAGATGCTGCGGGTAAAGCACCTCTGTCTCAAAAGAAGAGGGTGATGCTGTGGGCAAAGCACCTCAGTCCAAAAAGAAGAGGGTGAAACTGCGGGTGAAGCACCTCAGTCTCAAAAGAGGAGGGGGATGCTGAGGGTGAAGCACCTCAGTCTCAAAAGAAGAGAGTCATGCTGTGGGCGAGGCACCTCAGTCCAAAAAGAAGAGGGTGATGCTGCGGATGAAGCACCTCAGTCTTAAAAAAGGAGGGAGATGCTGAGGGTGAAGCACCTCAGTCTAAAAAGAAGAGGGTGAAGCTGAGGGCAAAGCACCTCAGTCTAAAAAGAAGAGGGTGATGCTGGAGGCGAAGCACCTCAGTCTAAAAAGAGTTTGATGATGCTGCAGGTGAAGCACCTCAGTCTAAAAAGAAGAGGGTAATGCTGCGGGCGAAGCACCTCAGTCTAAAAAGAAGAGGGTGATGATGCGGGTGAAGCACCTCAGTCTAAAAAGAAGAGGGTGATGCTGCGGGTAAGCACCTCATTCTAAAAAGAAGAGGGTGATGCTGCGGGTGAAGCACCTTAGTCTAATAAGAAGAGGGTGATGCTGTGGGCGAAGCACCTCAGTCTAAAAAGAGTTGGATGATGCTGCAGGTGAAGCACCTCAGTCTAAAAAGAAGAAGGTGATTCTGCGGGTGAAGCACCTCAGTCTCAGAAGAGGAGGGAAATGCCGAAGGTAAAGCACCTCAGTCTAAAAAGAAGAGGGAGATGCTGAGGGCGAAGCACCTCAGTCCTAAAAAGACGAGGGTGATGCTGCGGGTGAAACACCTCCGTCTAAAAAGAGTTGGATGATGCTGCGGGTGAAGCACCTCAGTCTAAAAAGAAGAGGGTGAGGCTGAGGGTGAAGCACCTCAGTCCAAAAGGAAGAGGGAGATGCTGAGGGTGAAGCACCTCAGTCTAAATAGAGGAGGGTGATGCTGCGGGCGAAGCATCTGTCTAAAAAGAAGAGGGTGGTGCTGCGGGTGAAGCACCTCAGTCTAAAAAGAAGAGGGTGATGCTGCGGGCGAAGCTCCTCAGTCTAAAAAGAGGAGGGAGATGCTGAGGGTGAAGCACCTCAGTCTCAAAAGAGGAGGAAGATGCTGCGGGTGAAGCACCTCAGTCTAAAAAGAAGAGGGTGATGCTGCGGATGAAGCACCTCAGTCTAAAAAGAAGAGGGTGATGCTGCGGGCGAAGCTCCTCAGTCTAAAAAGAAGAGGGTGATGCTGCAGGTGAAGCACCTCAGTCTCAAAAGAGGAGGAAGATGCTGAGGGTGAAGCACCTTAGTCTTAAAAGAAGAGGGTGATGCTATGGGTGAAGCACCTCAGTCTCAAAAGAGGAGGGAGATGCTGAGGGTGAAGCACCTCAGTCTCAAAAGAGGAGGGAGATGCTGAGGGTGAAGCACCTCAGTCTAAAAAGAAGAGGGTGATGCTGCAGGTGAAGCACCTCAGTCTAAAAAGATAAGGGTGATGCTGAGGGCGAAGCACCTCAGTCTATAAAAGAAGAGGGAGATGCTGAGGTTGAAGCACCTCAGTCTAAAAAGAAGAGGGTGATGCTGCGGGTGAAGCACCTCAGTCTAAAAAGAAGAGGGTGATGCTGCGGGCGAAGCACCTCAGTCTTAAAAGAAGAGGGAGATGCTGCGGGTGAAGCACCTCAGTCTCAAGAGAGGAGGGAGATGCTGAGGGTTAAGCACCTCAGTCTAAAAAGAAGAGGGTGATGCTGAGGGTGAAGCACCTCAGTCTAAAAAGAAGAGGGTGATGCTGTGGGCAAAGCACCTCAGTCTAAAAAGAAGAGGGTGATGCTGTGGGCGAAGCACCTCAGTCTAAAAAGAAGAGGGTGATGCTGCGGGTGAAGCACCTCAGTCTAAAAAGGGGAGGGTGATGCTGAGGGTGAAGCACCTCAGTCTAAAAAGAATAGGGTGATGCTGAGGGTGAAGCACCTCAGTTTAAAAAGAAGAGGGTGATGCTTTGGGCGAAGCACCTCAGTCTAAAAAGAAGAGGGTGATGCTTTGGGCGAAGCACCTCAGCCTAAAAAGAAGAGGGTGATGCTGCCGGTGAAGCACCTCAGTCTAAAAAGAGGAGGGAGATGCTGAGGGTGAAGCACCTCAGCCTAAAAAGAAGAGGGTGATGCTGAGGGCGAAGCACCTCAGTCTAAAAAGAAGAGGGTGATGCTGCGAGCGAAGCTACTCAGTCTAAAAAGAAGAGGGTGATGATGCGGGTGAAGCACCTCAGTCTAAAAAGAAGAGGGTGATGCTGCGGGTAAGCACCTCATTCTAAAAAGAAGAGGGTGATGCTGCGGGTGAAGCACCTTAGTCTAATAAGAAGAGGGTGATGCTGCGGGCGAAGCACCTCAGTCTAAAAGGAAGAGGGTGATGCTGAGGGCAAAGCACCTCAGTCTAACAAGAAGAGGGTGATGCTGCGGGTAGAGCACCTCAGTCTAAAAAGAGTTGGATGATGCTGCAGGTGAAGCACCTCAGTCTAAAAAGAAGAAGGTGATTCTGCGGGTGAAGCACCTCAGTCTCAAAAGAGGAGGGAAATGCCGAAGGTAAAGCACCTCAGTCTAAAAAGAAGAGGGAGATGCTGAGGGCGAAGCACCTCAGTCCTAAAAAGACGAGGGTGATGCTGCGGGTGAAGCACCTCCGTCTAAAAAGAGTTGGATGATGCTGCGGGTGAAGCACCTCAGTCTAAAAAGAAGAGGGTGAGGCTGAGGGTGAAGCACCTCAGTCCAAAAGGAAGAGGGAGATGCTGAGGGTGAAGCACCTCAGTCTAAATAGAGGAGGGTGATGCTGCGGGCGAAGCATCTCAGTCTAAAAAGAAGAGGGTGGTGCTGCGGGTGAAGCACCTCAGTCTTAAAAGAAGAGGGTGATGCTGCGGGCGAAGCTCCTCAGTCTAAAAAGAGGAGGGAGATGCTGAGGGTGAAGCACCTCAGTCTCAAAAGAGGAGGGAGATGCTGAGGGTGAAGCACCTCAGTCTAAAAAGAAGTGAGTGAGGGTGAAGCACTTCAGTCTCAAAAGAGGAGGGAGATGCTGAGGGTGAAGCACCTCAGTCTCAAAAGAGGAGGGAGATGCTGAGGGTGAAGCACCTCAGTCTCAAAAGAAAAGGGAGATGCTGAGGGTGAAGCACCTCAGTCTCAAAAGAGGAGGGAGATGCTGAGGGTGAAGCACCTCAGTCTAAAAAGAAGTGAGTGATGCTGAGGGTGAGGCACTTCACTCTTAAAAGAACAGGGTGATGCTGAGGGCGAAGCACCTCAGTCTAAAAAGAAGAGGGTGATGCTGCGGGCGAAGCACCTCCGTCTAAAAAGAGGAGGGTGATGCTGAGGGTGAGGCACTTCACTCTTAAAAGAACAGGGTGATGCTGAGGGCGAAGCACCTCAGTCTAAAAAGAAGAGGGTGATGCTGCGGGCGAAGCACCTCAGTCTAAATAGAAGAGGGTGATGCTGCGGGTAGAGCACCTCAGTCTAAAAAGAAGAGGGTGATGCTGCGGGTGAAGCACCTCAGTCTAAAAAGATAAGGGTGATGCTGAGGGCGAAGCACCTCAGTCTATAAAAGAAGAGGGAGATGCTGAGGTTGAAGCACCTCAGTCTAAAAAGAAGAGGGAGATGCTGCGGGTGAAGCACCTCAGTCTAAAAAGAAGAGGGTGATGCTGCGGGCGAAGCACCTCAGTCTTAAAAGAAGAGGGAGATGCTGCGGATGAAGCACCTCAGTCTCAAGAGAGGAGGGAGATGCTGAGGGTTAGGCACCTCAGTCTAAAAAGAAGAGGGTGATGCTGAGGGTGAAGCACCTCAGTCTAAAAAGAAGAGGGTGATGCTGTGGGCAAAGAACCTCAGTCTAAAAAGAAGAGGGTGATGCTTTGGGCGAAGCACCTCAGTCTAAAAAGAAGAGGGTGATGCTGCGGGTGAAGCACCTCAGTCTAAAAAGAGGAGGGTGATGCTGAGGGTGAAGCACCTCAGTCTAAAAAGAAGAGGGTGATGCTGAGGGTGAAGCACCTCAGTCTAAAAAGAAGAGGGTGATGCTTTGGGCGAAGCACCTCAGTCTAAAAAGAAGAGGGTGATGCTTTGGGCGAAGCACCTCAGTCTAAAAAGAAGAGGGTGATGCTGCCGGTGAAGCACCTCAGTCTAAAAAGAGGAGGGAGATGCTGAGGGTGAAGCACCTCAGCCTAAAAAGAAGAGGGTGATGCTGAGGGCGAAGCACCTCAGTCTAAAAACAAGAGGGTGATGCTGCGGGCGAAGCACCTCAGTCTAAAAAGAAGAGGGTGATGATGCGGGTGAAGCACCTCAGTCTAAAAAGAAGAGGGTGATGCTGCGGGTAAGCACCTCATTCTAAAAAGAAGAGGGTGATGCTGAGGGCGAAGCACCTCAGTCTAAAAAGAAGAGGGTGATGCTGAGGGTGAAGCACCTCAGTCTAACAAGAAGAGGGTGATGCTGCGGGTGAAGCACCTCAGTCTAAAAAGAGTTGGATGATGCTGCAGGTGAAGCACCTCAGTCTAAAAAGAAGAAGGTGATTCTGCGGGTGAAGCACCTCAGTCTCAAAAGAGGAGGGAAATGCCGAAGGTAAAGCACCTCAGTCTAAAAAGAAGAGGGAGATGCTGAGGGCGAAGCACCTCAGTCCTAAAAAGACGAGGGTGATGCTGCAGGCGAAGCATCTCAGTCTAAAAAGAAGAGGGTGGTGCTGCGTGTGAAGCACCTCAGTCTAAAAAGAAGAGGGTGATGCTGCGGGCGAAGCTCCTCAGTCTAAAAAGAGGAGGGAGATGCTGCGGGTGAAGCACCTCAGTCTCAAAAGAGGAGGGAGATGCTGAGGGTGAAGCACCTCAGTCTCAAAAGAAGAGGGTGATGCTGAGGGCGAAGCACCTCAGTCTAAAAAGAAGAGGGTGATGCTGCGGGCGAAGCACCTCCGTCTAAAAAGAGGAGGGTGATGCTGCGGGCAAAGCACCTCAGTCTAAATAGAAGAGGGTGATGCTGCGGGTAGAGCACCTCAGTCTAAAAAGAAGAGGGTGATGCTGCGGGTGAAGCACCTCAGTCTAAAAAGAAAAGGGTGATGCTGAGGGCGAAGCACCTCAGTCTATAAAAGAAGAGGGAGATGCTGAGGTTGAAGCACCTCAGTCTAAAAAGAAGAGGGTGATGCTGCGGGTGAAGCACCTCAGTCTAAAAAGAAGAGGGTGATGCTGCGGGCGAAGCACCTCAGTCTTAAAAGAAGAGGGAGATGCTGCGGGTGAAGCACCTCAGTCTCAAGAGAGGAGGGAGATGCTGAGGGTTAAGCACCTCAGTCTAAAAAGAAGAGGGTGATGCTGAGGGTGAAGCACCTCAGTCTAAAAAGAAGAGGGTGATGCTGTGGGCAAAGCACCTCAGTCTAAAAAGAAGAGGGTGATGCTTTGGGCGAAGCACCTCAGTCTAAAAAGAAGAGGGTGATGCTGCGGGTGAAGCACCTCAGTCTAAAAAGAGGAGGGTGATGCTGAGGGTGAAGCACCTCAGTCTAAAAAGAAGAGGGTGATGCTGAGGGTGAAGCACCTCAGTCTAAAAAGAAGAGGGTGATGCTTTGGGCGAAGCACCTCAGTCTAAAAAGAAGAGGGTGATGCTTTGGGCGAAGCACCTCAGTCTAAAAAGAAGAGGGTGATGCTGCCGGTGAAGCACCTCAGTCTAAAAAGAGGAGGGAGATGCTGCGGGCGAAGCACCTCAGTCTAAAAAGAAGAGGGTGATGCTGCGGGCGAAGCACCTCAGTCTAAAAAGAAGAGGGTGATGCTGAGGGCGAAGCACCTCAGTCTAAAAAGAAGAGGGTGATGCTGCGGGCGAAGCACCTCAGTCTAAAAAGAAGAGGGTGATGATGCGGGTGAAGCACCTCAGTCTAAAAAGAAGAGGGTGATGCTGCGGGTAAGCACCTCATTCTAAAAAGAAAAGGGTGATGCTGCGGGTGAAGCACCTCAGTCTCAAGAGAGGAGGGAGATGCTGAAGGGTTAAGCACCTCAGTCTAAAAAGAAGAGGGTGATGCTGCGGTTGAAGCAACTCAGTCTCAATAGAGGAGGGAGATGCTGAGGGTGAAGCACCTCAGTCTAAAAAGAAGAGGGTGATGCTGAGGGTGAAGCACCTCAGTCTAAAAAGAAGAGGAAGAGGCTGAGGGTGAAGCACCTCAGTCTAAAAAGAAGAGGGTGATGCTGAGGGTGAAGCACCTCAGTCTAAAAAGAAGAGGGTGATGCTGCGGGCGAAGCACCTCAGTCTAAAAAGAAGAGGGTGATGCTGCGGGTGAAGCACCTCAGTCTAAAAAGAAGAGGGTGATGCTGCGGGCGTAGCACCTCAGTCTTAAAAGAAGAGGGAGATGCTGCGGGTGAAGCACCTCAGTCTCAAGAGAGGAGGGAGATGCTGAGGGTGAAGCACCTCAGTCTAAAAAGAAGAGGGTGATGCTGAGGGCGAAGCACCTCAGTCTAAAAAGAAGAAGGTGATGCTGTGGGCGAAGCACCTCAGTCTAAAAAGAAGAGGGCGATGCTGCGGGTGAAGCACCTCAGTCTAAAAAGAAGAGGGAGAGGCTGAGGGTGAAGCACCTCAGTCTAAAAAGATAAGGGTGATGCTGAGGGCGAAGCACCTCAGTCTAAAAAGAAGAGGGTGATGCTGCGGGCGAAGCACCTCAGTCTAAAACGAAGAGGGTGATTCTGCGGGTGAAGCACCTCAGTCTAAAAAGAAGAGGGTGATGCTGCGGGCGAAGCACCTCAGTCTTAAAAGAAGAGGGAGATGCTGCGGGTGAAGCACCTCAGTCTCAAGAGAGGAGGGAGATGCTGAGGGTTAAGCACCTCAGTCTAAAAAGAAGAGGATGATGCTGCGGTTGAAGCACCTCAGTCTCAATAGAGGAGGGAGATGCTGAGGGTGAAGCACCTCAGTCTAAAAAGAAGAGAGTGATGCTGCGGATGAAGCACCTCAGTCTCAAGAGAGGAGGGAGATGCTGAGGGTTAAGCACCTCAGTCTAAAAAGAAGAGGGTGATGCTGAGGGTGAAGCACCTCAGTCTAAAAAGAAGAGGGTGATGCTGCGGGCGAAGCACCTCAGTCTAAAAAGAAGAGGGTGATGCTGCGGGTGAAGCACCTCAGTCTAAAAAGAAGAGGGTGATGCTGCGGGCAAAGCACCTAAGTCTAAAAAGAAGAGGGTGATGCTGCGGGTGAAGCACCTCAGTGTCAAAAGAGGAGGGAGATGCTGAGGGCGAAGCACCTCAGTCTAAAAAGAAGAGGGTGATGCTGAGGGTGAAGCACCTCAGTCTAAAAAGAAGAGGGTGATGCTGCGGGTGAAGCACCTCAGTCTAAAAAGAAGGCAATGGTATTTCTTACAAGGAATAACAAGCTAATTTTTCGAACTCAAATAATACCTAGCACTTTATTCCCAAATTATAATAATCAGTACTAGATATTTTATGATAATCAGTGTTTGATACAAACACTTTTCATATTTCTGTTTTCACATCGAAAGTTCATCTTTCTAACAAAATGATCTCACCCAGTAGAGACGGATCCGATATGTATGCGGTGAAACTAAAAATAAATAGATAAATCAAATCCGAATTATAAATATCCTGACACATCTTCATTTCTCATCTTTGATGCCTCATTGAGCAGAGATGAATAAAATATGTTAAAATACAAAAAAAATGATAAAAGATATTTATGGTTGCAAGTGTTTGGAATCTGGACTCTCATCTTTATCTTAAATACTTAAATTTGGACGTAAATCAAATAATTACATATATATTCTCTAAAACAAATAAGTTTGTGGTCTTTTATCGAATCTTCTTCTCCTTCAGCCCAACTCCCTGGGAGGCGGGAGGGTATGAAAAGCTGAACTAGTCCACCACCAGATGGCGCCTGGTTGCAAGAAGTCGCAGCTAGGAGACCTGGGCAAGCATGTTAAGGCTGTGATGCTGGTGACACTCTCAGAATAGGACAACTCCTAGTTTAGCACTCCTGTACCCTTTCTAACAATAGTTATCTAATCCCTGAGGTCTTGGTGTTTCAAATATAAGATTCCTTTAACTTACCTGCTTGAGCTGACCTCGATATAAACACAGTTTCAATTTTACAGTGTTTTACCTCAAATGAGGTTGTCTTGATCAATAAAGGTTCTTTTGATTTATAAATACCATACATGTCTGCTAAATATACTAAGCTAGGGCAACTGAAAGGCAAATATGGAGTTCCTGCAAGAGAATACCTTACAGCATGCGATTTTGGTGGAAATTTTTACTCACGAAAGTAGGTCAACATGTCTGTCCATGTCTGTATTCTCTTGCAGGAACTCTAAATTTGCCTTTCAGTTGCCCTAGCCTAGCATATTCAGCAGACTTGTAGGGTATTTATAAATCAAATGAACCTTTATTGATTTTGTTAGAAAGGGTACAGGAGTGCTAAACTAGGAGTTGTCTTATTTTGAGTGTGTCACCAGCATCACAGCCTTAACGTAAGATCATTGTAATTGAATTTGTAAGCAATTAGAATAATTGTATGGCATTGGGGGCATGGAGTACATTTGTATGTCTTGCAGGCGACAGGGTCACAGTATTTTTCCGTGGCCAGGGACGCACCCTCGCACAGCACGTAGGCTTTTTATTAATTACTTAGTATCTTTTACGTTATCCTATCACTTGCCACGTCCGTAATTTGCCGTCCAATCAAATTTTTTGCGGGAAACGCGGTCTCAGAGCATTTGACTTTGGGATAATTTAGCGTCACTTGCTTCCTGACTCTTGAACCAAGCACTTCGCAGCTCTGTGTCGCCAGTTCACACTCTTGCATCAAAACAGACTTTGACTTTTTGAAAAGAGGTTACGATAGCCATGTCTAGTCGTCTGTACATGTGCAAGAAGTGTGGGCGGACACACGAACCACCCACAGGCAAGAAATGCAGGAAAGCGGACGAAGATCTGGAGGAGGGTGCCGGAGATGAGGATTTGCTGATGGGTGACGATGGCCAGCAGAGAGAGGGTCGTAAATCAACCACCACTGGTGATGGGGAAAGCAGCACTCCAGCAGCCGAGGGTAGCAGACAACAGCGTGCCCAGCAGACACAAAACAGACGGGGGCCACGGGCGACTAGGCGTGACGAGGCTGAAGCACATGATGACTGGGGCTCGATGGGGAGAAGTCTACTACATGAGAGGGAAGGCGAGGAACCGGCCTTGCAGCAGTTGCAGAATGCAGCAGATCGAGGTGCTACAGCAGCTGCAGCGACTCCTAGCAGTGTCAGGCATGATCCAGCCATCATGGAAGCTGTTGCCCGGCGCATCATTGAGTTGGGGATAGACCAGGAGGCCCCTGAACTAGCAGCAGGTGGAAGCGGCGGCCCCAACAGGCGAGGTAAGAAAAGTGGGCAAGCCAGAACCGTTGAAGATTTAGTACTAAAGGATATAGACTGGCCACACTTTTATCTCTACCGCGGGGCCGACCGAAGGCCAGTAAAATTTAATGACATGACTCTCAACGAATTTGTATATGGGTTTTTATGCATGTTGAACAACCCAAGGTTTAGCTATGATAAAGTTATCATGGATAGGTTGTTACAGGAAATGATGGCTGATGCAATGGAATTCTCATGGCTCTCTGTCAGAAACTTTTACAGGGTGATTGCATCAAGCATAGAAATGATGCGGTTTGACTGGGGGGACACGAGTCGCATACAAGCTCTCAGAGTGCAATATGCACACCGTTTTTCAGTTAACCAAGGCAATAATCGCCAGCAAAACAGAGAGCTAGATAATAGCTCATTCCCCTGCATGTTATACCAAAGAGGGGAGTGTCATGAGAGCGCCGACCATGGCAGGGCAAAGCACATATGTGCATTTTGCTACAAAGTACGCCGGATCGGATATCCCCACCCTGAGGGTCAATGCCGGAGGAAAGCCTTCGTGAACGGCAGGAACCTGCAGGGTCAGGAGCAGTAAGAAGTGTGCGTTGGATTCTAGTCCCCTCAAGTAATTTTTGGGTGTTCGCCCGGTCACTGGGAGTTTCGAAGTATCTATTATGACTTGTAACAGCTGGTCTTTCACTTGGTATCGCAGCTTACAGTAAAAAAATCAAGTTTTCTTTTTTAATTGACATACCAGCAGTACAATCTTTTTTATTAAATAATCTCAGCGGGCCCGGACACTGTTTTGTTTTATTTATATTACATGTTTGCTTACACTGTATGTTTTTCACTACTCTGACTTGTCATGTATTACCTAGTGGTCAGTGATGCCTGGTAGTTTAAGGCTCAGTTGGATGCCTTGATGGTATGTTAAATTTCTTGCTCGATTTGTTTAATTAATACTAGGCCTAGCATAGATTAAGTAGGTATTTTGCCTATTGTGACTTAGTTTAGGTAACTGGATTTTCTTCCTTGGGGGGTGGGGGGGGGTAGGGGCGGTTACTAGCTGAGTGTTTGAAGCTGACTCCAGTTCTGCCCCGTTCTTTCTCTTCCTCAGTACTTGTTCTCTGTCATTTTTTGCAGTGTCTACTTGCAGAAGTACTTCAGTTGTAATGCTATTTGGTAGTGTAGTGCACAGGGGTCAAAGGTGTCGGGTTTGTTTACTCTCCAGGCAGGGTCTCCTTCTCTTGCTCGGGGATGCTCAGGCTGCCTGATTGTGAAGGTTTATGGCAGCGTTCTGTTCATTGAAGGGCCCACTTAGTCCTTAGGGTTTATTCAGTTGCCTGAATTTTTCAATTTTCCCCAGATGTTGTGCGGTGGCGCTGTGATGACTGGGACCCTGATTCTAGGTTTTGGGAGGAAAGTTGGTTTCAAGATTTCCAAGGATTGTCACTCACCAACAAGCATGGGGCCCATTCTTCCCTCAATCCATGGGCGTCTGATTTCTTACCTAGAACAGTTTCAGGTGGCATTCCTGCAGCAAACAGCAGTGATTTTAACCAAGAAATGCTGGAAATTTACTCACAGGTAACCGCCACAGGGCAGTATAATCATACAGGGGCTAGGATCAGGGTACCTAGTGGACTAAATTTAGATGCTTGGTCTTTATATTTGGAAGGTTATTCTGACCCACTGCTGCTAGATTTTCTCTCTTTTGGGTGGCCAGCTAATTTTTCAGCCGACTCTCCTTTAGTACCTACTTTTTCCAATCATCCGTCGGGCACAGCTTTTCCACAGCATATTCAGAGATATATAGACATTGAGGTTGGACATCAGGCTTTGTTAGGACCGTTCACAGCGTTGCCTTTTGATGGAATACAGCTTAGCCCATTACTCACTCGTCCTAAAAAGGATTCAGATTGGCGCCGCATAGTAATGGATCTGTCTTGGCCTTTGGGGGGCTCGGTAAATGATGGGATTCCCCGATTTCAGTATGTGTATGGGCCAGCCACTGTGAATCTCCCAAATGTGGAGACAATGATCAGAAGGGTCAGAGAAGTGGGAATGCCTTGTCTCCTCTATAAAACAGACCTGGCTAGAGGTTACAGGCAGCTCAGGTTAGATCCCTGGGACTGGCCTTTGATGGGGTTTAGCCACAATCAGCAGTATTTTTTGGATATTTGCCCACCTTTTGGGCTTCGGACGGCTTCTTGGATGATGCAGTCCACTAATGTGGCTGTCACCAATTTTCATAGAAGAGCAGGTTTTCATTCAGCAGTTTATATAGATGACTTGGGGGGAGCGGAACAGCAAGACTCGAAAGCTTGGTGGGCCTTCTACACTTTGCACTTTCTCCTATGTCAGGTAGGCTTGATTCAGGCACCGGGAAAAGTATGTTATCCTTTCCCCAGCATGATCTGGCTTGGGATCAACATAGACACAATTAATAACTTGATGTCTATCCCGCAAGCTAAGATGGCTGAATTGGTTCAGCATCTCGGGGATTGGGGGAACCGGCAGTTCACCACTAGGAAACAGCTTCAAAGCTTGCTGGGCTCTTTGAATTTTGTGGCAAATGTGGCACCACACACCAGAGTTTTTACAAATCGGCTACTGGCTTTACTTAGAGGCATGCCAGAAGGTGAACTTGTGCCCATCTCAGAGGAGGCACAGAAAGATATCCGGTTCTTTGGCACTCTCTTGCCAGTTTTCAATGGCATGGCTATCATTGAGAAGCCACATCTTACTCCACACCTAGATCTGCACTTAGATGCATGTTTGTCGGGCTGCGGAGGAATCATGGGGAATCAGTTTTACTCCGCCCAGTTCCCAGAGTTTATCATGCAGTGCGGGCATCACATCTCCAGATTGGAGTTACTCAATATAGTAGTGGCGGCTAAAATTTGGGGGCCAACGTGGGCTGGCCACAAAGTTCATGTCTTTTGCGACAACCTGGCGGCTTGCACAGTTTTGATCAATGGGATTACAGAGGACCCTTTCATGGCAAAGTGCTTGCGGGAAATTTTCTTTGAGGCTACTGTCAGGGACTTCACTTTACTGCCAACACACATGCCAGGGGCAGAGTTGGTACAGGCGGACGCACTTTCCAGGGCACATCTTAGCCCGAAATTCCGGGTCATGATAGATCAGTTAGAGAGGGAGGGGGCTACTAGACTTGAGGTTGATTCTCGCTACTTCATACTTAGATCTGACCTTTGATTGGTTACAGGTCAGCCAGCCACACTCACAGCACTGTTGCATGCAGGAAAGACTCGCAGATTTCAGGCAATTCGAGAGGGCACTAGGAGGAATAGGTTGACGCAGTTTCGTCTGTTCCTGGCTTTCACACTGTTCTACGGTATTTCGGCTTTACCAGCTTCCATTGACACTCTAACAGCTTATGTGGAGTTTTTGCTCTTGGAGTTTCACTCTCCACAGGCAGTTCGTAACTACCTCACAGGGGCCCTTACTTTGCATATAATTACGGGTTTCTCAGTTAGTGCATTTCACAGTTCTTTGTTCAGGGACACTTTGAAGGCAGTGGACACTACAGTTAGACATTTTCCAGTGCAAAAGGCACCTTGTTTTGTTCAGGAGCTAAAGAAATTAGTACAGGTGGCAGAGGTTTTTGGTAAAGTTGCCATAGTTATGAGACCCCTGTTAATTTTGACGTTCTTCACTTTTTTGCGGTTGTCCTCCATCCTGCCCAGCATGCAGGGAGGTTTTGACTGCACCAGGCATTTATGCTGGTCAGATGTGCTTATTTTATCAGACAAGATGGTCATCTTAGTCAAATGGACGAAAACAACACAGGCGGCAGCTCAGCATTTCACTCTGGATTTGGCTATTAATCAGGATTCTTTGATCTGCCCAGTTCAGGCACTTAGTTTGCTTCTCAGGGTTCACCCCAAGGCTTACAGGAATCAGCCTCTATTCCTTTTGCCCCGTACAGGTGTCATGGGTTTTCAGGACATTCCTTTGTCACAGGGAGTAGCTCGGTTGTGGCTAAGCAGGTTTTGCGAGGTGGCGGGGCTTCCAAAACATAGATTTTCCTTCCATTCATTGCGTAGAGGGGGGAGCTCCACAGCTTTTCAGTTAGGGGTGCCAATCTCAGATATTCAGCGGCATGGTTCATGGAGGTCAGACACAGTTTTTTCGTATGTCCAGGCCAGGCATGCCAGTCAGAGGGTAGCTCTAGCCTTATCTTCACTCCCACCTTAAACTTTTGCCTATAGGTTTGCCAGGTGTCTTAGATATTTTGTCACTAAGATATGCTTTAAACGTACCTTTAAGCAAGTTATTAAACGGTATCAAACTGACAACTTGTATTTTTTTCACACACCTTAACAGGGCAGTTCTATGCTAAAGCCTTGTCATGCTTGCTTTTTATTTTTTCACAGTATGATGTGTACGGATGGTTAGTAACATCCTCTAGTTCTCTAATGCATGTATGTAATACGATAATAACTTTTATGCACTCAGCATCAATTTTGTATAATGTTAATTCACTGGTCAGAAGCATGATGTATACCTTTTGATACAATGTATCAATTTAGCTTAATGATAATTCACTGGTTGGAAGCATGATGTATACCGTTTGTTACAATGTTTCAATTTTTGCCAGCCATATTGCACCAGCATGCATGTATATGTTTCGCTACTTTGTATCCACTTGTCTAATTTTGCACCTTCCCTGCATGTCTCACCTCGCTGGTCACTAATGGCCTGATGTTGGCACACTGATAACATTGCATTGTGTATGTGAAGAATTTTATAGTTAAGGAAATTGCTATGTATTGATTGTATAATTGATTACAATGCAGGATTAATAAATTTAGATAAGTCAGACTCCATACCCGCCTTTGTTACTCTTTGCCCCTAATGTGTAAGCAATTAGAATAATTGTATGGCATTGGGGGCATGGAGTACATTTGTATGTCTTGCAGGCGACAGGGTCACAGTATTTTTCCGTGGCCAGGGACGCACCCTCGCACAGCACGTAGGCTTTTTATTAATTACTTAGTATCTTTTACGTTATCCTATCACTTGCCACGTCCGTAATTTGCCGTCCAATCAAATTTTTTGCGGGAAACGCGGTCTCAGAGCATTTGACTTTGGGATAATTTAGCGTCACTTGCTTCCTGACTCTTGAACCGAGCACTTCGCAGCTCTGTGTCGCCAGTTCACACTCTTGCATCAAAACAGACTTTCCCTCCCACCCACCCTAAGGGAAGCTGCAGGGTATTCTGGAGTTCTGCTCACTTTCTTCGTACAGGTGTATTAGATATTTTGTCACTAAGATATGCTTTAAACGTACCTTTAAGCAAGTTATTAAACGGTATCAAACTGACAACTTGTATTTTTTCCACACACCTTAACAGGGCAGTTCTATGCTAAAGCCTTGTCATGCTTGCTTTTTATTTTTTCACAGTATGATGTGTACGGATGGTTAGTAACATCCTCTAGTTCTCTAATGCATGTATGTAATACGATAATAACTTTTATGCACTCAGCATCAATTTTGTATAATGTTAATTCACTGGTCAGAAGCATGATGTATACCTTTTGATACAATGTATCAATTTAGCTTAATGATAATTCACTGGTTGGAAGCATGATGTATACCGTTCGTTACAATGTTTCAATTTTTGCCAGCCATATTGCACCAGCATGCATGTATATGTTTCGCTACTTTGTATCCACTTGTCTAATTTTGCACCTTCCCTGCATGTCTCACCTCGCTGGTCACTAATGGCCTGATGTTGGCACACTGATAACATTGCCTTGTGTATGTGAAGAATTTTATAGTTAAGGAACTTGCTATGTATTGATTGTATAATTGATTACAATGCAGGATTAATAAATTTAGATAAGTCAGACTCCATACCCGCCTTTGTTACTCTTTGCCCCTAATGGTAAGTGTAATTGGTATATATGTGATACGTAGTTGTATAGTCCACTACCAGATGGCGCCTGATTGCGAGCAGATGCGGCAGGCAGTCTCGGGCATGAGTGTTGACGTAGTCTCTCACAATAGTGATCGAGAAATAGTAGTAATAGTAAAAGTTGATATCGATGATATTGTTATTGTTGATATGTAATCTTTTAGGGTGAAGTGCTAGTAACCTCTCCCCTAATTCTATATGGATTGATAATTCTCAAAGGACAATCAAGGACAAAGAAATGTTTTTCCAAGGAATTTTCATGAAATTCTACGGGTTAGTGTATTGGTGTATTTGATTTCCACAAACTATGGTGTGACTGGTTTATTTACGGTGTTCCAGTAGAGAACTCTAAATATCGCTCGACTTCTTAGATTTTCGGGACCCTACGGGTTCCACTGGGGAGGAGGATGTAGACGTCTTGCTTTCTCTTTAGGACTTGATTATTTTTGGAGTTTAGCTGGAGCCACCTATAGGGTGATTTGTTAACTAATGGTCAGTTTAGGTCATTGCTTGACCCATTTGCAGGCAGTTTCAGAAGGAGGCTGGCCTGGTTAGCGGGAATTTTCCACTACTGAGAGAGAGATGTGCTCAGACAGACATGTTTTTGCTTTCTTAGTTTTATTTTCCCTAGCTGGAAAACTGTAGGGTTAACTACTTGGCCCTCATTAGGCACAGCGTAAGGTGAGAGTTTTTCAGGGTTTAGCCCTTGTTTTCTCTTCATAGATATTTGATAAACAGGTCTATTTAGATACTTAGAGCCATTGTCAGTTTGTTTTTCTAATTTGGTAACATGGTTTCTATCAATAATTCACTTAGGCTCTGTTAATTGTTTTGGGTTATTTTTTCAATAACTCTGTTGTCATTTAACTTATAGTGTATTTTACTACATTTGCTATGGGTTACTTTGGGTACTTTTCATGCTCCATTTGAAAACTTAGTTGTTTGTATAGATGACGCCACATGTCTTAAGTTGCTTTAGCTTATGGCTTTTATTTATTTGTGCTTTCAGTCAAACGAGATCCTAATATACGACGATACTACTGTAACCATACTACAATAAAATTGATCTATCAACAAAGCGACTCCGTTTGATTCGTTGTGGGCCAAAACATCAGACATTACCCCTACACAGTTCCTTTAAAGGAGGAAATATACAATAAGGAAGAAAGACACGTCCTAGCTATTCTCCACAAATTTTATTTGGTCATTCAGTAACATTTTCATTTTTGTTCGTAATTTCTTAATGCTACAAGTATTCTCGCGGGTAGGGAAATGAAGGTTTCACAGGCATAAGTCTCTAATGCATCATTCTACACAAACTGCGATCTTGCAGTTCGGAGACCTTGCCTGCGCTGCTGCTCAGGAACACGTTAAAAACAAAATTTGGAATTTTGATTTTTCGTCACCTTTTCTGCCAGAGAAAACAACAGCCTAACCCCAAGTCATTGGCAACTTTCTCTCAATCCCCAGCCAGGATTCGAACTCAGGCAGTCATGAAAGACAGCTAACAACCTTGCAACGCCTTGACCACATAGCCATCAGGGCAGGCCATGTCGAAACCGGCCAGGGGTATGTAGAAAAGGGTGCCGGAGCGAACCACCGACTAGCCATTAGCATTCTCCACACGCACTTTAAATGGGGAAGGAGGTAAGGGAAGCGTACAGTTCTGACTGTACTTGACTCCCCTTCGCCAATAATGCTATTTGTAACTAGAATGGAATATAGTAATCTGCTCAGAATAGTTGACCAAATTCAAACTAATTATTTATTGGACATCCACATTATGGACAAAATGTTGGTTAGACGGATTTTATTGAATGGTCTCACAGTTTTTATAACATTTAATTACACTAGGCACTGAACTAATAATCGAGTCAAGGAATTGTAGGGGTTTAGCTAATACCCATAAGAGAGTGGATCTATTAAACAAGATAAGACTAGGGAAATCGGACGTCATTTGCCTACAAGACATTCATCTAGCTAAGTGGCAGGGCCCCCAACTTAGACAAGAATGGGAGGGTGAAGTCATAGTGGCACCTAGATCCTCTAATTCAAGAGGGGTGGCAATTTTATTTAAAAAAAACCTCGAATATACCATATACTCTCAATATTGTGATCCGGAGGGAAATTTCGTAATACTAGACATCTCCCTAACCAATTCACTTAGATGTACACTTGTAAATTTATATGGACCCAATAAGGACTCTCCACTTTTCTATGAGCTCATCAAGAGCAAACTTATTTCTATGGATAACCCAGAGGTTCTAATGTGTGGCGACTGGAATGTTGTCCGAGATTTCAAAAAAGATACTTACAATTACTTAAGGTGTTACAACCCTAAAGCGCAAGAATCGGTTTCTAGATTAATAGATCAATTTGAACTCCAGGATTCTTGGAGAGTACTACATCATGAAAAGTTAAGTTTCACCTGGTGGACAAAAAATCCCTTGAAAAAGGCTAGGTTAGACTATTTTCTCGTCTCTCCCGCCTTCTCAGCCCTTACATCCAATTGTTCAATCGGTAGCAGATACCGGTCTGACCACGCCCCTATCTTCCTTAAACTTAATATCGATCCCCACGTACGTGGAAAGGGCTACTGGAAGCTTAACACTAATCTCTTAAAAAATGAAGAATTCATCAAGAAAGTAAAAGAAGAGATAATGCTGATAAAAGCGACATATGCCCTAACCACTTACCACCCGGACTATGTCACATCATGTCCTATGGCAAAAATAGAGTTCATGATCAATGATTCCCTTTTGTGGGAAACACTTTTAGCACAAATTAGGGGTACAATAATCAGATTCTCCGCAGGGGAGAGCCGTAAAATTAAAACTCAGGAAAAAAACTCTCACAAGTGACTTAGATAGGTTGGAGAAGGAATACAACTCCAAAACATCAGATGAAAACTTAGCTAGGCAGATAGAACAGAAACATGAACAGTTAGTCAATATCAGAAAAGAGAAAATCTCCGGATGCATTGTTAGGGCTAGAGCTAACAGGATTGAGTTTGGGGAAAAGCCATCGAAATATTTCCTTCAATTAGAGAATTCTAGTTACATAAACAAGACCATTAAGGAACTTGAATTGGATGATGGGACAACCATAAGAAAGCAGGATGATATACTATCTGAGGTTAGGAATTTTTATACGAAGTTATACTCAGAGCTAGAGAGATCCGAGCCACTTCACACTACCCAGCGGGCAAATGTACGTACAATGAACGTACATTGTACGTACAAGCCCGTACATACGGATTTGGTACGGATAACATTCGGAATGAAAGTTTTTTGGACGTACGGGTCCGTACGTACAATGTACGTACATAGCCGTACATACAATGTACGTACATTGTACGTACATTGTACGTACAGTCCAATACCAAAACTGAATTAAAGTAGGAGTTTTTACATTACATATAAGGAAATTCTGAAGTGAATCTCACTTAGGATTTCCCTATCATCATTTGTAATTAGAGAATTCTAGTTACATAAACAAGACCATTAAGGAACTTGAATTGGATGATGGGACAACCACAAGAAAGCAGGATGATATACTATCTGAGGTTAGGAATTTTTATACGAAGTTATACTCAGAGCTAGAGAGATCCGAGCCACTTCACACTATAGTATGAAAAATTTGGATATCTCTGATTTGGCCAAAGTCCCACCGGATCTAAAACATAGTCTTGTTGGGGACCTTACCTTAAATGAACTCACTGCATCCTTAAATCAAAGCAAGAACAATAAAAGCCCCGGGCTGGATGGATTCCCAGTAGAGTTTTATAAAGCGTTTTGGAATTTTCTTGGGCCACTGCTTCTGAGAGCATTAAACTTCTCATTTGCCAATAATTCTTTATCCAACTCTCAGAAGCAGTAGCTCATAACCTGTATACCGAAAGGTACTAAAGCACGCAAATTTTTAAAAAACTGGCGCCCAATATCTTTACTGAACTCTTCTTACAAACTGGCTTCTACTTGTATAGCAAATCGCATGAAGCCATTATTGCAAACCATCATTAGGGGCACCCAAAAGGGATTTATACAGGGAAGGAATACTCTGAATGCACCAGGGAGATTTATGACTTGATGTTTGAGGCGGAGGTGTGTGAGACCCCAGGCCTACTACTATTAATAGATTTTGAAAAGGCCTTTGATTCTGTGGCCTGGGATTTCATACACTTCACCCTCAAATCCTTCGACTTCCCCGATGATATTTTAAAATGTGTAAAGCTATTTCAGGAAGGGGCTACCTCACAGGTGTGTCAGAATGGGTGGTTATCAAATTCATTTGCCTTGGAAAGAGGATGCCGACAGGGCGACCCTCTGTCGCCCTATATTTTTATACTCTGTGCTGAGATTCTCAGTCAAGCTATCTTTAACAACCAAAATATAGTAGGGTACCGGTGTCAGGAGGTAGAAAACAAACTCACTCAATTTGCAGACGACACCTCCCTTTTCTTAAACGGCTCCAAAAAATCCCTTAGGGCCACTATAAAAACCCTTGATTATTTCTATCAAGTATCTGGGCTTAAAATGAATGTTTCAAAAACAAAAGCAGCTTGGATAGGTTCTAAACGGTTCTCTGAAGACATAATTTGCCATGAATTGGGGTTAGACTGGGTTCATAGTTTCACAGCATTGGGAATATCATATAATACACGGGAACTTCGAAACATAACGGAACTCAATTGCAATACTAAAATGTCAGAGATAGACAATTTATTAACAAAATGGGACAGAAGGAACATAACACTAATGGGAAGAATCCTAATAGTGAAAAGCCTCGCTCTTTCAAAATTAGTCCACTTTCTTATTGCTTTACCGTCTCCAAAAAAAACCTTTGTTAGAGAACTTAGCAAAAAGTTCTATCATTTTATTTGGAATCATAAACCGCCAAAAATAAAAAGTAGCACATTGGAGTTGGATATAAAAGAAGGGGGACTAAAAATGGTCAACTTAGAGCATTTTGAACTATCCCTCAAGGTTAAATGGTTGAAGACTCTCTTGAATAGTAATGAAAATTGGACTCATTTACCCAATTGCTATGGAATTGGGAAAATACCGAATTATGGGATCACATATCTCCAGTATTTATCAAAAAAACTCAAAAATCCATTTTGGATTTCAGTTGTTAAGGCAATTTCAGAATTCCAATTGCAATTCCAGAAACAAAACCCGGTCCTCAATTTTTCATTACAACCCTTATGGTATAATCCCAATATACCCGTAGATATTTTTAAGAAATGGGAATCTAAGGGTATGAGAATAGTCCAGGATGTTTTGGATAGTAACAATTTGATCAAATCCAAAGAAGTACTTGAAAAGGACTTCGCTTTAAAAATAAACTTCCTGGATTATGCTACCCTTGTAAATTCTATACCAAGAGAGTATATCAACCATCCCCAGCCATCAGAAATATCATTCCCTTGGTGTCAAGAGTTCAGTATAACAATTTTAGGTCACACAAAAAACAACAAATCTATCAACAAAGTCTTTAAAAAGGGAAACACAGGTGTCCCAACAGCAATGAACTCATGGCAACACGAAATCCAAATTGGGGAAAGAGGCAACCAATGGAATGATATTTTTAGGATTTCTAACTCAGCAAACAGAGATGTTAATATGGAAATGTTTCAGTATAAAATCCTGCATAGGATCCTGGCCACAAACAATAAGCTCAAACAATATGGAATCGTTGATTCTGATCTATATGATTTTTGTGGCCTAGAAACAGAAAGCATTATACACATTTTATGTGAGTGTGAGGTAACAACTCCAATATGGCACCGTATATCCAACTGGTTGGAGAGGTCAGGTAATAGACTAGGCTATTTAACCCATTCTCAAATTGTCTTTGGAGACAAAAACTGGGATAAAGTTGTAAATAGAATCATCATAGTAACAAAAAGAGTTATTTTTTACAACAAACGAACAAGATCAATTCCCTCTATAAATCAGATATTGGGTACTTTAAAAAAACAGTTTGAGGTAGAAAAACTGATAGCAATATCTAACAACAAACTCTGTTACTTTAGAGGATTCTGGTCTCCAATCTGGAGACAAATTAATAGATAGTAGACCTTACCTCTCCAACACTTTCAAAAACATTACAAACTTTTTGTATTATTTTTAATTTTTCAAAGGTACTCACATACCCCAACGATTGTGCTGTATAAAATTATATGTATAATACTGTGAGTCCATGACTCAATTTCACACCTATATATATTTGTAAATCCTGTCTATACATGTCCTATATCAATAAAAAAAAAAACAGGTGCACAGCAGTTGCTGAATGCATCAAAATGTAAAAAAAATTCAAACTTTTGCAAGTCACTTGATTGAATAAAACTCTTCAACTATAACTTTTTCAAAATCGTAAATAGTTTAAAATATCTATCGAAAGATTTATTCTTTATTTTTTGTCATTTTATGGAATTAAGTACCCTTTACACATCTGTGGGCGTCTTCCCATCGTGTTTAATAGCTGCTCATGAATATTAATTGACCAAAGTTCCACATTTGTCATTCGTCGACCATGATTGGTCCACAATTTCGAAAATTATTTACTTTGCCTATACCACGATATAAAATCACATTTTCAGTTAGGTAGCTGTATAATATTTTTCTCTATCTATTACATTGTTGATAACTGTTCTTATGTCATACTTTTGTTGGAAAAAAGGTTAAGAGCTGGTGAAAAAGCCACGCACTGCTGAGTCCTCTTTTAGATATTCTTTTAGAGAAGTTATAATTAAAAGAACCCTTGAGCAAATTTTGAAAAAGATAGTAACCTTGGACATAAATGGGAATGTGGATCCTTAAATCAGACCTCATGTAGTATCCACCAGTAATAACTGTGACCTGTTTAAATGAAATTCACATGTAGAGTACGGACATTTAATTCCTGCACCAGTCGACCGGACGTCTGCCAGTGCCTGGTTGTACAAACACTCAGGGGCAACAGTATATAATAAAATATAAGCCAAGCACATCAATGACCCACATAGCTTGAGAATTAGAGCTACGTTAAGTTGTTATGAGGTCATCCATGCATCCATGCCCAGGAAACAAACTGGGTGACAATTAGGTGCTCGGCCGTGTATTACGCCAGGGCTGCCCACACATTTAGTGCAGGAATTAAATGTCGACACTGTACCTAATGATTTCGTATTTAACACTTATTCTGCTGCTGTCTAATTTGGCCATTATACAAATGTGCCATGCCAGTGTGGGTATCATGATGGAATGTCTCCCCGAGGGAAAACCATCTTCCCGAGGCGAGACATTCCATCAGGATACCCACACTGGCATGGTTTATTTGATTTATTATACCGAACAAACCCCATTTTGGTGAAATAAAAATAAAAACAACAATTGATTTGTACAGGAATAAAACCATTTAATGAATACTCTTAAGAATGTCAATACATACATATTTACAATTGTAGGTCAATGATGACTGGTGATTCACACATTCCCCGCTAGGCGTCACTAGTGACAACGGTAAACATGAAGGCCATCACTGATGGCATCAGTGAACATGAAGTCCATCAGTGAACATGATGACTGATGATTCACACATTCCCCGCTAGGCGTCACTAGTGACAACGGTAAACATGAAGGCCATCACTGATGGCATCAGTGAACATGAAGTCCATCAGTGAACATGACAAGTACGGTTGTAGATGCAAAGCATCAATAGTCAAAAGGCGGGGCCAAGTTATTTATGAACTTGTGAGGGAACCGGATGTATAAAGAACATTAACATTATAGAGAAAAATAATTTATAATTTCGTATGAAAATATGGTCAATAAATATTACATTACATTACATTAATGACTAGATTTGTATCATTTTTGTAGAAATGAAACAAATATCGGAATTCTAGGCGCAAGCTGGAGACTTCGAAATCCCTTGGGTGCGAAGCTACTTGGGTACGCATCAGTTTGGTTACGAACCAGTTTGGTTACGAACCAGTTTGGTTACGAAGTCTCCTGATTTCATTCTATACACATAGTAGACTACTGGCAGTCCTATAAGCCGCTTCACGCCAAAATAGATGGTGGGCGATATCAGTCCCTAATCCGTGACGTGATTGTGAGACTGGCGCTAGTCTATACACACAGTAATTTTTTTCTTAGTAATTTTCCTTCCTATACTGAAAAATATACTTTATGTCCGCTTAAAATATTTTATATATTTGAAAACTTCATGCTAAATTAAAATAAGGAAGGCACGATTTTCCGCGGCAAAGGCAACATTTATATTATAACCAATCAGAATAGAGAATTATATTCAGTCCGGCCTCAGGATTTAGATCACGTGACGTCTGCCCATGTACATCTCAAAACACCTTCCCAGATAGGCGGGCCTGATGGCCCCGCCAATGACTGGTGATTCACACATTCCCCGCTAGGCGTCACTAGTGACAACGGTAAACATGAAGGCCATCACTGATGGCATCAGTGAACATGAAGCTCATCAGTGAACATGATGATTGCCAACTGTTAACTCAGCCAATCACGGCTTACGATCTTACGATCTTCAAGTGAGGTATAATAAAACAAAATGACGCAGAAAAACCCTGAAAAATGACTGAAACCCTGGCAAAGTGGGTATTCATCCGACAGTACTCAGCGAGAGCTTTCCAATGAATACCAACAGGGTTAAGATGGCTATCAAACATCTCTGCATCCCTGTGCTTAGGACGAGAGTGGCCTCAGCATTTGAAGGGTTAAAGAGCAGTATCATTGGCTATAACTTCACAGCGATCATTATCACTGCATTTTAGTGCTTGTTTTCTTTCTTGTGCACGTGGGACTTTTGGACTGGCTGTGATAAGTGATGACGAGTCCAGCGTTGTGCTTCCTGTTGTGAGTAGATGGTACCAATGTTGGCGAACCTCTTGCGAGCGAAGACAGTGAAACGCAGCAATGAATATCCCTTGAGCACTTACGAAAACAATGAAGACGATCTGAAATAAAACGTTTTGTAAGATAATCATAAAGTCAGTTAAACCTGAATTTTTCGTTTTGACCTTGGTTTTAATTGACATGGTTACAAACTAATGCATGAAGTGAGTATTATTTTTTCACTGTTGGTAAAAAGAAAAATCGCACTGTACCCATTTCAGAGCCATTCAGCTTTGCTGTAATAATACCATTTGCAGTTTTCATGATTTAATACTGAGATTTTCTGCCTTCATTTATCATAGGTTTTCAGAAATGCTAAGTTGGTACTTTTACATACCTGTACCAATAGATCAAGGGGCTTGAGACCATCGTTTCCAGAATTCAATGCACCAAAGGCTGTGAAAATCCACGGGACGCCCAGTAAAACAAGCATAGCAACTGCTGCCCTTAAAGGCTGGATTTGCCTACCTTTATCTGAATTGAAAAACAGAACCCTCTCTCTCATATATATATATATATATATATATATATATATATATATATATATATATATATATATATATATATATATATATATATATATATATATATATATACCTTTTTGATACTTTATTCCTTATTCAGCTGGTTGCTATTTTTACAATACAAAATGATGCAAAAAGCTAAAGCCAGGCATGTGGGTACTCATTTGAGAGTACTCAGCGAGAGCTATCCAATGAATACCAAAATGACAGGTTTTAGGTGTTTTTCAAAAATCTTTGTGTCCTTGCGCTTTGGATGAAAGTAGCCTTAGCATTGGAACGGTTAACGTGTTGCAAGGTACACGGTAATGGACAAGATTTTACAGATCATTTTTATGTTTCATATTATCGAAACTACATAAGCACGAGTCTGCTATGGACGTCTACAGGATTTTCCATAGTATATTGCAAAAAAACAACGAATCCATCTCTACTATACGTCTATCTTTCAAAATACTATCAACTACATTGCTCATGGCATGAAGCTACAGTACAGACATTTAATTCCTACACCAGTCGACCGGACGTCTGCCAGTGTCTGGTTGTACAAGCACCCATGGGTAACATGTTAAAAGAAATAAGTCGCACACGTTGATGATCCACGTAGCCTGCGGAACAAAGCTACTTTCAGTTGTGAGGTCATCCATCCACTCATGACCAGGTAACATGGTGGCAATCGGTTGTGCGGTCGTGTATTATGCCCGGCTGCTCATGCATTTAGTGCAGGAATTAAATGCCGTCACTGTATTAACTTGACAATGGCTTGTACTGTGCCGGTATTTAATACATGTACTTCCATGGCACTAAATGCACAGGCTGGGTATTTATTGATGCTTGGATGACCTCACAACTGAACGTAACTTTGATTCTCAAGCTACGTGGCTCATTGATGTGTTTAGCTAATTTTTGACTGCTATCCATGGTTGTTTAGACAACCAAATACTGGCAGACGTCCGGTCGACTGGTGCAGGAATTAAACGTCTTTACTGTGATTTAGTTAATAGCATTACCTGCTCTATTGCTCATGTTTTTTCCTCGATTCACTATAACCTTGGTGACCATACAGAAGACGATGGTGTTGAAGATGATGATGATACCCATGGGAATCAAAAATACAAAGTACATAGTGTTTTGCTGCAACCGACAACTACAAATATAAAAGCATGTATGCATGTTGATTCTTTAAAATAAATGTTCATCAAAATATGTTTTCGAATGCAGAACGTATGTAAGTAATATCATATTTTATTATTATTCATAGAAAAGAAGAATACTTTGTACAATATGAGACCCTCACATGCCAGTGACTTAGGGTTCGGCGGGGTTTTTTGCCGGATACTCTGGTTTCCACCATCATTTACAACTGACTAGTCACGACTTAGCCGCAATATGGCAGATTAAGTGACAACAAACGAAATTTCAAGTATGAGTCCCGCATGTGTAAAGGCAGCTAATATAGATATGTACGTGCACTTTACAATCAAGTTAAAGACAAGATAGTTTAATGCTTTTACCTACCTGAAGATGCAGTCTTCATATTCCCCATCATAAATAGAGAGGCTGAATGCTAATGGAATGACCGTAATTATGACGGGAACTCCTGAATTATAAGATAAACCACATCAGTTATCTATATGTTGTTCACCCCTCCAATACTGAGGTTACTTTCGTCCAAAACACAAGGATGCAAACCCAGTCATGTTAGTATTCGCTGGAAAGCTCTTACTGAGTACTGTCAGATGAGTTAATCCATGTGTCAGGCTTTCGGTAGTTTTTCAGATTTTTGCATCGTTTTGTATTTGGCAGATGAAGCCACCACCATAATGCAAACTTGCCACCAGCGGATGGTTAAACCCTTCCCTTAGCCCAATCACCTTAGCATTCTGGTTAATGCCGCTACTTCCGAAAACCCTTGTAATTTTAGATACTGTAAATCACTTAAGTATACCGGGAACAATAAGATAGCGATAATAGCGCTCTGCCAATGTGCGCTATTGTAAAATTCCCGTCTTTATTAAAATCTTAATTGAACTTGCTGCTGCTGTTCCCGTTCACCGCTATACCTAGATCACACTATCCAGGGCAGTATCGTAATTGCGCTATTTAATGTTCACGCCATATTTAAGTGATTTGCAGTATTTGGACCAGGTTGTCAACATTCATATTGCGGAGGAATTTGCCTTTGGAGTTGTCAAAGTAACAATTGCAATATCCTGGAAGACCGAAGCTGGAATACTAAAGATTTGTGAAATCATAATAAATACTATCAACTTAGTTGGAATACCAAAGATTCGTATCAAAGAATTGGTCGATTCCCAAATATCAGATCTGATCAAAAAGGGAGAAATTTAACATACGTGTACCCAAGTTGGACAGCGTTTCAAACACCTCGCACATATTTGCTTTATTTGATTTTTGTTAAAGATCAAGTTCCCGATCACATTTCAGTAGTTTTACCTTACTGGCAAATATACCTTGTCAAGGGCCTGTCCTGATAGTCGAGTCGTATAATGCCCAAGTCACACTAGGATTCGACTATTGCACGATTTGATAACGGATCCGATTTTGCTAACTTTAAAATCGGAACTGGACGTTCCGATTTTGAAAATAGACAAATTTGCAGTCACACTAGTACGACTCATCGGAGCCGATTTTATTGCTAGAAAAAAGTGTCAATGATTTGTCTTGTGATTGTCTTGCGATGTTGGTAAGATAATCGAAAGAAATTTTTGCAATGTTCTCACGAATTTCGTACGATATTCGTTAGATATTCGTACGACTTTATTGCAATGTGTACAGATCACAATTCAGACAAGGCATGCAATTCATTTCTCACAGTAGGTGAAAAATTAGGGTCCGCCCTGCCAATTTAAGATCGTCGGACTCTAGTGTGACTGGGGCATATACGATCTCAACCCAGTACCGACTTTTTAGACGAATACGATTTTGTAAAATCGGATCCGACGATTGCACGATAGGTGATAAAATCGGGTCCGACCTGCCGATTTTATAATCATGCGATAGTCGGACCCTAGTGTAACTGGGGCATAAGGCGTTGCAATCCACTCAATGGTTACCTCTGCCACTTACAACTGGCTAGTCACGAATTAGCGTAAACATGGCAGAAAAGGTAACGATAATAGAGTTCTAAGATCAACTAAAATTCTATCTTGTCATATAGAACTACAAATACTAGTATCCAATATGCTAAGTGAAATGATTAGCTCTATTATCTCAGCTTCTGGGGTAGATTGCCATCTTTAGTGCAAATCTTGATGCTTCGTTATGGAACACTAGCATGTCAGAAAAAGTGATGATAATCAAATTATGAAATCAAAATAAAATTCTACCTTGTTATATAGAACGTTACCTACCCCATGCTAAGATTGCCAGTTTTAGTACGAATCTTGAAGCTTCTGTATGAAACACTCGCACAAGTTGTAGGTACATATTGAAGGCCTCCGCCCCGTTCCACATCAAAGACACTAGCACAAAGTAGATCCTCAGTCCGTTAGAGATCCTACAGCCCCGCTTGCTGCCAGAAATCCAGTTAGTGGCGTAGAAGAGAGTGAAGACGCAGATGAGACTTGCGCACAGATTCAGCAGAATCTTGGAAGCTGTGCCTCGGCGGACCTTTCTTTGTTTGCAAGGGAAATAGTATCAAATTAAAGCATGTGAAGCTGACGAATGTTTAGGTTATAAACTCTTTGAAACTGCCACTGTTATTGTCATCTTCAAATTAAGTTTAACTTAAATTAAACTAAATTCAGGAGAATTTGGTAACTGTGCCTCGGTGAACCTTCCCTCGTTTGCAAAAAACAGTATCAAATAAAAGCATGTAATATTCACATATTTATCGTTAAACTTAACTATCGGTGTGATTATGTCTGTCAATGTCTATGTCTATCATCTCTTCAAAACTAAGATAAATGGCGTCTACGTGCTGAATATAATGCTTGACACCTTTCTTTGAGAAAATAGATTAAATTGAGGCCGTGTCAAGAAATCAAACTTTCAAACTTACCGAAATATGGCATATGTGATGACTGTGAATATCAAAGCAAGCAATGATATTGAACGAAGGACTTCTCCAATAACAAATAACTCATACACTGGCTCGAATCTCTAAAAGAAAATGGAGCGATATATATACATATATATATATATATATATATATATATATATATATATATATATATATATATATATATATATATATATATATGTACATATATATATATATACTATTATTTATCAACTGTTTTGAAATATGATACAACTTATATCTCGCAATCAGAGAGCTGTATCACCCGAGGCGAAGCCGAGCGTGATTCAGCCCTCTGATTGCGAGATATAAGTTGTGTCATACTCCAAAACAGTTGGTAACGAATTTATCTCATGAATGCCCCCTCGACCTCTGCATAGGTAATAAAATGAAGGCCTGGTCCTCCCCTATTTCTGCTAATTAGGCCTTCAGTGTTTCCAGGAATAACATTATTTTTCTTCACATTTCTCTCCTCCTCTTACAGGTGTGCAAGTCTTCTCTTTTTGGATTGATTTGGTTCTAGCGGCAGAGAAATGTCTGCTACAGTGGCAGCCATCTTGCAATGTTTGGGAGATTGCATCATGCACTTAGAGGGTAGGGAGAATTGGGAATTGCATCATGGGCATAATCAGCTGATGCAATGCTCAACTCTCCCTACCCTAAAAAGCAGCAGTTTAATATAAAAATCTTAAAAAATCTTAAAAAGATTACTTACCCAAAATGTTGACACAGATCCTGGCGGAACTACTTTCCCTTGAGGGTCCTAAAATGAAAATAAAAATACAAGTTCGCCCCTGCCCACAATATGAAAATGCTGTTGTCAGTCACACAAGGGGTTCTCTTCTCTGAAATTCTTGATGAATACTCGTAATTTTTTTGACTTTTTTAAAATATTCGATCTACATAGGTATCTCTACGAATAGCCTCTGCCAAAAACCTCGAAATCGTTGACTTTGCCCTTATCGTATCGTAGCGTATCGTATCGTATGGTATAGTTATTGACTGTAATTGGTAATTACAAAATAGGACACGTTACAAGAGAAAAAGGCATTTAACATAACATAACATTTTAACTGAAACAACTAAGAAAAAAGCAAAAACAAAGTATTTCATCTGCTCGAGAAACATTAATACCAACTTGCGGGGAACGTTGACGGAAAAGACTAACTAAAAATTCTTTAACTCCAAACGAGAATTGTTTTTTGGGGATATGCATCCATCTCATTTTTTTCTTACTGCTTAAACGCATTGCGTAAAACACCCTCCAAGAGCTGCGTAATACGTATTAAACAATAAACAAGAACTTTTAAAATAGGCTGCATGAACTGAACGATGACAAAAAAATGCAAAAGGAAAATTAACAAAGCATTAGAATTATTCTACCATGGACAAGAACCAGCGAAAGATTCCTTTTGACAGATTTTATCTCTCTGTTATTGTAAAGATAGGTCAGTAATTTGACTGATCAAATCAAATCAAATATATACATACCACCAGAAATACTCCAAAATATGCAGTTAAAGTAGATTTGCAGATGCATCGAAGAGATCCAGTGGGGGCAAAACTGCTATTGCAAGTAGAAAAGTCCCAGTCTAAAAATGAAAACTTCACAGTTTATAATAGAAATGAAGTATCTATGTATGTATGTATGTGTGTGTGTGCGTGTGTGTAGGTGTGTGTGTATGTATGTATGTACGTTTGGATGTATTGTATGTATGTTTGTATGTATGTATGTATTATGTATGTATGTATATATGTATGTGTTGACTAAGACGCGTGACAACTGTCTTTTGTTCCATGCCCACAGGTGATCAGTGTATGGTCTGTAAAAACTTTAGCAGTAAGGAATTTGAAATGTACTTCTTATTGGGCCTAGCCTATGATATCCGTGAGGTAACTATGAACCTGTAGTGACCATCACCTGCGTAAGTTATGAGATTATGTCATTTGAGTGAAAAGTTGTAAATAATGACATGAAACGAAATATGGGTAGACTAAGGTCGGTTGGTTATGTTATTCTCTACATGATCAAGAACCTGGATATGCACTTTGTTATATGATTATGCTGCTGTGAGGTATGATCTGGGACGGGGCTTTAACTAACTTACAATGGTACTCGTCACCTTAACCCATAAATGCTTAAGAGTTACTTTTGAAATTGTCGTCTGGGTCTTTGATGTTTTTGGCAATAACTTGAAAATTAGGAATCCTTTTAGAAAGTAATTTAGGGAGAGTTGTTGGTAATATGCTGATGAACATTTCCCCTTTATATATTTTACCAAATATGCTTCTGGCTAAAAGATTTCGCCAAAATCGTCAGGCTGTATTGGCTGCTGTGAGCATTAATGGGTTAAGGTGGCTGTGGATTTGCTGATTGTCTACTGGTATAATATAAAGCACTAGAAGCCATTATCAGTTAAGTAAAGTCGGAAAGAGAAATACATTTACCTGTGTCCATACTTGTCGAGGAAGCACATTTTGCAGTGATGTCATACTGTAAAAGAAACAGATAAAGTGCACCATTTATTCTCGACAATTACCGACTAAAATTCACATGTATTTGAACTACATGAAAACATGGAGGTTTATGATAGAACTAATGATATTTCTCTATCCTGGTATGTTGAAAGCTTGTATGACTTTTTGTATTACTCAGTGATATTTCTATCCAGCCTGCGAAAGATTGACCGTGTATGACACAAAATTGCCCATTTTGCGCCAATTAGGCGACGGTTACATGATTTATTTGTTCCCGGATCCGCCGATCAAAGGGGAATAGGCCCGACGGGAAAATAAATGTAATCCCCCCACTTTATTTTGTGCTCTGCCGCCGAGCTGTAAGTAGGTACACCAAACCTACAATGAATTTACCATGGATGGTAATAAATCTACAAAATTACAAGAATATTAATACCAGAGCAATACAACATTTCAAATAGCCAATGCAATACAGTGCTGTTGAAATGCATTATCTTATTAAAACATCATTCTTTTAATATTCCAAAATATGGTTTAAGTATGTATGTTATTATTATTATTATTATTATTATTATTATTATTATTATTATTATTATTATTATTATTATTAATATTAATATTAATATTATTATTATTATTATATTTCTATTAAAATTATCATCGTAATCATTATTATTATTATTATTATTATTATTATTATTATTATTATTATTATTATTATTATTATTATTATCATTACTATTATTGTCCTACCGGTATGCTATTATTAATATTATTTTCATAATTATCATTATTATTTTCATAATCATAATTATTATTATTATTATTATTATTATTATTATTATTATTATTATTATTATTATTATTATTATTATTATTATTATTATTATCATTATTATTACTATTATTGTCATCATCATTATCGTACCGGTATGCTCCATGTGATATCTGCATACCATTCTCCGTCGACAGTGGTATTCTGCTTCATATCCCAAACATCAATATAGAACGCCATGCGCAGACTGAACGTTCTCGTGTATGTTTTGTTGGGTTTTGATTCAGATGTGAAGACCTCTGACAATGTTGACATGTTGAATGGACCCTCTTCTCCATAGAACACTAGGATGACAGTTGACGTGTTACTCCTCGTGATGTCTTAAAAAAAAGAGTGGAAACTTTCACGAATATGTTCAACTCTCTGTATCCACAGCTAAACATATGTATTGAATTAATGCGATTGGGAGAAGAGGGGTTGCCTGATAGCAGGAAGGTAGAGTACAGATATTTAATTCCTGCACCAGTCGACCGGACGTCTGCCAGTGTCCGGTTGTACAAACGCCCCGGGATAACGTCGAAAAATAAGCACATCAATGACTCATGAAGCTGGCGGATCAAAGCTACATCTACGCTCAGTTGTGAGGTCAGGGACGTGCTGTCGCATCCATGCTCAAGAAACTGGGTGGCAACCAGACGTGTGGTCGTGTTATGCGCGGGCTGCCCACGCATTTAGTGCAGGAATTAAATGCCGTCACTGTATAAGGCATTTTGTTTGATTACTAGCTGTCTCTCTCACCACTGCACAGGGTTAGAATCCGTCCGGAACTTTTGAGAAAATTGACAGAGACTTGAGTTGTTTTTTTAAATTTCAAATTGCATACATCTTGCAACAGGATTTTTATTCTCCATAAGCATTCATTCATTGATGTAATAGTTTTGCATTGTATAAACATATTCACAATTGTAATTGTCATATAATATCATCACTCACAGAGTGTTAGAAAAAAAAAGCTAGAAAAAATCTCTATTATAGTCTATTGTTATATTATACCAAAAAGATTTTATACCATAAAGTTGGTATATACCATGTACATTTGGTATTACTACCCTTTTGCAGTGAAATAAGCTTTTATATTAAATACCAGCTGTTCCTGGTAGCTGGGTAGATTCTTAGGTTGTCAATGAGACTTGAGGTTAGTGTTTTTCTGGGACACTCCGGTTTCCTCCACCTTCCAAAAAATGGCCAGTCAGGATTTAGACCTAATTTGGCAGAAAATGACGTGAGATGACATTCCAATAATTATAAAAAATACACTTAAGTAATATTGAATGGCAACTGATATTTTTTGTGTTCTGATACAATCCAGCCTTTGTTTTTGTTTTTTTCCATTTCAATGTTAAACTAGCTCTCTTCTTCTACGAGTCATTTGAAATTACAGTCCTCTTTTACCCTTCCAGTGCTGATGCTACTTTCGCCCAAAGCACAACGACGTAAAGATTCTGAAAAAACATCTAAACCCTGACATGTTGGTATTCATCGCAAAGCTATCACTGAGTACTCTCAGATGAGTACCATGTGCCAGGGATCTTACTCATCTTAAAGGATTTTTGCACCATTTTGCATTGGCCAAATTAGCCACCAGCAGCATAAGGGTTAAAAACGATCCGTATGAGGTGTATTTTGTGCACTTACCAGTTATACTGTTTTGATGTAGTCGCACTTTGTACCCTTGGTAGTTTATTTCAACCGTACGATTGTACGTGTACTTTTCAACAATTACACATTGTATTACGCCTAACCAGTTGAAAGATAACGGTGCATCCAATGTCTTGAATTGAAAAAGACGAAAATACTTGTACAGCACATCGATAACTCTGAAATGGAAGAAATGAAATAAATCCCATGGTTCAAAACATTTTATCAATCTTTGCTGATATTTAAATCAACCGTATGATTCGTGTTGATGGACATTACAAATAGTGCTACCATACAGTACAGGCATTTAATTCCTGCACCAGTCAACCGGACGTCCGCCAGTGCGTGGTTGTAGAAAACTCTATGGTTAGTTTGTCAAGAATAAAGGCCAAGCACATTCATGACAGACATATTTTGCACTTCAAAGCTTGGTTCAGTTATGAGGTTATCCATGCTGTTATGCCAAGGAATCTGGGTGGTGATCGGGCATTTGGTCGTGTATTATGCCCGGTCTGCCCACGTATTAAGTGCAGGAATTAAATGTCAGCACTGTACATGTACCATGTCCTTTTTGGTATATCTAATCGCCATCCGTATTGAA
>OZ012685.1:49936938-49956938 GCA_963942565.1 Maea johnstoni
AGCGCGTAAATAGCGTCAAAATATAAGTGCTGTAATAAATACTGGATGCAGTTACTCACAGTGTGTATGCTTTTGGCTGGTGGATATGTTATTCTCGGATTAAATGTTACTGGCGCTGGTGGTGGGATTACAGGCGGCAATCCTGTTGGTGGGGCAAAAGTCGGCAAATTCGTTGGAAACGGTCCTGGCAATGCTGTCGGTAGTGTTACTGTTGGCAATTTTGGTGGAAATGTTATTGTCGGTATTGTAGGCGGTACACCCGATATTACATGCCCAACATATTTGCGCAACATGATGTGTTTCTGGGTAAATGCACAAGCCTCAAAGTTTTCCGGTCGTAGCTCCTCCCATGTGGCATTGCCATTTTGCAATATGCACCTGCGGTGACCATAACCAGTGTTATTTTGTTCCTGTCTTGGTCCATGAGGACATTTAGTGTAGAGTGTCATTCCAACCTCCACTTCAAGCCAGTCTAAATATCCAACGCCAAATTCATAGGAAAGGCTGGCAAATGTTGACTGGTTGAAACATCTATCTGAAAACAGCATCAGATGTTCACACATTGTATTCGTACGAATAATTATTTTCATTGTGATAGACATGATTTAAAGTTCGTTATGATAATTAAACTGTGAAATTCAAAACAAAAGACATACTAGTTTTTGATCAGAAGTTTGGATGTCTATGTGATGATTGCCATGTTTATCAAATACTAGAGTCGTGTTTTTTATGCATTTGATTCTTTACTTTTATCTCCATTTCCCACCCCTAATGCATGGAACGTCAGTCTTCAATTATTCCGTGATATATGACATTGAACAATTGCAGGTGAACAATGGATATATATATATACAGGTGAACTTGGATATGACGGACTACTGTACGACGGATTTTTGCATATGACGGACGATATGCGTGGTCCCAGTCCGATGCATATCATGTATTCGTCATATGTATATGACGGATTTTGCATATGACGGACCAATTTTCATGATCCCATTGAGCCCGTCATATCCAAGTTCACCTGTATATATATATATATATATATATATATATATATATATATATATATATATATATATATATATATATATATATATATATATATATATATATATATATATATATACGTACATTCATACATACATGTGGGGGAGCAGATGATAAATTCGTTATCCGTGTTGAGACCAATTTCTGCGTTCTGACATCGATATCACTGGCTTTTCGAGGACTTCTTACCGTATACTATTTACACAACAATGCTAACTAATAATACCGACTTACCTGTTTTACACTCGATAGGCATCTCCGACTGTTCCTGTCTGAAAGAGTAAAGCGATTCGAGGTAGGCTTTACTTTGCCCTTGTGCCTCCTCCGCAACATAATGGTCAGGACTCGATGCGTTTCCCACAGCAGCGGCAGAGTGTGTGGTCAAAAGTACCATCCACAATACAAGCAGCTTTGAAGACATCTTCCCCTGTTGTCTGTGTAAAATAGCGTGTTCTTTGCACCCTTGCTGGAGCCTGTAAAGAGAGTGGACGTTTCCCATTCGATTAATGGTCAGAATGATGTGTACCTTTGTATGCAGGACCTATATGTACTCTATCATTAATTCAATGCTTTATGTGGGTTTCCTCGTAAATGATAATATGTAAATATATGATAACCCTTTCAATGCTGAGACTACTTTTGTCTAAGGTACAAGAACTCAAAATGTTTTGAAAATCATCTAAATCCTGTGATATTGGTATTCGATGGAAAGCTCTTATTGCGTTCTAAGAATCAGTACCCACTTGTCAGGGTTTCAGTCATTTTTCATATTTTTTCATATTATGTTGTATAAACCAAACTAGCCACCAGCAGCTAAATGGTTAAGCAACTTTGTATTGGCGATAAGCCTACGTGCAGGGAAATTATGAATTCTTAATGACCGCTAGCCAGGGCAGTATGTGTGTATAGTGTACCTCCGCTGGCATCAGTCCAGCAAGACTGAAGGCCTATGACACGAGGTGGGCTTACATGTGTCATCCTACATTAGTATACCTCATGTGAAGATTCTTGATTCTGGTTGGTCAAGGGCCATAGCTTAATCGTCATTTTATCCTTACTCTTTAGCGACAGGCTGTCGTCCTTAACAGCTTATGTGCCAATCAATTTGCACATAGCGACAGCTGTTTGCTAATTGATTAGCAGATGGCAACAGCTATAGGCTAATTGATTAGCAACCGCTAGCCCGAAGAATACCCACGAACACCCACAGAGTTTGCCGAGTCACCTACCGGTGAAACTAGTTAAACAAAGCAGACGACAATTATTTATCCAACATCTCTGTTTGTAATTGTTTCCCCTTTTGTGTTTTGCATTTTGTTCGGTATAATGAAGCAAATATGACATCCCTGTGGGGTGTTCACTAGGAATAAGTTTTCCTCATGAGGGTTGTGTGTACGCCCTCGAACGACAATCCTCTTTCGGGGAAGTTATTCCTGGTGTACACCCACAGGGATATCATTTTCGTATATTAGTAGTCTGTTATGAATTTAACCTGTGGACTAAACACAAAATAAAAAGAACCTCTATGCTTTAATTTTACTTAACTATAGGGAGTAAGATCTGCCGCTGCGTATTGGTGCAGATTTAAAGCCAAGACGTAGGTGTGTGTTGCCAATGCTGAGGCCGCCAAGGTCAATGCATTGCAACAAACACCCTCGGTGAGGCTATAAACTGTACCAATGCTCAGTGGCTGGTCTTAATGGCTATTATAACGCATTTGAGTGATATAAAAATTATCTGACAACTCTGTGAAAATGACACAAAAAAAACATATTTTCTAAATTATGGTTGCTGAGCCAGGATTTGGTCGCGGCTCAGGGCAGAGCAGGGATCTGATCCCGGCTCAGTGCGGTTAACAGGGACCACTATGAAGCCACAGAAACAGCTTCTCACTGAACATAGTGTATTTTCCAAGCCCAGGTATTTTCATAGCTATGCGCTATAATTGAAATATTGTCTCCAAGAAAAAATAAATCACAGTCTTAACCCTTACGCTGGTAATGGATAAAAAATGCAAAAAACTAAAAGAATATATATGTATATATATATATATATATATATATATATATATATATATAATATATATATATATATATATATATATATATATATGTGTGTGTGTGTGTGTGTGTGTCTGTGTATGTATGTATGCATGCATGCAAGCACACATACCAACATACATACATACATACATACATACATACATACAGAGAGAGAGATGATTGGTTTGTTGTTGTACTTGTCTCGCATGTCTCTGGCGGCATAAACAGCACTTCAAAACAAACCCATTAACAGATCTATAAATCCGAACATACGTGTAAGATCCTACCAAGTGTCCATGCTGTAGTACATTACATGTATCTCTTTAAAGCAGTCCAGCCGCTCAAAGACAGCATTAGAAATAGACGGCCACCAACAATTCTGAAACTATGAAATAGGTCAGTCGGTGAGAGTTAGTAGGTCGTTCAAGGAAACGAATGGTACAGTAAAGGTAAATCCTTTCACGCTTGACCCGTTCCGCGGTCAAAAATAGACCAGGGGTCCGTGCCCTCCACGCCGACTTTAAACATAACCCTCCCAATGCTGAGGCTGCTATTGTCCAAAGAACACAGGTGTCAAGACCTTTTCAACAATCTAAACCCTGTCATGTTGGTATTCATTGGATTGCTCTTGCTGAGTACTCTCGGGTGAGTACCTATGTGCCAGGGTTTCGGTTTATTTTCAGGACTGTTTGCATCATTTTGTAATGACCAAATTAGCATTAGGGTTAGGTTCTCTCATCTATTAGTGGTGTGTTTGTTTACGTCTCTACTGACGACCCGGTACCGTACCATCTTAGATGAAGGAAAGAGTGAAGAAAAAAATGGATATGTTGCGAGAGACCAATTACTTTATGCGCTAAAGTGAAGGGCAGGACACGACAGGGGTTTCTGATCTGGTAGCAGCACGAGGTAACGAGGGAGCAAGGACCAATCAGGGCCCTCGTATCATTTACATTACAGAGACACCTGCGCATCATGTGTGCCAGCATCATCTGCGTATGCGCAGAGCACGACCTTTGGGCTATTGCTGGGCTAGCCTGTTCAGGTTGACCGGCTGGTTTCATATCCACTTGTTTTTTCATTTATCCAAGGTACCATATAGCAAATAACGGCTTAATTGCACTAACTTTAAAACAGCGGAGTTCTCGCTTGTTAATTAAGACTAAATACACGCTCAGACTTATATGATGCTTATTTGATGTTTTTTTCTTCCTTTTCTGAATTTTATTGTGTTTGGCTCCTTTCTTTTCTCTCGGTTTTTCAGATTTTCTACTAAAATCCTCGAGGTCTTCGTTTAGTTTCCTTATCTTTCCTCTTTTGACTCGATCTACTTTCTCATTTTTTGCGTTAGAACTTTTCTCCGGCCGTATGTCCCACACTAAGTATGTAAAGATGGCTTAATGGCATGAATCTTTTTGCGTTTATGTTTCTTATGTTCAGATTTAACTCTACTTTTGCTTAACCATGTTTTGATTTTGTATCGTTTTTGCACATTTTGCATTTTTTGCAGTCAATAAAATGCATTACATTACATATTCCGGTAGGTGACAATGGTTGAGTGTTATACTGTTTTATTATCTGTTATGGTGGCGTTCAGACGCTCACATATATATATACACATATATATATATATATATATATATATATATATATATATATATATATATATATACATGTATATATATATATATATATATATATATATATATATATATATATATATATATATATATATATATATATATATATATATATATATATATATATATATATATATATTCTATATATATACTAGTAGATGATTTGGATAACCAAAACTCTCCTCGGCGAAGGTCAAATGGTCATTTTTAAATGACCTTATTTGACCAAAGGGTCAATATAAGAATTATAGTTCAGGAAATACAAGGCTCTGAAATCTGTGGTTTGTCCAATTTGTCATAAAGAGGGACCTACCCGGTACCTTGGAAGGTCGATTTCCCATAAGAGCTACAAGATGTAAAAGTCCATTATGCAGGGATTTGAAGAGGGGTTCAAGGGCTTTCAAAATACAAGAGTTATTTGCAGTCCCCTGAACTGGTACCAATAACCCCTACTGGTCCAAGGACTATATATATATATATATATATATATATATATATATATATATATATATATATATATATATATATATATATATATATATATATATATATATATATATATATATATATATATATATATATATATATATATATATATATATATATATATATATATATATATATATATATATATATATATATATATATATATATATATATATATATATATATATATATATATATATATATATATATATATATATATATATATATATATATATATATATATATATATATATATATATATATATATATATATATATATATATATATATATATATATGTATATATGTATGTATATATATATATATATATATATATATATATATATATATATATATATATATATATATAATAGTATATATAACCCGAGCAGTGGTGAGAGACAGCTAGCAGTCAGTGGCAAGTGCTGTTGGAAAATTCAATTGTGATTCCCAGTTATGCTGTGTCTCAGTACAGTTGCTTGAAATCGAACGGTGACTCGGTCAAGAAGCCACTTACCTCTTTTGAAGCATTAAGGCTTTGATGCTGGTGACACACTCACAATATGACATCTCCTAGTTGTAGCACTTAAAACTCATAGTCGAAACACCAATATCTCAGGGATTAGATAACCATTGTTAGAAAGGGGACAGGAGTGCTACACTAGGAGATGTCTTATGTTGAGTGTGACACCAGCACCACAGCCTTAACCCTTCCAAGGCTGAGGCTACTTTCGTCCAAAGCACATGGACGCAAAGATGTTTGAAAACCACCTAAACCCTGTCATGTTGGTATTCATTAGAAAGCTATCCATGAGTACTCTCAGATGAATACCCATATGCCAGGGTTTCAGTCATTTTTCAGCATTTCTGCATCATTTTATAATGTAAAATTAGCCACCAGCACCACAGCCTTAACCCTTATGCTGCTTGTGGCTAATTTTGCCAATACAAAATGATGCAAAAATCCTGAAAAATGATTGAAACCCTGGCACATGGGTGCTCATCTGAGAGTTCTCAGCGAGATCTTTCCAATGAATACCAACATGACAGGGTTTAGATGGTTTTCAAAGATATTTGCCTTCTTGTGCTTTGGACGAAATTAGCCTCAGCATTGGAAGGGTTAAGCCTTAGGTTGAAAGCCCTTGTGGTCCCAGGTATATTTACCGACAAAAGAGATGTCTCAACATGACCCTCATGTTCTGCAGTGTGGTTATTGGCTAATCAGACTCGCTTTTGAGGCTATTCATGGCCTTGGTCTCTAAATTTGATTCGGCGTGTTTTGGAAAAGACATTGAGAGACATCCCGATATCCCCGTTTCCAAGGTAAGTTTGTCATTGATCAAGGTAAAATTTATTTTTAAAAATTGAAGATTGATTATGATTTTATCGAATTTTCAGGCACAGATTAGTCGTTTTCCAAATTTACGGAGACATATTTTTTCCCGAATCTTTTGAGCCAGATTATTATCATTATTTCAAATTTTCCGAGAAATAGAAGAAATGATGTTTTTGACGAGTGTTTCATTATATTGTACTACATTACAGATGCATTCTTTAGAAGTGCATATTCTTGAGCAGCGATCCATGTTTCAATTGTCTCTTTTCAAGTATTCTAGTCATATTCCCCTTTTTGTATTTTATGAATTCTCCTTATAATATCAACCCTATATAACCTCGGTATGAATGTTATTTTTCAACGAATAAATATGTATTGTCTTTATTTTTTCTTAACATGTAGCTTAGCAGGGTAATTTCTACAAGTGATTTAATCTTTATAAAATTACCAAAAGTCAGTCTGCAACCGACAACCACAAATGATGGACTTAGCCATGACTTTTAAATCAGTTTTTTTAACCGAGATGAATGTTTTGGGACGTATGGTATGCGTTGTATGCGAGCACAACCCCTTAAAACGATGGACAGTATCAAAATCCAGACCAGAAACTCAAAATAACTTTAAAAGTTGTCAAATCTAACTTTGTTTGTTTGGCATCCATAGTGTCAGCTTGTGCCATTCACGTACTGGGAACCCCGTGTTTTGACGAATTAAAGGATTTCTTTGCGCGTACTGTAGTTAGAGTTCAGGGCCCCTAAGTATAAAGCTCTTATGTTCTGCTTGCGATGTGCTTGTGGTTTGGAGTCCATTGTTCTCCCTTTGTATTCCTAACCACAAGCACCTCGCAAGCACTACGTAAAGTTTTATACTTAGGGCCCCAGTAAAAGTTCAACACACTGGTGGGTGCCGGGGGTAGGTGTCATTCTAAAGGTAATAGTACATGTATGTTCCCTGCAGCCATACCAATTTATGTAGCTACGTGAACAGTGCGGACGTTTAATTCCTGCACTAAATGCGTGGGCAGCCCGGGCATAATACACAACCGCACGATTGCCTCCGAGTGTTATATATGCACGGAACCATGGATAACCTCACAATTGAGCGTGGCTTGGATTCACAAGCTACGTGGGCCATTGATGTGCTTGGCTTATTTTCTGACATGTTATCCAAGGATGTTTGTACGACCAGTCACTAGCAGACGTCCGGTCGACTGGTGCAGGATTAAATGTCTGTACTGTATGTGATTGCAACTTTTTGGCATGTTCTGCTTGAAACATTCAAACATCACTTACCCCAGGGTAGCTGAATGTTGTTTACAAAATATATAAAAACTTTAAAATTGTGTCAAACTTGCTCTTTCCACTATTATACTTATTTCTGTCTTTTTTATTACTTCATATAGTAAGCATTTTATTTACGGTAAATAAAGTTTGAATGTGAATACTTCCCTTGTGTGTGTTTGCATGTTTTGAATACAATAGTACTAGTGCCCCATCAGGATTGTTACTCTAGGTTGTTTACAATCAGCTTTGCAAGGATGGAATTTTACATACCATCTATAATGCGCTGTTATTCCCTTCAAAACGACTTAACTGTACATAGAGGGCGGCGATTCTTTCTATACAATGGCCCAGGTCCAAAATCTAATACTGTAATTTGATGAGCATAAAAGCTTTAACCATGCAACCTTCCCTGGAGTCCAATCCGTTTAAGCAAGTTAACCCATTGAAGCCCTTGGCGCAGTCTGGTGTAACACAAACTTTTACCATATTTTCTGAAAAGATTGGATGACCGACCATCTTTCCTGGTCGGATTATTAGGTGAAATATGGTACGTGAATTTATTTGTTGTATATGTATTTCATTTCAACAGAGATGGTCAATAAAATACTATACTATTATGATTCTAACCCGGGACGTCATATAGGGGTAGGGGAAAACAAGCAATCATAAGGGCATCTTATAACCATTAGGTTATCGGGGCAGCATATATGACCAGCTCTCTATCCACCCTTTGATTTGAAAAGAAACCAACCGTATATAGTTCATTGAATGATCTGAGTGGCATGTTAACAATACCCCGTTGGCCCACGCGAAGAAAGTGGCCTAGGGCCTCAAATGGCTACTGCGTAATTTCGGACCTTAAGGATGCCCGCACCAGTTTTATTTTTGTCCTCAGAATTTTCTAATTTTTGGGTATGTTATACCTTGTGGGACAAAACTAAAGAAAATTTAAAAAGAAATTCGCGGTTTGGCCGATATTTTGTGCTAGAGACTTACACCTTTTTCCTTATTATCAGGTCAACTGTGACTGTCACCGAGTTATAAAGGTTCTTCCACGAGTGTGGTAGAGGATGATATTTCTTACACGAGGGGTAGAATTCTCATTTTGGAACGAGCCTCTGGCGAGTTCCTAGAAGAAAAGTCTATCCCCAAGTGTAAGATAAGTACATCACACACGCTCACATGCAGAAAAAGTTTCAGCCTTTTCCTTTGAATTATATTTCACCAAATTATGGCCGCTTCAAACATGCATATTGGGTGTCAAAATTAATAAACTCGCTTGAAATGTTTCACACTTATAGCTGAAATTGATTTGGAGAAAAATGTATCACATTCTTATCAAGTTTGGCTATGTTCAAATGTTATGGGATTTGAAAGTCAAGATATGCACTTTTGTCCCATTTTCGAAAAATTTCCAAGAGAAATGGTTAAGAAAAATTGATCGAAGTAGAAATATGGGATACTCTTTCCTTCGTACTAATTTTCTTCAACATTTGCGAGATCTGAAGGTCTCTAATCAACAACTCCAAATATACGAGCTCTGTTAGAAAACACTATGCACGTTGTTGCTGTTGTTTCTGTTGTTGTTGTGTTGTTGTTTTTTCTTCAGTTTTTTACCCTTAATATTTTACACTCAGATAGGGAGGCACTTTTGTGATTCTTAAGACATTCTTTTTAAGAAGACCTTCAGGGTCTATATCACCTATAGGCTGAATTGTCAAATAAAAGCATGGCAGAGAAAATATGGAGTTCAAGTAATTAACCCCATTAGCTACCTTAAGCCTCTTCTACAATTGCCAAATAAGGCAAGTAGCATTTATAGAAACACCTGAAAAGGCCCAAGCATCCAGGTATTGACATACATAGGTCACAGGTAAGGGAATATCTTAGTATTTTAACCAGCATATCAACCAATCAAAGAGATGAACCTCTTAAAAGGTGGTAACATTTACACCTGAATAAGTATACCGAGAATTTGGTATGCCGGAGACTCTATGCTAGGTTCCTTGTGTCCACGAAAAGTTAACCGAGTGTACTATATATATAGGCACCACTATTAAGATAACCCTGCAGGGGTACACATTCTTCAATATTTACATTAATTTCAGATCATCACTAAGCATGTTCAGGTCATGCCCGGACACAGTTGCTCTATAGCAAGTGAATTATGTATATATATATATATATATATATATATATATATATATATATATATATATATATATATATATATATATATATATATATATATATATATATATATATATATATATACGTTGAAATGGCTTCGCGCAGTATTTGTGAAGCAAATTACCGTTCTACCTTATGGTCACTCAAATGTTGCAATTGACAGGTGACAGCATGTGTGGTAAGACAATCTGGTATTCATGGGATATTTCTGGCAAATGATCGCCTTGAGAGAAGAGTTGTGATATTTTTTCAAAATAAGAAAATTGCCAAAAGCCAAACCAGTCACACACACACACACATATATATATATATATATATATATATATATATATATATATATATATATATATATATATATATATATATATATATATATATATATATATATATATATATATATATATATATATATATATATTTATATATATATATATATATATATATATATATATATATATATATATATATATATAAATATATATATATATATATATATATATATATATATCCATAAGCAGTATGTTTTGCCACTAGTATTGGTTTCTCCCAAAATACGAATTCCATTTGTCCGTTGGTCCTGCGTAGAATATTAGATAACATTTCTTAATGAGTTCCTTTGAGCGCAATGTATTATGTAAATTGACTGGTATGGCAGTATGACGTAGACGATATGAATTCGTATCTTTGTCGGTGCATTATCATCAATCAAACTATCAAACCATCTTATGAATAAATTAATTATGCAGTGCTTTTAGAAAGGGTGCGAATAGTTTATGTACAAATCCAATGACGTTCGTCCCCCACTCTCACACTCCCATTTGGATTTTCTAGCAACAAGACTGAGGGTCAAAGGAAAGAGGCAGACACCCAATTTCAACCCAAGATGCATTTTAACAAGACATAGTATTAGGACAAGAAGTAGAAACCACTCACATTCCCATTTAGATTGTCTAGCAACAAGACTGAGGGTCTGGGGAAAGAAGACGTAGACACCCAATTTCAACCCAAGACGCTCTTAAGCAAGACATAGTATCAGGAGAAGAAGTAGAAACTCTTCGGAAGATGCCAGGAAAGGTATGGATAGTGGTGCTGGCGTTTCTGTCTACACTCCCAGTATGTACCTCCGAGAACTCGTCCCTTCCTCTCATGCACTACGTGAACGAAACACGGGGTCAAATGGCAGACTACTTGAAGGTACTGACCTCCTTCAAACAAGAACAGGTCGAGATGCCTACGAAATGTCGAACAGGTAAGCAACCAGAATTATAGCATAACGACATTATAAAAATTGCATAAAATGGCTAATTTGACAAGATGTACCATTTTAATAATATTACATAGTTTTAAGGTAGAAAATGGATACAAGATAGTGGAGTATATGAGGTAACTGATACTAAAAGAGTGCTCTGAGATCTTAAATGTGCATATTGGATAAATTTTATTATATGGCATGTGAAGAAAACAATCTTCTAGGCGTAAACAAAGAAATGTCAGCTCAATATATATCTATATATCTATATCTTTTATTGACTGTATAATAATACAAAAACAAGATATGAAACAAATGAAAGAAATACAAATAAATTGTCATCAAACTTATATACAAAAGTGTCCGGGTACGTCATTACCTTGTGTGAGTCAAGTGCTCTAGTCCTATTCGAGCATGGGTCAAGTTACCAGGGGGCAGGTCAGCTTTAAGGTGGTGATACACGTTCTACCCTATCCCGCTCTTACACTTATATCACAATATCGAATGGGTAAAACAGGCATCCAGGTGATGCTTAAACATGAAAGTCGCCATCAGCGGATGAGAAGGCATCTTATAAGAGTGTTAGATGCACAAAGTAATAGAACATTGAACAGGATTAGTGTAACAGGTGTGGATTCGCTAAATAACCTTTTCCACTATGAACATAATAAAGTATAATTGTATATAGGTAAGGTGTAAGAAAAAGAGAGCTCGTGATGGAATACCTTTAACCGGATCCATTTCATCCCCTAAAAGTTTTCCTCAATACTATAGAGATGCGCTCTATTTAAGAAACCAAAAAATCTGCCATATCATTCTAAAGATATAGATATTCAGAGTTGCTAGTCGATGTTTATATAAAATAATTAGCCTATATTAACATACATTAACATACAATGTTGAAGGGTTATTATGAAGATGTACAATAACAGAGGGATTTCATATTTACGATATATGTATTTTAAATCACTGTAACGTATAACACAACAAGGATAGCATAGACATGGACAGCATAGCCATATTGCTTTGTGGGCAGGAAAATAAACCAAAACAATTCAAACATAAAAAGGTTATGTTCGTCGAAGATAACGTAGGGAAAAATAATCGATCATCTATTCCAATACCTTAACATGTAGGCTTAATCTTGCGTCAATGTAACAATACTATTGTGGATTTTTTATAGATTATTTTTACATGATAGCGAAATATCAATGTTACGTTCTTGAACCATTTCTTCCTAAGAGGGTTTGAACTAAGTACGTTCTGTGTGTAAACCTAAGACGACCTATGGAGAAAATGTAATGTTCAGAATAAATGTACTAATAAGCAAAGTGTACATATTTAATGATTTTATTTAAAGGTGAATAATTAATGCTAATGTATGCGTTTCACGTCATTGGTAGATTACAATATGATTAGCAGAGATTTCATTCTATTCTGAGCAATCAGACATACAAATGCCATAACAATATCGAGCACATATCCCTGCCTGAATTTAATGGCGAAATATCCTGCTTATCGATTGAGTGATACTCGTCAAATTTACGCCCACTGACAATAAAAGCGCAATAATGTAGAATAGTATATAATTGCATTTGTCAATGTAGCCATTTTAGGTATTTCTGAATTTCCTTTTTCCAAGGGTCAGGCATTCATATTTGGTAACTACCAAGACCCTAACATTTGTTTCATAATGGCAAACTACACTTCCATGGTATCTGTTATATATTGGGGGGTCAACTGATATGCAGGAGGGGGTTCATAACTATTTCTCACTAGGCCGTGTAGGTGCCTTAAGGTTGCTTATCGACTTTTTTTGTATTTTTTGACTGTTTTCCTCTACCTGGCTTTTATTAGATAACTCAGCCTAATACAAAGTACAGTACAGACATTTAATTCCTGCACCAGTCGACCGGACGTCTTTCAATGCATGGTCGTACAAAAAAACATGGATATGGTGTCAAAAATTGAGCCAAGCATATCAATGACCCACGTTGTTTGCGTATCGAAGCTACGGTGAGATGTTATGAGGTCATCCATGCATCCATGATCAGGAAACTGGGTGGCAATCGGTCGTGAGGTCGTGAATTATGCCCGGGTTGCTCAGGCATTTTGTACAGGAATTAAATGTTGGCACTGTACATATAGCTTGAAAGATCAGTTGATGGAGAAAACAAGCCACAAGCATCACGAATGTACCCTCCTATCAGGGTGTAAACTTTTTACGCAAGAAAACTATAAAAATAAGACAGAAACCTCATGCAAAGTGCGTTTAAAAAGAGCTCCTATTCACACTTATGGACATACAGTGACGACATTTAATTCCTGCACTAAATGCATGGGCAGCCGGGTATAATACACGACCGCACGACCTATTGCCACCAAGTTACCTGGTCATGAGTGGATGGATGACCTCACAACTGAAAGTAGCTTTGTTTCACAAGCTACGTAAGTCATCAACGTGTGTGTCTTATTTCAGTTAGCATGTTACCCATGGGTGTTGGTACAACCAGGCACTGGCAGACGACCGGTCGACTGGTGCAGGAATTAAATGTCTGTAGTGTAGGTCCATATATAAGATTTCACAATTGGTCAATACAGTAGGGTACAGAAGGGTATCGCATTCAATTTTTCAGATTTTTCTCCGTTGAAATTGTATGGCGCATTCTTTCAGAATGCTGTCGAAAATGAGTAAAAGGTGTATAACTTTGCTTTTTTAATACGCTTAGCTTTTCATAAACCGAATTGAAAGCAAATCCGTTTACATTTGGTATCCAAAGTGCTAGCTTGATTGAATCGACCATGTTTCGGTAAAATTAATATCGAGAAAAAAGCCAACACGTTTCCTGTCTGTGTTTAGGCCTATGGGAGCTTCTTTGATGTGTGTTCTCTTACTCTGCTTAATGATGCCCCAGATGATCTGATTATTAGGATTATGATTAATACAATACAGACATTTAATTCCTGCACCAGTCGGCCGGACGTCTGTTAGTGTACAAACACCAATGGATAACATAACAATAAGATAAGCCAGCACATCAATGGCCAACGTACCTTGTGAATCAAAGCTACGTTTAGTTGTGAGGTCATCCCTGCATCTATGCCCAGGAAACTGGGTGGCTAATAAGTGCGCGGTCGTTTTTTATGCCCGGTCTGCCCACGCATTTAGTACATGAATTAATTGTCGGCATTGTATGTAGGCTTACATGTAAAAATCTGAAATTGACCTATATTCTGAAATTCATACCCTAAGTGCCTTTGAACCAAAGAAGTATATTAAATGGTAAACCCTCAAACATTTAACCACAGTTGATGGTAGATATTCAATTCAAATAATGGCCAGAGTTAAGTTTTAACATTAGAGTTTGGGTTTGCAAGTGTATAGCCAAAAAGTCTCAATCATAAAAAAGTGTTGACCACATTTTGAATACAAGACATATTCATCGTTCCAGATATGTGCACCGGTCTGTCTTCTTATGTAAGTAAGTCGTTTGAATACGGCATTGGACCAATGAACTGGACAGATGCCATGGTGGGTCAAACAACCCACACAGTTTGCCCACATGGTTTACGACATTATCCAAACAAGATTGCATATGGCGGCCGGAAGTGCATTTTGCAAAAGGGCAATGCCATTTGGGAGACGCTACGATCGGAAAATTTTGAGGCGTGTGAGTTCACCCAAAAACATATCATGTTGCGCAAATACTGTGGATATGCCATCTCGGGTGTACCGCCGATAATCATCACAACAACGACTACGCCGCGACCAACAAGAAGACCTCAAATGCCGATGCCATTGATACGGGAAGATTCGCCTATTCCTTTTGACTCACCGTTAGAACCATTATCAATACCCGAGTCTGACACATCTCGTCGTTTTGCTTTCCCGATATCTGACGGACTTGGGGTAAATATGTTTATTATCGGTTCCATTCTGATTCTAGCAGCTGATTGGTTTACCTATTTGTTATGCTGGACTGCATTGTGCTTCTAACATTGCTTTTAACGATTGTCAATGTCAGGAGGCCAATACTGACCATTTATTGTGATCGTGACAAACGCTCATTATATATATATATATATATATATATATATATATATATATATATATATATATATATATATATATATATATATATATATATATATATATATATATATATATATATATAGGTAAAGGTATTTGGTTTATAATCTTGTACCCACCGAAATGTTCACACGACCTTCCTTCCCTAGCAGGCACTGTACACACGGAAACCATTTCAATCCCCCGTGGGATATTCCAGAGTAGCTGGCAGCATGTAACGCACAAGCTCTAAGCACTGGCTTATTAATGCTAGGTATCCATTTTTCAGCTGGATGGACTGAGGCACTGTATAATAAACTGTCTTGCCCAAGGACAGACCAAAGTGCCACGGCACTATATATATATATATATATATATATATATATATATATATATATATATATATATATATATATATATATATATATATATATATATATATATATATATATATATATATATATACATATATATATATATACATATATATATATATATATATATATATACATATATATATATATATATATATGTATATATATATATATATATATATATATATATATATATATATATATATATATATATATATATATATAAACCCCCTTTTAATCAGGGAGACAAACGGGGAAAAGGGACATTAAAATATGTTAAAAATGCTAGAAAAAAGCTCATTTTGCAACTTTTCGACCCCCCCATTGACCTTGAAATGACATTGAATATCTTACAAAATAGAAATCAGACTACTACAAGATCAATACCAATAGTCCAATACCAAAAAAGAAGATTGCATAAAATTGTCAAAGGAAAAGATTAAAAAATTAGTACTTTCCCTCAGAAAAAGCCTATTTTTCAATTATTTGACAGCCATTTGACCTTGATAGGACCTTGAATATCACACAAACAAAGGTTTACAATACCACAAGATCAATATTGATATTTCTTTATATCCAAATAATTATTTTTGTGATTTCCACAAAGAAACATTGAATCTAAACACACTTACTAAGAAAAGGGCCTATTTCTATGAGTTTGACCTTCAAATGACCTCTAAAGTATAACCCGTCACCTTGTCAGTGCGGCAGATGGGTGTTTTTCAATACTGGAGGGATATACTATATGTTGGAAGGGTCCATTGATTTTACTCTCGGGTGCCACGGAAGTTAAAAAAAAATGGGTTTTGGCTCCCTGACTATATGGGCAATCCACTTACTTAGCCATTGGACTTACTTAACCCGTTAACGCTCTTCTATCAATCTTTCTGGTTGAAGGAAAAGGCTGAGAGGACTGTTAATCGTTCAGTCGATATTTCTCTAACAAATCACGCAATTAGCCATGTTCAATTATTTACAACCTTTACACAATTCATCAAATAGGCAATCATGCACACTGTGCTGTGCATAACATAAGTTAAGAATAGCTCTATTCGCTCAATTGAACTATACGCCAATCCAGGATTTACAGTTATGAATGGCTGCTATCCTGACCTAGGAAGTTTGCCTATGGTATTCACTTCCACAAGTATTTTGTTTAGCTTTTTGGAGTTCTAATACTGACAAGTTGTTGTCTATGGTTCTCTTATAATTAACCCTTCCAGGTCAAGGTGGTTTTCTTCATTAACCTACTAATTGGGTCATCGTTTCTATCCCTCTTTATTTCAATTTTAATGTGTATGATACTTGTCCTGGCGTCACGTATTCTGTTGTTAAGTAGTTCTTCTATCTCTGTTTGTTTGTGTTCCTGAAATCTTCTTGGTGAACAATGTCTTCTTCTCCTATGTTTTCCTGTTTTCCCTTCTTATGGTAATCTTTATGTTCTAGTTTCTGATATACTAGTATTCTAATGTGTATATTTTGCCTGTTAGATATAAGAACCCACCGTGTTGATAAAAAGTATTTTAGACCTGTGTATGTATTTTTATCTTTTTAGACTGGATTCGTGTGGAGTCACGTGTTATCAAGAGTTGCATATTACGCCTGTCTTAATAAACAGGAAGATCCGTTGATTCCGCTTGATCTGGAACTATTGGGCGAAGCACTACCCTTTTGGCTAAGGGCTGGCGCACCCAAGATGGCGGATGGCAGCTCACTGGCGAAGATTATGGGCTGTGTATTAACTTCACTGGATAGAACCCTCAAATCCTATCACCTTGTCTCAGCACACAAGGGCAACCCGGACCTGATGGGTCGGTGAGTATAAAGACATACAGTACAGACATTCATTTCATACCCCATTCGACCGGACGTCCGCCAGTGGCTGGTTTTACAAGCAATCCACACATGGTCAATTACCCATATATGGAACCTTAAACGATTCTCAACGATCATTGGGAGAGGAGTATTTTTTTTCGTCGGTGAGGTTTTTTGCATGATAGTTTTAGAAATTGAATTTCTACACTCAATGCAGACCACGTTTTATACACAACTGCACGCCTGATTGCCACCCTGTCGCCCGGACATAGATACGATCGCATGCTTGTGACGTCACAGCTATAGAGAGCTAAGTGGGTCTTTACCCATTCACACTTAGAGCTTCCAAAACAGGCCTGACGATTTTGATGATATTTGTCTCACAAAAGCATTCGTTGAAAATCTTTTGAAGGAGAAATGTTAATCAGTTATCAAACAACAACTCTCCTTCAAATATCTTGTGTACTTATGCTTTCTTCTTCAGATATTTTCAACAGTATGTGAGTAGCAGACGGTATCTTCTAGTGGAACTCTGAGTGTGAATGGGTTAATTATGTGTACCTTATTACCTTGACTGTACAACTGGGGATAACCAGTCAACAAGTCACAGGCAGGCAACTAAACGGGTGCAGGAAGTTCATATCTTCATTGAAATGAAAAACATTTATTTGGGCTTAAAGGTGAAAATTGGCTGTATGCAACGATGTACCATGATTGTTGTTTTTTTAAATGCAAAACCGGAGATGCCCAGCAATCAGTCGACCAGTTACTGACAGACAACTAAACGGGTGCAAGATGGAAATATCTTCACTGTATATAGACATTTATTTAGGCTTATTGGTGAGGATCGGCTGTATACAACGATGTATGATGATCGTATTTCTAAATTGCACAATATATACATTGCACAGTACGTAGATATTTGTTTGGGCTTATTGGAGAAAATTGGGTGCGAACAAAGATGTTTGACGATTGTTTTTCTAAACATGAATTTTATCTGAAATGTGTTGTTTATTTTCATTTTCAGGTTGACCGATATGATGTATGATTACATAAGATTTGTACAACTTGACGATTTCGGCATTAATAATCCTATTTTGGATAAATCATGGGGATTTAGGGCACGCTATATAATTGCGTATCGACTCGTAGAAACAAGGTCAGTCTACAATGTATCCGTTGACCAAATAGGGGATGGAATCAGCGAGGTTTCACTGCACAATACTACAAAAGGTAAGTCACATTGTCAAGGATCTACTAATTCCGAACATTCCTCAATGTCCTCGATGAAATAAAACCATGAAACCTACAACCAAAACAATGTTTTTTTACAGTGGTGGCGAACTAAAAGGCCTTGTTCAAATAAAAACTAAAACTCTTAAAATAAGATACTTATAACTACGGTAGGAGGAGATATCAAGTGGCTCACAAGATAAATTCACCTTAAAAGTTCAATTAAATTTTCAAACTAAATTTGCATTCATGCTGAGGAGAAAATGATTAGGTGACTAGTTATTGAATAAGAAATATTATATTAATACATTTATGCAGTATGTTATTATGTTACATGTATCTAGGAATATTATAAACAGTGTTCAGATTCTAAATAACCCCACGAAAACTAACCTAACCGGTGTAGTATTGCAGTACTCAATCTAACGAGTTTGATAGATAAGAGACTATTTTTGTAATCATACTGAATTTATTCCTACTGTGGGTTAATACCCTTATTCCCAATATTTACCATTCGTATGAAAGAAAATAATTATTAACATGAAATGCCAACGATAACAATTCTTTGCACTTCTATACGATGAGAAACAACATTGATCTTTAGCTACTTTGCACCATGGCTAGAGTCCAGTCTTACGCTATATACGAACTTTGTCATTTTTTGTCTTCCTGCATCGTGTTAATTATTTTGTCCATTATAGTTACTGTAATTGAGAAAAGCGATAAGTCCAGGATCACCCTAGTGCTATATAAGAAACCAGGACTCTTCAATGGTACAAGACTGGTTGAAATGGCAAGAAGATCATATCCTCCTTATGAAGAGTATAACAAAACGTATCAGCTAAGACGTGTGATGTACGTGGATATCTGGGACGCGGCAAGTAATACCTCAGTGGACGGAGAATGGTCTACTGACATAGCATGGAATGTTGAGGTAAGCCATTTCTTTACTGCTAATTCAGCTTTCCTGTCCCTTCAGGCTTTACCTAGGAATTGCATTGTAGTGTATTTGCTGTAATATTCCAATTACAAAAAGTCATACAGTTTTAAGTACAAATAACTGATATAATACAAGTGGAAGGTAATCAAAACAGTGAATAAATCAGGTGTTGGTTAATGTATCACAATATACAACATCCTTGTTAGTTTGCAAAAAGAAAATAATTGTGATTAAGTGTCCCTTCAGGCTTTACCTATGAATTGCATTGTAGTGTATTTGCTGTAATATTACAAT
>OZ012685.1:49961938-50019303 GCA_963942565.1 Maea johnstoni
ATCCTGCAATTTTTCAATGGTAGTTGTGCTGTACACAGCTTCATTCAGGACATTTTCGTTTTCATGCATGAAACCTTTCGTACGGGTAGTCTATCTGTGTACAGGTGAACTTGGATATGACGGACCACTGTACGACAGATTTCTTTGCATATGACGGACAATATGCTTGGTCCCGGTCCGATGCATATCAAGTATCTGTCATATGTATATGACAGATTTTGCATATGACAGACCAATTTTCCTGGTCCCATTGAGTCCGTCATATCCAAGTTCGCCTGTATAACTACAGTGCCGACATTTAATTCCTGCACAAAATGCATGGGCAGCCCGGTTAGAATACACGACCGCACGCTCGATTGCCACCCAGTTTCCTGAGCATGGATGCATGTATGACCTCACAACTGAACGTAGCTTTGATTTGCAAGCTACGTGGGTAATTGATGTGTTTGGCTTTTTATTTGACATGATATCTATGGGTGTTTGTACAACCAGACACTGGCAGACGGCCGGTCGACTGGTGCAGGAATTAAATGCCTGTACTGTATGTGGGTGTTACGGTGTTTGTTCATATTCCTTTATTTGCAGGTGCAGACTGCAAAAGGACACAATGTACTATGTGTTTTTGATTCCTATGGCCATCATCATATTCTTCAATATTGTCGTCTTTGCTTTGGTCATTAGAGTCATCATTGCAAGAGGAAACATATCAAGCACCAGATCAGGTAATAATCCGAGTACACTGTGTATTTAACCTTTCCAATGCTGAGGCTACTTTCGGTCTAAGCACAAGGACACATATATTTTAATAAACTATCTAAACCCTGTCATGTTGGTTTTCGTTAGATAGCTCTCACTGAGTACTCTCGGATGAGTACCCATATGCCAGGGTTCCAGTCGTCTGTTGCTGAATTAGCCATCAGCAGCATAATGGTTAATCCAGTCTTATAGTGAGGATCTTATACACTTGGAGATGTCTGTTTCTCATTATTCAGTCCATACATTTGCATGATCCTCTCAATTTGCATAAATTTATAACATATTTATTCGATTCAATTGTTACTGATTATGGGTACTGGCCCAAATTTAAGTCAATCGTTGCAGATCAGTAATGAACAAATTAACCATTCAAAATGTAGCCCAAATTTTACCGAGTTGAGGAAATTAGTAGCGGTGCATGATTAACAGTGCCTGTACTTAATTGCTTGCTGGGCGAAATATGTACATACAACCAAACATCTGTATATACTAGATCTAGTATTATATATATAGATATATTTATACATATATATATATATATATATATATATATATATATATATATATATATATATATATATATATATATATATATATATATATATATATATATATATATATATTCATATATATATATATATATATATATATATATATATATATATATATATATATATATATATATATATATATATATATATATATATATATATATATAAGAACATTTATATGTAACTGATTTGATTTTTGGCAATTTTCTTATATTGAAAGCAGAGCATTTGCCAGAAATATCCCTTGAATCCCAGATTGTCTTACCATACAGGCTGTCACCTGTCAACTGTATATAATATATATATATATATATATATATATATATATATATATATATATATATATATATATATATATATATATATATATATATATATATATATATATATATATATATAGTATACATGTGTCATAAAGACCATCGTGGATTAGATGGGTCAGTGTGTTAAATTAAACAAAATTTACCAAATAGCAAATATGCTAACAACATCTAGTATCTTACCCATGTGCCAGGGTTTTAGTCATTTTTCAGATTCAGTTTAACTCTGCATAGTTTTGAAATATCCAAGAACATATGATATGCTTATTGTTGTAGGTGAAGGTGTCCATATACGACGTGTGGGTGCAGCGGTAGCAATGCTTGTTTTGCTCGGCGTGCCTTGGGTAACTACGGCCTTCGGTGCCCTAAACAGCAATGAAGATGGCATGGACGCATTTCTACTTGCTTGTCAGGTGAGCATATTTTATTAGAAACGGGGACTTAGCCAGCACCCATCCAGCCTGTCTTTTGGGCAGGTAATTTCCTGAAAACTGTCTTTTCGGACATGCAAACAATTTTGGCTTTTAGGGGGTAATAGGGGGTTCCTATCAAACCCTGCTCTAGGAGATGGCAGAAGTGTAAACAGCCCTATTGGACAGGCATTTTCTAATCCTGGCTGAGACTCTGATTAGAAATAACAAAACAGGTGCAGATTTGGGGAAAACTGAGTGTGTAACTACCCCCATCCCTGTGGAAAAAGAAGAAATAAAGATAAGGATGTCTCTTACTGTCAATACAATTGAATTGCACGTCTGTATGTAAATAATATGCAGAAAGAGGTACAGTGCAGACATTTAATTCCTGCACAAGTCGACTGAACGTCTGCCAGTGCCTGGTTGTACGAATGCCCATGGATAACATGTCAAATAGAATAGCCAAGCACAATAATACACGTAGCTTGTGAATCTAAGCTACGTTCAGTTGTGAGGTCATTCATGCATTCATGGTTGTTAATCGGGTGTGCGGTCATGTATGAATACGTCCCGGCTGCCCACGTATTAAGTACAGGATTAAATGTCCCCCAATGTAGTTCATAAAAGTGAAGTGATTACCTATGCTAGATTGGTTCATCAGTTCATCTATGTTTTATTTCAGGTCATCTTCATTGTTTTTGTGAGTGCTCAGGGAATCTTTATCACTGCATTCCATTGCATCCGCGTACAAGAAGTTCGCCAACATTGGTACCATTTACTCACCACAGGAAGCACAACGCTGGCAGCTTCAAATGTTTCTGGAAGTCCAAGAGTACCGCGAGTAGCAGACAAAATCGCAATACAAAAACCAAACCAAAATGGCAATGATAAATGTGAAGTCATAAAAAATAATACGGCACTCTAACTAAGGAGTCATGGGGGAACATCCTTTTGGAGAGCGTGTGTCCTTTTGAATGTTGCGGAGTTTCAGTTGCAATAAAAGAGAGGGGTTGAATTTTGTTATCCCTAATTTACTCATGTGAGACCCTTTTGTAATATATAGCCTTTCCTTCAGATACTGTGTATTGTATATCCCTATAATACGTTTGAGATTATATTTGTTATGTACATTTCGTGATTGATTTCATGGTCAATAAAGTTCAATACTCATATAACTGTCTGAAAGTATATATATATATATATATATATATATATATATATATATATATATATATATATATATATATATATATATATATATATATATATATGTATGTATGTATATATATATATATATATATATATATATATATATATATATATATATATATGTATGTATATATATATATATATATATATATATATATATATATATATATGTATATATATATATATATATATATATATATATATATATATATATATATATATATATATATATAGTTTTTCATTCTAGATAATACTTTGAATTATAATGTATTGTGTGTACTTTCGAAGAGGAAAGTCCTTTCTCCTCTATGCTAAGTAAAGAAATTCATCAATTGTTCTTTGACCTGTGCTGAGGAATGGTTGTTCGGACTAGATTTCTAACCTTAACCCATGATATAACTCTAAATAGATTAGGGATAATTGGACGAAGTATTCTACGATGAAATATGCAAAGAGGCATGATAGAACATGTAAAGAATGATTCAGAGCAATTCGCAGCGCATCAGTTATAGATAACATCATGCATTTAAGCTAGACGTGTTACTGTATCACATTTTATTTTGATTGATATCTGGGCGTGGTAATTATTTTACTGGAGATATTTATGTGTGAAATAAAGTTTGAATATATACAACACATTCGCATGACAATTGTTATTTTGTACAGTTTCAACTTAACAATTGTTAAGTTGACCAGCTATCTAAAGTTGACCAGTTACGGCAAGTCACACAGGTGAACTATTTTAGGTAAATTTCTTAAAACATTCTAGGGACATAATACAGGGCAAAAAAGCTTTCAATAACGGAAATTACCTTAGAAATATATTGCATATAATTGGCAAATTCTGGTTTCATTTTAATCATCTATAGGACAGGTGAAGATATTTAAGGAAGCCGTGTGGCAAAGGTTATGTAACAATGGGGTGTGACTGATGGAGGGTAAGGAAGTAACTTCTGTGCCGACATTTGATTCCTGCACTAAATGCGAGGGAAGCCTGGACATAATACACGACCGCACACACGGTTGCCATCAAGTTTCCTGGGCACGGTTGTAAGGATGACCTCACAACTGAACATAGCTTTCATTCGCAAGCTCCGTGGGTCGTTCATGTGTTAGGCTTATTTTTTTGACATGTTATCCATGAGTGTTTCGAAAACCAGACACTACCAGACGTCCGGTCGACTGGTGCAGGAATTAAATATCTGTACTGTAGAGGGTGAGTTGCGGAGCGACGGATAAACATTATGTGGTAATAATACAGGTGATTGAGGAGACTATATGAATAGTGAGCTATATTGATTTAAGGGACAGCTATAGAAATGGATATATGCATGCATCATTCTAGTTTAGAAAAGGAAGGTGGATAGGATGGGCAACAGTAGCAAGATAACATAAGATAAGAATGTTTTTTTAAGGTCTCCCTCATAGTTAAGTAATACGTATATGGCATGATAAAACGATGGACTGTCAACTTTGACCTACGAGAGACCATACAATATGAACAAAGAAGAATAAACAATGTTAAAAGGAAGATATCATATAACTTCAGTTCGGGACACATCTTTTCTAAAGATTAGCATTTTAGAACAGGTTTTGGCCCTAAAAAGATAATATCACAGTTGGACAGAAGGAACACCAATTTATCAGTGTCATTCAGATAATTGAAACTGTACAAGGTTTCTCTGTGTACTTTGAGGTCGGGGTGAAGACAGCACAAAAGGGAGTTTTCTTCATTTTCTGTTACAACAAAACCATTTTAAAACAATTTAACCACACTCTTTCTTCTCTTCCCTTACCCAAAGGAGGTGTGCACCTCCACTGGGGTACACACTGAAACGGCACCTCAACGTGACCTCCCAGCCATGAATGTAGGTGCCACTCTCAACAGTGGCACTGCAACCACACCTCAGAGCCATATATGATATAGTAGCTCATTGTGTGACACGGCAACCACACCTCAGGTCCATAGATACTCTCTGTGTGACACTGCAAACAGACCTCAGAGCTCTTTACAATTCTGCAGCTCCAGTGGCACTGTAACCACACCTCAGATTTCTAGCAACAAGAAATGTACATAACTCATGTACATAACGATAAATTTCATTGGTCACTTGCAAGTATCTGGAACAGTCATTTTGATTGGCTTGGGGCTAAATGCTTAACCCTCTACCCTTATTTACGCTTCCTTTGTTTCTCCACCCGACGCGCTACAATCCGAGCAGTACACACACTGTGTGGGAAAATGGTGTCAACAAATTACACTGACAAGATGCTATAAAACTGTTAAACATGAGATTTATTTCAGCTCGAGATGTGTGGTATAGGATCAGCTGTCTCGCGAGGTCTTAACCCTTGTGCTGCTGCTGGCTAATTTGGCCACTATAAAATGATGTAAACACCTGGAAATGAGTGAAACCCTGGCACATGGCTACCCATTCAACAGTACTCAGTGAGAGCTATCCAATGAATATCAACATGACAGGGTTTAAATAGTTTTCAAAAATATGTATGTTCTTGTGTATTGGACGAAATGAGCATCACATTGGAATGGTTAATAGCTATTACACCATGGAGAAATAAAGAAAATTGTTTCAATTTTTGGAAATAATGCCTTGACTTTATGCGACATAAGCTGTATAAGTTTACTAATGGAGTTATTTCTATATGTTTCCATATGTTAAAATCTACATACCATTTCCTTATACCATGACATAACCAGATGAACTGTGAATGTCTAGTTCATCACTGAGCTGAGTAAAAGGCGTATGTTTGTAAACAAACATGCAATTTGGGTATCAAACGGGAACACAGTTGCTTGAAATTTGGCACAGTTTGCCTCAGAGTATTTCTGAGGGAAGCTTATCACAGATTTACCAATTTGACTTTGTTCAAAGTTTAAAGAAAGAAAGTACGGATATGTTTATTGACTGCAATCTTTAGATTTACAAAAAATACGTAAATGACATAATATAAATAAATGATAAAGGGAGCGCATTACTTAACGCAACATGACTTGTAGAACTTAAAAGATCTAGAACAGAATGGTTATAACGAAACATTGAGTACATAACATAATAATATAAAGTAAAAATAAAGAGAAGATGTACATTAAAGCAAGAACGTATATACACTTTGGGCATAGCTCCCCGACTCCGTCTGACCATAGGTGTCTTCAACAAAGTCTGAAAAAAAAGGAAGACAAAAACGCTTTTATTCGTTTTTCCTTTATATTTCAGACTGTGGCAGACACCTGTGGCCTGACTAATGAAATGTGTTCACGAGCATCCTGTTAAAAAATATATATCATTGCTACATATGTGCCATAAAACAATTAACATTCTAACTGTGATTTTGATATTTATTGACCCCCTAAATTTCCTACCAGGCAATTTATAGACCCGAAACCACTCACCCGCACTCCACTGGTCTGAAGTCCAACGCAATAAAACAAAATACGGCAATTAAATATTTTCTCTCATTGTTTCCGCGGTTCGGGCAGAGAGAGGGAGGGAATCACACTTCTGTGTAGATCATGGTTGAATATTGATGGAACAACATTGGAGGCGTACAATTTATTTTAGCCTTCAGATGAAGTGAGCTATATTCATGTTTTGGCCTATAGTTGCAATCACATTTGGATTGGAGTTGAGATTAAAAATCCTGTTATGAAAATAGTGATTTTCTTTCCAGCCGACTTAGACCGATATTTTTCAATCCATAGAGTTTTACACCGAGTGTCGATATACATCATTCGTTACAAACCCTGCAGTCGCATCCCGGGAGTCGCATCTCTGTCGCACCAAGTTGCAATTGGCGCCATCTAGCGGTTTTATTTTTATATCGGCTACAGACGAATCACCATGAACGAGTTACGGGCAGTTCTTGTAGTAGAGAAACTTCTTGAGGGGCGGGTCCGACACTTCGTGAGGACTCTCGACTTCATGGCTCTCAAAAATGTTTTCACGTACAAGTCGTTGGTACATGCAGTTGCGGGGGCAGCGGTAAGTTCTATTGCATTATGCACGTTTGGTTAAGCTGTGTCGTTCGATGAAAGTAGTGCTTGACATTTGTTTTGTTTTGGGCGATAATCGGGTATTATTTACAATTACATTGATAAATCCATGTGGCATTTGTCAAAGTCAATCATTTTAAGTAAACGTCACCTTTACTTTACGTATCAGATTTGTCTAAGAATTCTTCACCTGCTGCAAGCTGAATAAGGCCTTGAGTTAGATACCTTGCCACTAAGTGACAGCTTTGATGAATAAAATAATGGATTGGTTGCCACAGACCAATCACCATATGGCCAATAGAGTGAAGCCCTGGAAACAACTAATCTCGCCGAAACTAGTCTCAGTGTGATGTCACTAGGAGACGAAGACCAATGAGGTCATTATAGAGTTTACATTATAGAGGAGGTTGCTCACACACTTGCGCAGAACGCACCCCTTGAGTTGCTCACATCAAAATCTGGGCTAGGAGTCGTGCCCAGGTTGCTGAGATAAGAGCTAAAAATCTGCTGGTGATTGACTTTTGAGGTATCAGGGGTATATTCATGTATTCATTTCTCCCCGAACTACCCCTGACACCTAGCTAATATGACGCTGGCATGGCCAGGAAGCGAGCGAAGCTTTGGGTTTAGATTTTTATTTTAATTCTGACCAAAATTCCTTATTCATTTAGGAATATTCAATATTAATTATGAATATTAAAAAATGTCTTTTTGTCCACTTTTACATGCCATATTAGTCACCACATACCATTAAATTCAAATAATGAGTGCTCCCTTGAAAGTGCTAAAGGAAGACAGATAATCAGTTTGTTCAAAAAGAGGCGACAAAATATTCAAAAAAAAAATTCTTCTGTTTTTGGAAAACGGTGGAAATTTTTTTTGGAATGACAGTTGAGAAAAAAAATAGATTTTTTTTTCTGCCGTTCACACTTGCACCATCGTACATGTACAGCATTGATTGACCGTAAATTAATGGCATACAAATTATTACGATTTCAAACTCGCAAAACTTACATTTCGCAACTGATTTTGACGAGAATTCAATGGCCAGTAGAATGAATTCTGGCGGTTCTATCGATCTAAACCGCATTAAAATTGACCCACGGACAGGCGAGAAATTCAGTTTTAACTTGGATATAGTAGTGGCCACGGCTTGGTATGGCCAGGAAGCGACTGAGCCGAGAATTGAGCCACGGACGGGCGAGAAATTAAGTTTTAACGTGGATATACATGTAGTAGCGGCCACTTTCATTCATATTTCGCAACTGATTTTGACGAGAATTCAATGACCAGTACAATGAATTCTGGCGGTTCTATCGATCTAAACCGCAATGGTCAGTAGAATGAATTCAGGCGGTTCTAAACTGCATTAGAATTGAATTGCATTCATATTTCGCACGGCAACTGATTTTGACGAGAATTCAATGGCCAGTACAATGAATTCTGGCGGTTCTATCGATCTAAACCGCAATGGTCAGTAGAATGAATTCAGGCGGTTCTAAACTGCATTCGAATTGAGCCACGGACGGGCGAGAAATTAAGTTTTAACGTGGATATACATGTAGAAGCGGCCACTTTCATTCACGCACGTGCATTCATGCATTTCATCCAATGGGATGAAATGTAAGTGTTTGGTATTGTTGTACTGCACATTACGTCATTGTCGACCAATGAAATCGGTCGTTACTTAACGCCTAAAGAAATCCTCCAGAAAGGAAGTCGTCCGCACGTTGAGTGATATTGTTGTCCCGCACGTTGGACGATATTGTTGTCCCGCACGTGGGACGGTGACAACTTTCTCGGTCCGTGTATGTATTTCTTATAGTAATAGTGACGTCATATACACTCATATACACACACGCGCAATTGAGGGATTGCGAGGCTTCGCGAAAGGCCTACGGCCTTTCGAGCTTCGCTCGCTATAAGTACTTAAAACGAACAGGCCTCATTCAGCCAGCAGCAGGTAAACAAATGTAGAATCATGGTCTTAGCCAGCAGGGCGTCTCTGTGTGCCTTTTTGGACAACCAAACCCTTAAAAAGAACCCCCTAGGACACCCAAATTTTTTAGTGTAGAAATTTCTAAAAATCTCAATCTCAAGCTTATAATTGAATTTGTTCATCTCCTTATATAATTCCCATGACATTGTTTAATTATATCCTGCCTTATTTTTATGAATTTATACATGTTTATGGTTGAAATATGAGTATATTGTGATCCCCTTTAAAAATTTGTACGCCCAAAAATTTTACAACTGCCAATTTTAGGCACCCAGTTTCTAAATCCTGGCTAAGACACTGTGTAGAATCCTCAGACAATTTTGGAATGTACCAGAATTGTGGTAACAATTCCAGGCCTCTCAAAGCTGTCGATATATTGCACCTTTTTTTGCGCCATAAGTTTTAAATATTGCACCACTCAAATTTATATGACAGTGTGCGACATTCAAATTTCCACGCTTCCATGAGTCGATTTCTAAATTTGGGAGCACCTTTGGGTTTCATAAGCGTCATTGCAGTATGAAGAAATAGACTTTGTGTCGAACAAGCCTCCCGTAAAAGGGATATTTTCCCTGTGTAACAGGCATATATAGGTTAAATTTTCTCTAAATCTAAGCAGTTAGACAATTGGAACTATACCCAGTAAAGTGGAATGCTGTAACAACTGTGGGTTTCATAAGCGTCGTTGAGGTATGAACGACGAAACCCTTTACGTGTCAAACAAATATCCAGTAAAAGTTACTTTTTCCTATGTCACAAATGTTGATCGGAAGACCTAACTCAACAGCCTCAGCATGACTCCTAGCCCAGGTGTTCATAAGAGCCACTTAAGAGGTGTGATCTGCGCATGTGCATGAGCAACATCCTCTATAGATAGAAACAAGAGCCCTCATTCGCCTGTCTCCTAGTGATGTCACACTGAGGCGAGATTAGGTGTGCCCAGGGCTTCAAATGGGCCTACAGCAATTGATCTGTGGTGACCAATCCATGTTCTCTTCAACTTAGCCTATGTAAGGCATATAGATCCGATTTTATCTAAATCTAAGCAGCTAAGCCTCTTTAAGAATAAGGCAACAGATTAAAAATTGATCTCTCAATAGCTTTAGAAAATCAGGAACATGCATACATAATGGTACATACGTGTTTGGTTTCTATTTAGTCTACTTGGGAACTTATTGTGCACTTACCCTGATGGAAAATCTTACCTGATCTTATGTAGAAATGTTACTTTGCAACAGAAGTTACAAAGTGCACAACGGTCACCTTGACCTTAGGCAGCCCTGAATTCTGGTACACATAGATATATCAGAATTGTATATTCAGCCAATTCTGGTGTGAAATCCTCTGATATACCCAGCTGGCGGCCAATAAGCACCCTTGAAAATGTGAGGTACCGCCACTTGTCGACCCTAATCTAACAGGTTCTTTCAGTAAATCTCATTAATTTTTCCATGTACTAAGTACAAGCTAGCTGAACTAATTCAACAAAATGGTTGGTAATGCACTGGTACAGGGCTCAACGCTAACAGTAAACCAATGGCCCCAGGCCAGTAAAAATTCCCAAAAACGGCTTCGGGCCAGTAAAAAATGACCTCAACTGGTCCTACAGGGCCAGTGAACATTTGAGGACATTCTTGTTAAAATGTTTCCCTCCGAGAATGTCCCCAAATGTTTTTTTTAAAAATGAAGATAAAATAAGAAGAAATAAATGTTGTGGTGAATTTAATGCAACGTTTTTTCTTGCTATGTTAAAGAAAAAAATGTAGGACCAGTCAAAAATTTGCAGGACCAGTAGATCCTCGGTGTAACTGGTCCTACAGGGCTAGTAGCATTTTGAGTTAGCGTTGAGGCATGTGGTACAACAAAGATTTCTTGCTGCGAATGTTGTGACGTGATATCTGTGTTCTCCATGGTAACTGGCGCACGTGCGATCCTGCACTTAACTGAAGAAAGTGACGCTATGTTGATGGGTCCATTGTGAATGTAGAAAAGTGATGACATTAGCATTCAGATTGATAATGATAATAATAATGATAACAATAATTATAATGATAATAATTATAGTAATAAAAATATTAATGATAATAATAGTAATAATAATAATAATGATAGTAATTATAATAAGAATACTATTAATAATAATAATAATGATAATGATGATAATTATAATAATGATATTAATAATATTGATAATATTAATAATAATAATAATAATAATAATGATAATAATAATAATAATAATAATAATAATAATAATAATAATAATAATATTAATAATCATAATAATATTAGTAATAATAATAATGATAATAATAATGATAGTAATAATTGATATTTAATATAGGCTCTGTCACCAAACCTTTTCAGATTAATGTGTGGTATCTGTTATAAGTTCTTAATGTTTAATCTTAAGAGTCCTTGTATTGGCTTGTTTGTCTAACAATTCCCTCGGGTATAAATTGTGTAAAATCGTTGCAGATCGATCTCAGATTGACCAATCAGCATAGAGAATCACAGCAGAGTTGTCTTACATGTGCTTGTTATTTGTGTTCTAGGGTAGCGTGGTTGCCATGACTGTGTTCTTCCCTTTGGACACAGCCAGAGTCAGATTACAAGGTAAGTAATTATTATTCACAGGGTAATTAGTCATTAGTCAAGTATGCAGGATATTTTAATAATTTGGAGCTAGGAAGGGAAATTTTTTCAGTCATAATTTGAAGGACTTATCCCTTCCAATGCTGAGGCTGCTTTAAGGTGCTTCAGTAGGGGCTTAAAGAGTGTTAACTGACTTCCCTAGAATACAGCCTGTATCAGGCTGTACGCCCATCATATCACAGGGTCTATATAGTGCATAGGTGCAGAGCACGGAGATACCCAACCTGCATGAAAACCATAACATTAAACTGCTGGATAGTGCAAAACAAACGAAAATATTGATCAAAATAAAGGTAAAATTACAACATCCAAACGTTTAGATTTGACGACCAGATTATGCAACAGTAAGGTTTTTGAAGTCCAATATAGGTTTGTTTGTAACCATACCCACAGGCGTACCGCAAAATAAACTCATATCATGCTGCCAACTCTATGCAGTTTATGCCTGAAGTGACCGTGTGCACCAAAATACTCACTCGGTCGCCATTTGCATTGTAGCTGGACGGGTTTTATGGCCCCACACTCGAGTTAGCAACTGTCTCATTAATTACGATTGTAGTATGCCTGTGCGCAGTAATACAAGGTACATATAACGCCAATAAAACTAGAATTTCGAGTTGTTGTTTATCTGAAATCCGCAAAACGGCATACTCGTGAATTAAATTCGTACTGCCATCTAGTGGTGTAACGGCAAATCACTGGACCTTGTTTTTATGCAGTAAACCAAGAGTTGGTTCTTGTAGAGCGGAGAATGGTAGTTATTGATTGCTAGTGGTGTGTCTGTCTGTTATGCGCACATCGCAGACAGTTTCTGTAGTATTTCATTTTCAACCAATCAAAATTCCTAAGCTGTAATATATTCGGATACATACAAAATATACATATATTTAAATATAGAAATTAAGATTGAAATTGCCTGTGACCAAAATAAACTTAATTTCAGACGTGCATTAATAGGGCTTGCAAAGGAGAGGTTCTTTGATTTTTAATTGGTTTTCGACCAACAGTTCACTTTTGGCTATTTTTTAAATATCTCGGAAAACAGGAGAATGCCTTAATTAACCAGGTCAACGTTTGGGATCACAGGCATGAATGTGGTCAAGGTTGAAAAAACGCGCCCTTGCTTAAGATTGGTTTGTGTGCGGTCAGAAGGCTGTACCTCATCTGCAGCCGATTGAAGAGACCAGTGGCGCCGCTATGCTGTACTGAAGGACCTTAATCCAAAGCAAATCTAAAACAGATCATGTTGGTATTCATCAGATAGCTCTCACTGAGTAACGGTATTCAGTTTATAGTCTTGTAGCCACTGAAGCGCTCACACAACCTTCCTCCCCAAGCAGGCCTGTACACGTGAAAACCATTTCGATCCCCTGGGGGATGTTCCAGAACAACTGGCAGCATATAGCGCACAAGCGCTAAGCACTGCCTTATTTATGCTAGGTACCCATTTTGCAGCTAGGTAGACTGAAGCAATATGGAATAAACTGTCTTGCCCAAGGACAGACCAAAGTGCCCCGGCCAGGAATTGAACCAGCGACCTACTGATTACTACTCCTACACCTAACCAACTGAGCTATACTTTGTCCACTGAGTACTCTCAGATGACTACCCATGTACAAATGACTCATGGCGCATAGGTACTCATCTGAGAGTACTCAGTGAGAGCTTTCCAATGACTAGATTTAGATGGTTTTCAAAATTCATTGCTTCCATGTGCTTTGGACAAAAGTAGCCTCAGCATTGGAAGGGTTAATGCTGTGTGAGTGTTTAGTTTAGTCCATTAATATTACTAGCAGCAGAAAATGACAAATTGATGGTTTGGTGATATCTTCTGGCAAACGCAAATTTGGGAAAATAATTGAAGGAGAAATGTTAATCAGAACACTACCAACCCCTTTCCTCTTATCATATATGTTTTGTGAAGTCATTCTTTCTTCTAAAGTTGTTATAGATTCTAAACTTCTAAATGTACACTACCAACAATTTTTATTCAGATATTTTGTAATATTGTTCTTTAACCCATTCGCACTTCGGGTTCCTCTAGAAAGTATCGTCTGCTACTCTCATACTTTTGAAAATAACTTTGCAACTAGGGAAAAGTTCACAGAATATTTCAAGGAGAGTTGTTGTTTGGCTTCTGATTAATATTTTTCCACCAAATATTTTCCAAATAATGCTTCTGTTAGAAAGATATTATCAAAATTATCAGGCCTGTTTTGGCCGCTCTGAGTGTGAATGGGTTAACTTACAATTTTTTTTGCGGATCCAGACTGCAATTTCTGTACTCTTAACCTTTAAAAAGATGACCGAAACCCTGGCACATGGGTACTCATCTGAGAGTACTCAATGAGAGCTATCCAATGAATACCAGCATGACAGGGTTAAGATGGTTATCAGAAATCTTTTTCTGCTTTTACTTAGGGTGAAAGTAGGGTTAAGATGAATGGTTTAAATCAGAGCTACTTCTTGAGGCAGTAGATCACTATGCAATGCCCTTGACAAACCTACTTACAAACATATAAAATGTAAATCATTTAACAATGCTTTACAGCATCAGCCACTACAGCCAGATCAATCACCCTATAACAGTGATTTATTGTGCCATACAGCTGTCTTAACCCTTATGCTGCTAGTTTATAATTGTTATAATACAAAATGATGCAAAAAAATGTGATAAAAGACTGAAACCCTGGCAAATAGGTACTCACATGAGAGTACTCAGTGAGAGCTATCTAATGAGTACCAGAATATCAGGATTTAGATGATTTTCAAAAAATCTTTGCGTCCTTGTACTTAATACAAAAGTAGCCTCAGCATTGGAAAGGTTAAAAAGCTCCAGTGTACGTAGCTGCTGTATATCTGGTTGATGCAGATTTGGAATTTTGTTTTTTGGAACTTTAAAACAAGTCATGACTATAGCCAGTTGAATCTGGTGGAGGAAACTGGAGTACCCGTCTACCCGGCGAAGACAACCGCCTAAACCCAAGTCACTGGAAAGTCACAGAGAAAGTGACAAAAATAATGGAAAAACCAAAAATACTACCTTGTTGGCTTTAAGCCAGACTAAAGAAAATCTTAGCAAGAAAATCAGTTTGAAACAGTTTGAATCGCAAAGAAGAGCTAATTCATTGAACCCCTTCAATCCCCTCTGTATCCGTAACTGTATTTCCCACTGTGTGAAATGATGAGTGTGTATTCTGTGTTTCAGTCGATGATCGTAGAAAGGCAAAGCATTCCCCTGAGGTTATGTATGAGATAGCCAAGGAGGAGGGACTGTAAGTATATAAAACATCTTCTTGATTGAATGCACACATTCTTAACCCTTATGCTGCTGCTGGCTAATTTGGCCAATACAAAATGATGCAAAAACCTCAAAAATGATTGAAACCCTGGCAAATGGGTACTCATCTGAGAGTACTCTGTGAGAACTATCCAATGAATACCAACATGACAGGGTTTAGATCTTTTCGTCCTTATGCTTTGCTCAAAGGTAGCCTCATCACTGAAAGGGTTAACCCTGTCATGTTGGTATTCATTAGAAAGCTCTTGCTGAGCACCATCAAATGAGTACCCATTTGCCATGGTTTGAATCATTTTTCAGCTTTTTGTCATCATGTCATGTTGACATGATAACTTTTCAGTCTTGTTCTCAAACGAATAGAACATGAATTGGTCACCACAGACCAATTACCATAGGCCCCATCATAAAGCTCTGAACACACCTCATCTCGCTGAATCTAGTCTCAGTGTGATGTCACTAGAAGACAAAGATCAACAAGGACTCTCATGTTTGTTTACTTATAGAGACATTGCTCACGCACATGGGCATAATGCAACTCGAGTGGTTCTTTTCAACACCTGGGATAGGAGTTGTGCAGAGGCTGTTGAGCTAGACCTGCTGGTTGCATATCCACTGATGTATATTGCTGGCATGAATCTCCTACATCTAAGGTCGACCCTCTATCAGGGTCGGCTCCCAGATGTGCCCTCCCTGTGCTGCACCAACTTTCTCTATTTCTACATGCTCAGAACGCACCTCTTGAGTGGTTCTTGTCAACACCTGGGCTACGAGTCATGCCGGGGTTGTTGAGCTGGTTGCGCATCTGTTGATCATTGAACCTCCTATATTTCAGGTCTACCCTCTACCAGGGTCTGTTCCCAGTCGTGTCCTCCCTGTGCAGTTCCAACTTTGTCTCTTTCTATTTTGAAAAATAATTGATTATAGTGGCCCAAATTTCTAGGGTGGTCTAAATTTCCAAGAATTCACAGTAATTTAGGGTAATGTCTGTAGGCAGTATATTCTGTAATCTTGGACCTCCTATATTTCAGGTCTACCCTCTACCAGGATCTGTTCCCAGATGTGTCCTCTCTGTGCAGCTTCAACTTCTATTTCTATTTTTTTTAATTATTATAATGCCAAAATTTCTAGGGTGGTCTAAATTTCCAAGAATTCACGGTAATTTAGGGTAATACCTGTAGGTAATATTTGCTGTAATCTTGAACCTCCTATATTTCAGGTCTACCCTCTATCAGGGTCTGTTCCCAGTTGTGTCGTCCCTGTGCTGTTCCAACTTTGTCTATTTCTACTCCTTCAATGGCCTCAAGGCTGTCGCTGGGGTACAAGGGGCAGGCAAAGATTTACTGTTCGCCTTTATTGCAGGTGAGTAGGTTCATAGTTCAATATTTAGGAGTGTACTAAATATGTAGGACAAGCAGTTCATTTAGATGAATAAAGAAATCTAGGTATGGCTGTCTTAATTGACAACTTGAAATTGCTTGGTGTAAGTTTTGACATGACATGAAACTGCTCTATGGGTGGCAACTAGGGCTCTCACGAATACAGTAGGTGGTGAATACGAATGTATTCACGACTATAGGGTCACGAATACGAATGCTAATATTCGTAGAATGGTAGCGAACGATCTGAAAACCAGAGCGCCATTTTACCTTATAAGGACAGGAACGGTCCCCAAATTCAACCGGTATCAACCGGTATAGGTAATCGTGCGCCCACCGGCATAAGTAATCGTGCGCCCAGAACGTAAAATGGAGGCACTTCAAAACTCAGCGCACTCAGCGCTGCTGATTTGAAGTGATTTCCTCAACTTCTATGGCCGCAAACAGGTAGGGCTTTTCATTTTTGTGTATATTCGTCTGCATTCGAATATACAAATGCGTATATTCGAATACTATTCGCATCGCGGCAATCCGCGGTGCAGCGACTATACGAGTGTATCGCGGGAGCCCTAGTGGCAACTGATAACTTGTTAAAAAACTCAATGTATTGTGTTGCAATTTCAACTTCTCAATAAATAGTTATTTGAAGTAAGTCTACGGGTATCCATTTCCAAGTTAATTGTTAACAAAGCCTCAAATTTTCAAGTACATCCTTAATCCTAGAAATTATAGTATATATATATATATATATATATATATATATATATATATATATATATATATATATATATATATATATATATATATATATATATATATATATATATATATATAAATATATAGTTATATATATATAAATATATAGTTATATATAAACATATATATATATATATATATATGTATATATATATATATATATAAATATTCATACATGTGTGTGTATGTATATATATATATATATATATATATATATATATATATTTATATTATATATATATATATATACATATATATATATATATATATATATATATATATATATATATATATATATATATATATATATATGTATATATATATATATATATATATATATATATATATATATATATGTATATATATATATATGTATATATATATATATATATATATATATATATATATATATATATATATATATATATATATATATATATATACACATATATAAAGATACATTCTTAACTGCCTTCTCAAATGTTTTCATTGTTTGTTTATCAGGTTGTATAAATGTGATGATCACCACACCCCTGTGGGTGGTCAATACCCGCTTAAAGCTGCAGGGGGTCAAGTTCAAAACGGAAAAGATCGTGGAGCTACGGGAGAGAAGGTACTCCGGTATAATAGGTACGCACCTGTTTAATCCCTCTGCGGCTGGTGGAGAATTTGGCCAATACAACATGATGCAAAAATCTGAAAAATGACTGAAACCCTGTCAAATGGGTACTCATCAGAGCATTCAGCGAGGGCTATCCAATGAATACCAACAAGACAGGGTTTACGTGCTTTCAAAAATCTTTGCATCCTTGTGCTTTGGATGAAAATAGCCTCAGCATTGGAAGCGTTAACAATACACATAAACACAATAACTTCTCATAAAGAATGAAATACTCTCTGATTGACAGGTTTATAGAAGGTATGGCCCTATTTTGATACCACTCTAAAAAAGTAAACTACTCATAGTAAGGAATCCGCCAAAAAAAAAATTTCATTTTCTGTGTGTAAAAATGAAAGAATATCAGTTGTTTCCTTACACAAATTTCATTGCTCTGTATATAATTTCACTTTTACATATGGGTGATTTAAGGGCAAATAAGACCCATTTTCATGATTTTTTCTCCAAAATGTTTACGTTTCTTTGTAAAGTTTCTTTGTTGAATATAAGGTCCTGTTTCTCCTCTTGCAGATTGTTTTCAGAAGATCTTTAAGAATGAAGGCATAAGACAGCTCTGGAGTGGCACCATCCCCTCTCTAGCCCTGGTGGCAAATCCTCAGTGCAGTTCATGATCTATGAGGCGCAGAAAAGATACTTTCAAGAATTGTTTCAGACAAAGGTAATAGATTTTGTTATAATTCATGCCAATAAGAACTTGTTTAAGTGCACACACGCCACTGTTGGGTCTACTGTTGGAGTAGCAGGTAGCAGAAAATTCTCTGTATTTACAATGTCTAGATTTAATGCCTTCAAAAGCACCTTTTAAAACAAGTTCTTTGGTCATTTTTGGTATCAACTTTTAGGGAAACGCCCATATTTTACAGCACATACATTGGCCATTAGCTTCATCGATGTTTACTCTAATTTCTACAGGTTTTAGCACGACCTACACATTATTCCGAACTGCGAACCAAAGTGTAAAAAGATAACATCCCTTTATTCAGTGTCTTAGCAAGGATTTAGAAACTGGGTGCCCAACATTGGCAATTGGAAAATATTTGGGCGTTCAAATTTTTAAGGGGGATTGTCATTAAGGCATGATATCCTTTAACAATACCATGGGAATTATATAGAGATGAAAAGATTCAATTGTATGCTTGAGATTGACATTTTAAAAAATTGCTCACAAAAAAATGTGGGTGTCCTGAGGAGTGCTTCTTATGGGTTTGGGTGTCCAGAAAAACACCCAGACGCCCTGCTGGCTTATGAAGACCATGCCTTTATTCTTCCCGCTTCGGGTTTCTAACTTGTTGATGTTGAAAGCGATATAAAACCTCATTACTCCCTTTCTTCTAGCATTCCACTCTCTAGATGTATGATAAATGTAATGATAATTAGACAATTATGAACTTGGTGTCTTCGGGTTTGAATATACATGGTGTCTGATCCTGTGTCTTGTTGATCTTGTTGTTTCAGGAACTCAGTGGTGCCACCTATTTCCTGATAGGTGCTGTGGCTAAAACTGTGGCTACTGTTCTTACATATCCTTTACAAGTTGTCCAGTCAAGACTGAGGGTAGGTTTGTTTTTGAGAGGTTCTATCGGAGACCTCTCTTAGTTGTCCCTTATTCCATATTATTCACATTTTATTGTTTATTATTGTTTCTAGCAGGGTCTAAATCTCTTATAATTTGAATTTTTTTCATTTCTCATTTGTATGGTTGAGTTCTTTGTATATTAGTTTAGGAAGCAATTTTTCTTCATTTTTGTGAATTCATTCATAAACATGGATTTTGGGCATTCATCATTATTCTTATTTTTTAAAAGAGGTATTATCATCCTCTTTTTAAAGGTGGCTCAGACTTATAAGTTATAAGACTTATAAGCGTTTTTGTATACGCTGACAACACAGATAGCACAAATGTTGATGTGATATAATTATAAAACTTTCCTAGTTAATCTTTCCCTATAATTATAATTTGGTGATCGAAGATAAGGAGTAGTCAATTTTCTTGCATACCTCAGACAGGATATGAACCCAAAACCTTTTTCAGTGGTGAGATTGTTAGGCGTGCGTGCACGACCCTAAAAGCGACCGTGATAAGTGATTTCCATTATAAAGAATGAACATAAAAATTTATAAGAATGATATGGATTTGTGGCTCTTGCAGAGAGAGAGAGAGAGATACATTGTTCCTTAATAGTGTATACTTCAATTCATCCTATTTCAATTTTCCACAGGCTTTGACAGATAAGGAAAGAAAGAAAAGGAATATGTTTGGGCTTCTGTACGATTTGTTCAAGTAAGTTCACTTTACTGGCTATATGATAATGATAAACGTTACCCACTTGTTTTGCTGGCAACAAGTATTTGTATTGGCCAAGGTTTCAGTTTTTCCACTTATTTGAGTTTACTTGCTATGGTTGCTTTGAAGGGTGTGTATCAAGTAATGTGATTCCAAACATAAATCACCTATTGCTGTTAACAATTAGCATTAGGGATGGGGACCGTTGAGAATTCTACGGTTCGGTTTTCGGTTTTGCTTCTACGGTTCGGTTTTATCACGGTTTCCTAAATGGTTTATTAATGACATTTCTTGGATACGAAACTACGCAATGGAATGCGTGGCTGAACTTGCCTGAACTTGTAAGTTCCTATATACTAGTTCCCTGGCCAGTTTCTCTATGCTCAGAAGGCTTCTGCGCATAGTGAAAGTGGCCAGAGAACAGGAAGCGCCACTTTGAAATGGCTATTTGATCGGCGCACTTGACAGACATTGTGAGGCCAGCAGTGCTGACAGTTTTATTACGCCTCCAGCGTGCATAGAAAACCGAACCGCATGGAGAGGGTTTCAGACCGGTTAACCGCAATGCTCAGGCCGGTATCACATGTGGACCGGTCTCCGGTCCCCATCCCTAATTAGCATAGTTTGTAACAAAATCTGAAGCAAGTGTTTACAAAACTTGATGGTACTTTTTCCATTTTGCCAGATATACAGCTGTGCACAGGTGCTAATTTTGGTTAAAAGTCTGAAACAAATTTCTGCTTGTCAGGTGATTAAATTATGAGAAAATAGATTAAGGGATAAACAGGTGCTGATGTTCCAATAAGTCAACTAGTCCCTCAGAGAAGTCAAAAGTCATGTTAACTTGCCCAGATGGTCCTTATACTGTATAACTGGTATTTTTTACAGGCAGTTAATTTTCGCGCTCCCCATGATAGCGCTAAAACAACATCCTTCAAATGAATATCCTGCTTTGTATATTTGTAGATTGAGTGCTTGAATGAGCAAATTTGAAGTAGCACAAATGCACAACAGCAGAGCTGTAAAGTGAAATTTTTAGCAAAAATATTAAAGCCATATGCAGTACTTCCCAAGGTCAATGGGGTTATAACCTTCATATCGAGCCCTGAATGTAACAGTAGCTGCTCTGAGGCATAAGTTTCACCCAACAAAAGAATTGCAAAACTGTGGCACACCCCAAACTAAGCCTTTAACCTCTTCAAAACCTGCGAGATCTGAATACCTTTACCTTGGGGACTTAAGTATAAAGCGTAGTGCTTGCTACGTGCTTGTGGTGTGAATACAGAGAGAGACAAATGGAGTTTGAGTGTCCCTAAGGGTCGCTGTATTTCAATCTCCTCACAGGTCCCAAGTTGTTTTCTTTGAGGTTACACTGTATTTTGATGTGGTGGAAAGGGTGCTATATCAAATATGTATTATTATTATTATTATTATTATAATAATTATCATTATTATTATTTTTATTACTGTTATTATTATCATTATTATCATTATTATTATTGTTAACATTATTATTATTGTTATCATTATTATTAGGCCTTAAAAAAAAGTTGTTTGTTTCCTGTAACCCTAGCCTAACAAGTTTTTATTCAAAAAAATCCCTACCTTAAAGTTTTTTCCGCCCTCCCAACTCTCAATCAAAGTAAAACATGCATAAAACACACATTTTTTACCAAAAAAATAATGCAAAAAAAATTTTTTTTACCGACCTACCTACCCTTTTTTTTCGGACCGTTACAGGAAACAAACAATTTCTTTATTTAGGCATTATTATTATTATTATTATTATTATTATTATTATTATTATTGTTATAATTATTATTATTATTATTATTATTATTATTATTATTATTATTATATTATTATTATTATTTTTATTATAATTATTATTATTATAATTGTTATCATAATTATAATTATAATTATTATTATCACTATTATTATAATTATTATTATCATCATTATTATCATTATCATTATTATCATTATAACTATTAATAGTAAACATGTACTTTTTCAGGGTCTCAGGATTTTTTGGTATGTACAAGGGCCTGGAGGCTAAGCTGACTCAGACTGTGCTAACAGCAGCACTCATGTTTGTCTGCTACGAGAAAATCGCTGCCTTCATCTTCAACCTCATGGGTATGCGCTACGTCAGCATGAAGAAATAGCCGTCTTCTCAATGTGTGGGGACTTCAAGCATATCACCTTTGAGAAATACATGACGTCATCTTCTAATGTGTGTGTATGGACAACGTCAGCTTAAAGAAATAGGCACCTTCTCGAAGTATGGGGACTAAAAGCATATCACCTTTGAGAAATACATGACTTCATCTATTAACCCTTATACTGCTGGTGGCAATTTTGGCCAATATAAAACGATGCAAAAGAGCTAAAAAATGACTGAAACCCTGGCAAATGGGTACTCGTCTGAGAGTACTCAGCAAGAGCTATCCAATGAACACCAACATGGCAGGGTTTAGATGGACATAAGTAGCCTCAGCATTGGAAGGGTTAAGGCATGGGTATACACTATGCCAGTATGAAAGTAAGTCATATTCTCCATGTGTGAGAATTTACAGCATATCATCTTTGAGAAATACATGACTTCATCTTCTAATGCATGGGTATACACTAAGCCAGCATGAAAAATAGTCATCTTTTTCTTTTATTTTACCCTGCGAATTATCACCCTAGAGAAATACATGACTTCATCTTCTAATTAATGGGAATGAACAAGGTCAGCATTAAAAAGTCATCTTTTTCATTTGTTTTACTCTGCAAAGTATCACCCTAGGGAAATATATGACTTTATCTTTTAGTTCATGCGTATGCATCATGCCATCATGATTAAAAAAGGTTTTCTTTTTCATGTTTTACCCTGCTAAGTATCGTCCTAGGGAAATACATGACATAGATTTCATCTCCAAATAAGGTCCAGAAAAAGACAATCAAGACGAGAATATCATGTGTGTAGGAAGTGTCAATATATATATTCAAATGACTTTATTTTCACACTCAATGGTGTTATAATGATGTTGCTAAGAAATGAATTGTGTTAGTAATCAATTTCACATGATAAAGATGTTTTCCATTTATGTTCAGATAACTCATGCCCACCATGTGACTTGGTGCTAGTTGTCGTATGTCTGTATGTATATATGTGTGTGTGAACATAGTTGAAGACTGCGAAAGTGACTTCAATGCGATACAATCTTTTCTCATTGTATTAAGCCTACAGGTTAAATATGCATTTCTTTATCTGTGGAATTTTAAGAGCAGGTTGTCTCTATGGTCAAGTCCAATACCTTTATTTTATTTTGTCTAAAATGAAGTTATTAAAGTCTGAAAGGTCAGACAGACAGTCTCTGACCATGATTTAGTCCACGTTCTAGATAATCTACCATAGTTAGTTTAAGACTTAAGTCTATGTAATTTGATAAACCTCTGACTTATCAAGAGATTGATATTTACGTATAGGACTCAGCAAAACAATTGTTGATGATTTGTATTAACCAGAAATGCGGCGCATTTTATATTGATTCCATGTTGTTACCTGAATTGTATGATTTGTAGGAAGTATTTTTACAATGAAAATAAGAAATTAAAACTTACAACTTGTATTAAAGAATTGAGAAGTTATTAATAAGTTGCATAACAACTTATCTTACATATTATTATCATTCCATATCTAGATGTCATGTGCCATATTTGTTGCATTTTGTAATAAAAAGTGTTAGAATCTAAATAAATAAATGGATTGATGTTTTAACTTTATTTGCTGGTCAACCATAGTTGCTCAAATGTTTAAAGATAAATTGTCCTGTGAGCGATTAATATTTTGTTATTAACATCTTTAGTGTTTTTTCTGTCATCTATCTTTCTTTCTGTATGAAGAATCTAGGCCAACTTTTGCTACTTTTGATGGTTTGCGTATTAGACTCAATATGTATTATCTACCCATATATCAAATGTTAACTTTTCTTTTCAAATCAAATCTCCTAGATAGGTTTATTGATAGTTTGTTGTTAAAATCTTTGTTTGTTATGTGTGTCTTTCAATTTGACCAATGCCATGCTTTAGGATTGTTGTTATATTTGTACCTTTGAAAATTAGATGGCTTCTAATCATCCACATGTGCCTTATACCGACTGGTGCCATGACAAAACAGGTTTTACCTGACATATAAGTAGAAAAGACTAAATCATGCAGAAGGGTTCAAATCTTTGTTGTTAAAATATTTGTTTGTTATATGCGTTTCATTTTGACCTTTGTCATGCTTTAGAACTGTTGATATATTTGTACCTTAGAAAGATTTAGATGGCATACAATTGTCAAGATGTCGTAGCTTCTACCAACTGATGTCATGAAAAAACCCAGGTTTTTCCCGACATTGACGTGGAAAAGAATGAAATTCTTGCTGAAGGGTTCAAATCTTTGTTGTTAAAATATTTGTTAGTTATATGCATTTCATTTTGACCTATGTCATTCTTTAGGATTGCTACCATATTTGTACCTTTGAAGGATTTAGATAGCTTCCAATTGTCCATATTCTATTGACTGACGCCGTAACAAACCAGGTAGAAGTCGAAAAGATGGAAATTCCTGCTGAATGGTTCAAATTGATGTTGCTAGATCTCAAATACATTGATTGTATTGTATGGTGCCATTTTCATTTCAAAGGAAACTTTGAGTGTATTGAATAGTATGTTTAATTGCGGTGATCCAGTCATTACAAAAGTCATGATGATGAAATTGAAAGTGTCCTGATGCAGAAATGATCATTTATTTTAAACATAGTGACTTCTGAGCTCTCTCATGGCCGTACAATTTCAATCTAACTTTTATGCAGCTATAGGCTAATTCTGCCAGTACAAAATGATGCAAAAAACCTGAAAATTGACTCAAACCCTGGCACATGAGTACTCATCTGAGAGCACTCAGCGAGAGCTATCCAATGAATACCAACATGACAGGGTTTAGATGGTTTTCAAAAATTTTTGCATCGTTGTGCTTTGGATGAAAGTAGCCTCAGCATTGGAATGGTTAATAGAGGACTATTTGGAAAATATATGAAGTGGGGAGAGCAACTATCTTTCAGAAATAAGCTTTCTTATCCAGATAGCTTTATTAGTCAGATCATGCGTACATTTCAGATGTAAAGGGGTTTAGGAGCATATTGCTCGTCAGCTTCTAGGCTATTATTGAGAATCTAGAAGTATTGAGTCCCACCAACTTATACATCATAAACTGCGTATTTGTACTTTGTGAATAAAAATTAAACAAAATTATCCCTAAACAATATAATGTGTCCTGTTATTACTCTGCATAGACCTTTAAGTTCTTCCGAGAGAGTTTGCTCTAATTCATACACAAACAAGGTCATTTATTGTGGATTATTATTCTAATCTTGCTTGAAAGGGAGGTATAATAATATTCTGGGGACTAACATACTAAAATGAAGTTCCAATTAATGGTGGTTGGAAATATGAACACTTTATTGGCGGTAAAATATGTCGTACAGAAATATCAACATATATATAAAAAAATTATATATGTATATATATAATATATATATCCAAAATCTTCTATACTTACAAACTTTCCCGGAATCAATTCATCTAAACATCCTTTCACTAAAAATAACACAAATTGGTTTATTTTCAGTAAGAGAATGTCCAGATGTTCACTGATGTTTGGTCAAGGCACTGTATAGGTGAAATGTGATACGTCTGGCTGGTCCCTTTCTGCAGATGGAATGTGGTTAAATCTCACTGGCGGACATAAATAGATGTGATCATATGGAATCTTTTTTGACACAATAGGCTATCAAATGTAGTTTGTTTAAGGATTTGAAGGAGCTAAGAAGCAAAATCTGGAAGGGTAGATATTCTGGAACTGCTGTTTTGGATAGGCAGTTATAAAATTCTGGCTAAGACCCCGGCTCAGAGAAGATGCGATCCTATCTCGTTGGCAGCTCTTTGATGGTGCGTTGTGATATCCGGGCTCCCTATAGAGAAGGTTTGATATTCTTCTTGGCACAATATTTGTCATAAACCAGCTTAGCGGACACAACATCCTCCACAGCCAAACCTGCAAGAAAAAGTAGAACTTATCTCAAAATTAATGAACAAAGAGGTCAACCTAAGTGTACATAACCAAAAAGATTGCACTGTGCGTTACTGACTACTTTTGATCAGAAGATCAAGAGGATCTGTTCCGATGAACTTTTACCTAAAAACTCCACCAAAATCCAAATATGTGCCTTAAGGCTGTGATGCTGGTGACACACTCAAAATAAGACAACTCCTAGTTAGCACTCCTGTCCCCGTTCTAACAATAGTTATCTAATCCCTGAGGTCTTGGTGTTTCAAATATAAGTTTTCTTGAACTGACCTGCTTGAACTGACCTCGATATAAACACAGTTTCAATTTTACAGTGTTTTACCTCAAATGAGGTTTTCTTGATCAATAAAGGTACATTTGATTTATAAATACCATACATGTCTGCTAAATATACTAGGCTAGGGCAACTGAAAGTCAAATTTGGAGTTCCTGCAAGAGAATACCTTACAGCACGCGATTTGGGTGGAAATTTTTACCTTAGAAAGTAGGTCACAATGGACAGACATGTTGACCTAATTTCGTAAGTAAAATTTCCAGCAAAATCACGTGCTGTAAGGTATTCTCTTGCAGGAACTCCAAATTTGCCTTTCAGTTGCCCTAGCCTAGTATATTTAGCAGACATGTATGGTATTTATAAATCAAATGAACCTTTATTGATCAAGAAAACCTCATTTGAGGTAAAACACTGTAAAATTGAAACTGTGTTTATATCGAGGTCAGTTCAAGCAGGTAAGTTAAAGAAAACTTATATTTGAAACACCAAGACCTCAGGGATTAGATAACTATTGTTAGAAAGGGGACAGGAGTGCTAAACTAGGAGTTGCCTTATTTTGAGAGTGTCACCAGCATCACAGCCTTAAAGAACAATTTTGGACTAGTGTGAAGAAAAAATCTGAGCTATCTTAACATGCTAGGTGAACTAATGAATCTGTATATCAGTAAGTATTTTTCAGCAATTCACACTTCTTTCAATACTTCAAAAGAGACATGAGGCACATAACAGATTTCGGGAAAAAGGGCTTGTTTCTGATGGGGAGATCAAAATGAGAGAGAAATGAATTAACTCTGACACGAAGACTTGTGAGGGGGTTTGTGAATGCGGGTGCCATTATTTGTACCCTAGCCTTTATTACCAGGCACCAATATATGCTTGCCCACTTGCCATGGTAAGTACAAATAGCTGCTGGGCAAGAATAATTAGTAAGTGAAAATTACGAAATAATACAGCAAATAATGACAACCTCAAAAATTTAGTTTCATCCCTTCATGCCATAGATGTTATTACTTGTTACTTACCTAATGATTTGAATATAGTTGTACCCTCATTCTTTAAAGGTTTGCTTTTGTTGATGATATCTCCAACCTCAGCATACACCTCAGCCTGTGGCAAAATAAATAAATGATAAAAAATTTACAATGTACTACAACCTATGATAGAATAGATAATACTTAACTTAAGAATAAATCACAGCCTATAGCCTAAGTAAAACAGGTGTAAACATTTGAATAGAATGAATTTCCTCAATCTATGGTTGAATGAATATCAACTTAAGAATTCACCTCAATTGATATGATAGTAAAATAGATATTGATTTTAGAATACACCTAAATCTATAATAAAATATATATAAACCCTACAATACACCTCAATCTATGGTAAAATACATATAAACTTTAGAATTCCCCTCAATCTATGGTTTAATAGATATAAACGTTAGAATACACCTCACTCTATAGCTTTGTAGATATAATCTTTAGAATACACCTCAACATGTTTAAATAGATATAATCTTTAGAATACACCTCACTCTATGGTTATGTAGATATAAACTTTAGAATACACCTCAATATGTTTAAATTGATATAAACTTTAAAATACACCTCAATCTATAGTTAAATAGATACTAACTTTAGAATACACCTCAATCTATAGTTAAATATGTACTAACTTTAGAATACACCTCAATATACCACACAGGGTCTTAGCCTGGACCTAGATACTGGGTGTCCAAAATTGGCAATTGTAAAATTTTGGGGCGCCCTATTTTTTAAGGTAGACAACAATATAATGAGGTAACAACAATAAACATGTATTTACACACACCACAATAAAATCAAACATACTATCATTATACAATGAGATGGGAATCATATTGAGGGGGAAAAATTCAATTACATGCTTGCAATTGACATTTAAGAAACTACTTTCCAAAGAATTTGGGTATCTTGAGGGGTGATTTTGGAGGGGGTTGAGTGTCCAAAAGTCCCCCGGATGCCCTGCTGACTAAGACTACCTATGACACAACAGCCACAGCGCCAGTTAGCATTAGACCTAAATACAGAGTAAGTTTGACCAATGGCATCTACAGAGAACAAAGGAAATAATTTTCAGGCACTCTGATTCTCTCCAAGTCTCTGTGATCTCACCTTTTTTTCAATTTTTTCAAGGGGGGATTCATAGCGACAAAATTCCCTTAAACATTTTGAAATGTTAACATCAAAAGTATCATACGTCCAGAGAAGTTTTCAAGGAGCTCAGCGGCATTAATTGTTAATGTGAACATGGATTAATGAATCAATAAACAAATTTGAATGAAATAAAATGAAATATAATGAAATACCTTTGCGAGAAGAATGTCTCCCGATTCCTGCTTAGCAGCCTCTACACTGTCTACATACACCGTAGATCCTCGCACCAGATCTGGGTACATCTCCGACAGGTCCGGTCTGCAGGCTCCCACGGCTAGAAACAAAATATTAAAATATCTCAAGAGAAAAATCTACATCAACTTTGATAAGGGTCTACCCTGGGCTCGAAATTAAGATTTTATCCACGGAGCAATACCATTTTCTAAAGCTACCTAGAAATTTTGTGTATAGAAATCAGTACATCTTTTAGCTCCCTTGAGTGAGCGTCAGGAGAATTCAACTGGCACCCATAATTTTGAGCCGTGGGGTCAATAAGATACAATATCCGGTGATGCATGTAGTGCCCAAAACACTGATGGCTATTTTTCTTATATCTATGTAGCCAGACATTCTTAAAGGAGAATAGCAGTTATTTTAGTTCTGACAAACAAGTCATGTTTCAATATTTTCCAAAATTACCTTTTGTCAGAGCGTTATCACTAAAAAGGTAATTTTTATTTTTATATATCTATTCTTCTTTTTTTTTTTGGGGGGGGGGGGGCTACAGGCATGAATAGATTAAAAGATTAATGTAATGATGCCCACAGTGGCCAAAAGCTGCCTGACAATTTGGGCTGAAATCGATCAAGCGTAAACACTTTTGGGAAAATATCTATTATTCAAAGGTTAATAAGAAGAATACCAACAACTTTCCTTCAAATATTCTATAAAATAATTCTTAATAGCCAAGTTATTGTCAAAAGTGCCAAAAGATCCAGAAGATAATTTCGGTAACAATTGTCCCTTCCAATGCTATGGCCACTTTCGTCTAAAACACAAGAATGCAAAGCTTTTTGAAAATCATTTAAACCCTGTCATGTTGGTATTCATTAGATAGCTTTCGCTGAGTACCCATGTGCCAGGGTTTCAGTCACTTTTCAGGGGTTTTGCATCATTTTGTATTGGCCAAATTAGCCACCAGCAGCATAAGGGTTAAGCATGAATAGGTCAGCAAACTTACAATTGATGTGCGCCCCTGGTTTGATCCACTCTGCCTTGAGTATCGGCGTAGTTGCCGCAGTGACCGTACACACGATATCTGCGTCTTTCACGGCTTCCTCGATACTGTCGCATACGACCACACCCGCGCCCATGCCCTCGGCACACTTCTCAGCCTTAGACTTGGTGCGCCCCCAAATTAGCACCTATAACCACAAACACAAAAATTGTAGTTAGAGATAGAGTTTGGCAATCAAGAAAACAACCATTGTAGTTATAGTTTTTCAATCATAAACACACAAACACAAACCCTCCACTCTAAATGTTAAGTCTGGTGTTACTCTTACGGTTAATACAAAGTCAAAGGTAGAAATTAGAAAAAGAAATTGCTGTCTTCTAAATTACTAAAACCCTACCCTTACCCATACAATCATACAAACTATCACTGTAGTTATAGTTCCACAATTACAAAAACAACCATTGCAGTTATAGTTATAGATCTACAATCCTGAAAATAACCACTGTACATCCACTTCTACAAATATCAAAAGAACTATAAATTGTAGTTATAGTTATAGATCTACAATCCTAAAAATAACCACTGTACATCCACTTCTACAATTATCAAAAGAACTATTGTAGTTATAGTTATAGATCTACAATCCTAAAAAATAACCACTGTACATCCACTTCTACAATTATCAAAAGAACCATTGTGGTTATAGTAATAGATCTACAATTGTAAAAACAACCATAGTACCATGTTCTTTAATTACAAAAACAACCATCCTATTTATAGCTCTATATTCAAGAAGACAACCATTACAATTGAGTGAGATTTACCACAGACTTGATACAAAGATTGTACGGTTCTAGATAGTACTAATTCAAAGATTTTCTCTGAATCCTTCGGATCACCCCAAGTGCTGCACATCACTGGCTAGTCTAAGTGTAGCCAAAAATTACAATAGAAAATAGCTATGATAAACAAAATTGAAGAAGAAATACCATTCTCTTATTGCACTAAGGGCCTGCCCTGATGGCTGTGTGGTCTAAGGCATTACCACTGACTGTTAGCTGTCTCTCACCACTGCCCGGGTCCGGCTTCGAATCCCGGCTGGGGCATGTGAGAAAGTTGCCAGTGACTTTGGGTTAGGTGGTGGTTTGCGCCGGGTACACCCCAGTTTCCTCCATCAGTTACTACTGGTTAGCCATGACTTCACCGCAACATGGCAGAAAAAGTGACAAAACTAAATGCCAAATTCTGTAGATGATGGCGCTATTAAAATATATCTTTAAAGAATTCCTTATTGCAATAACCTGTTACGCAAAAACCTGAAAAGTGACTGAAACCCTGACAAATGGGTACTCATCTGAAAGTACTCAGCGAGAGCTTTCCAATGAATACCAACATGACAGGGTTTAGATGATTTTCAAAAATCTTTGCGTCATTGTGCTGAAAGTAGCCTTAGCATTGGAAGAGTTTTATTGCACTAACCTGTTGGAATGTGTAACAGCTGGTGAGGGCGTCATAGTGACTCTTGGCTTGGGTACCTGTACCTAAGATGGCCAGCACCTTGGGGTTGGGTTTGGCCAGGTGCTTGGTGGCCACTGCTGACGCCACTGCCGTGCGCATCGTGGTGATCTCCTCACCATCCATAGTCTGAAAAACACAAAAGGGGGAAACGTCTAAACCTCTATGATGGACTGATTCAGATCTTTAAATGGCAATCATAGAGTTAAAGAAACATTTTCCAGGAGTACTTGTATATAAGTTGGAAGCTTTATATTATCAGTGCTCATTCTATTTTAGATATTACGTTTCTCTCACTGACTTTCTCTCTCTCTGACTCTGTCTCTCTCTCAGATTCTCTCTCTGACTCTGTCTCTGTCTCTGTCTCTGACTCTGTCTCTCTCTCTGACTCTGTCTCTCTCTGACGCTGTCTCTCTCTGACTCTGTCTCTCTCTGGGTCTGTCTCTCTCTGACTCTGTCTCTCTGTCTCTGTGTCTGTCTCTCTCTCTCTCTCTCTCTCTCTCTCTCTCTCTCTCTCTCTCTCTCTCTCTCTCTCTCTCTCTCTCTCTCTCTCTCTCTCTCTCTTCAGCTAGTATTTACCACTGCATACCACCATAGCACATATTATACTTACCGCCACTAGTGACCCATTTTCTGGGTTGAAGAGCAGTATGACGGCTTGGTGGGTAGGGTGCGTTTTATTCTCAGGGTAGACGCTGACCAGTTTACAGGCGAGGGCATTGTCCATGGCACTATAACCAGGCATGACTCCTAGAAGACTGCAACAGAAAGTAAAGAACTAAGTAACAACAACCTAATGAGTGGGATCCCCCTGCATCATAAAATGGTTACAGCACTCCACAAGTCTTTTCATCATTTATCTGATATTTCACTATCTAGACTAGGTTCCTAGTCCCTAAAAATTAACATCCCTCTCTGTGATGACGAAGCATAGTGGTGTAGTATCAGGTATGGTAGATAGATGGCACCACCTGCTCCTCCTGTCTCTAGAGGTTTTAGGTTACACTCAAACTGAATCCTGGTGAGATAAGTGTAAACTAAATGGACAACTATGGCCACCTAGAATAGTTGGTGCTAACAAAAAATACAAATAACAGCCTAGAAATGTAGGCTAATATTTCACCCTCAGAGCAGGAACTAGCCAGGATCTATCCAGGCTGTCTTTTGAACGGGTAGTGTCCTCAAAAAACTCCATGAATAATTTTCAATTTTTACCTTTTTGGACTAATAATCATATTTTCAAAACAAAGCCTTTTCTAAGACATAACTGAAGAGTAAATCGCCCTTTTCAATAAGTTAGGCTTTTAATGTAGTAATAGAGATGGTTGCCACATATCATTATTTGAAACACCTCAATAAAACATCACATGAAAGTAAATTGCTTAAAGCATAGTATTCATAGCATAGTCTTAGCCAGCAGGGCGTCATTTTGACACCCAAACCCTCAAAAATCACCCCTCAGGGCACGCCAAAATTGTGTGATAGATTTTTAAGTGCCAATTTCAAATTGAAAATTTTCCCCTTCAATATAATTCCTATGACCTTATATAAGGATAAATATTATGCCTTGTTTCAATAAGTAAACACATGTTTATGATCATATTAAATCACAGTATATTGAGATAGCCCATGATAAATAGGACGGCCCAAAATTTATAATTGCCCATTATGGGCACCCAGTTTTTAAATCCTGGATAAGACCATGAATCATAGGTAATGCTATACAAGAGGGCTTGAGTCTTAAGAATTAGAGATGAATCATATATGCTGCTGTACATAGCAAAATATGCCTACAACAATTGTTGCTTAAGGGAAGTGATAACATAATAAATCCGACTTCAGCCCTTAGTGCACACCCAGCTGATTGAACCGTAGACACAAGGTCACTTCTCTATGCCCGCCGTGTTTCAAATCCCAATATTATATGTAATATTAATCCTTATGCTGCTGCTGGCTAATTTTGCCAATACAAAATGATGCAAAAACACTGTAAAATGACCCTGGCATATGGGCATATGGGTACCCTGGCATATGGGTACTCATTTGATAGTACATGTACTGAAATGAGAGCTATCTAATAAATACCAGCTTGAAAGGGTTTAGATGGTTTAAAAAAATCTTTGCATCATTGTGCATTGGACGAAAGTAGCCTTAGCATTGGAAGGATTTATATGTAACATGACTGTACCCCTGGGCACTGATTCTACCTAGTCTGGGTAAGTAAAGCAGACAGCATAACAATGAGTATGTAACAGCATTGATTCTAGGCAAAATGTTTCTTTACTTCCCCATTCATCATCCAGATTGGTCATTCTGTGATCCAAACCTTAGCCCACTTCCAGCATGGGTGTGTGTATGCTGAGAGAAGTAGACAGGGAGTGGGCACTGGTCATGAATCATCAAATTTCGCTGCCTCTCACTATCTGACCTAGATAGGATGACATCCCCCAGCCAGCCAGTGCATGCTTACTGCACAGATCACGTGACCAATACAACCCCAGGCTACAGCTCGTAACCCGAGGCGCAGATGCCGTAGAGGCTAGCATGCAGTACCTATGGGGTTGCGGATCAAGGGGATGTATTTCTCTGGTGTATGTGTGTGTGAGTCAAAGTTGATGGACCACGTGGTTGCTCTATATGTATAAAAATAACTTGTCACTTGCTATTCATTACAGTTTTGACCTACTTTCTTCAATAAAATTTCAAAGATTGAGCGATGCCCATGCATCGACGTAAACCAGTGTGGATCCGCGCCTGACTACTAGACTAGTACTACTACAGACTACTACTACCTACCCTTTGTGCTGGTCAACACAAACTGCGCTCCGAACTGGTTGCACCACGCCACCCTCATTTCGCTGGGAGAACCTCGCCAAAGCTTTCTCAACGGCACTGTATAAACTCTCAAATTCTAGAAGTTCCTCAACTTCATGAGCGGATATGTACAGCGGTGCGTCTGCCATTTTGAGATCAGTGGTGTCATGTGACCTGTCAAGGGACCGCAAGAGCTAAGATTGTCAGGAGGGGATCCCGATGACGTGTTCACTCGGTCAGTTGGACAGAAAACTGTGAATATATCTGTAATCGAAGATATGGGTATGAAAGCTTAGTTAGTTGAATAGCAATGTGTTTGTATATGGTTAGCAAGTATAACATACCATTTGTAACTTGTTTTATTGTACTTTTATGGCCATATTTTCAATAGCAGATGCCTGCGTCTAATGCACCAGTCAATTGAATCCCCGGGAGGGGGGGGCCGGGACATGCGGGGATACTGCTCAGGAAAAAATCAATAAAAAGCACTCTTCCCCACTGGCAGGGACCAATTCTGTGGCAGTATGCCCCACCCCTGGGGCATGCTCAACAAGAATACACAAGTTCCTAAGATTTCAACTTTTTATTTTGTGAAAATAAATTACAAAAATCCTAGCAGTTACATCACAAATAACAAAACCTTCAGCAGTTATAAAAATAAAATTTTAATCTTGGAGAAGACACCCTTCACATTACTTTTATTAAACACCTGACGTCCATCGTGATACCATTGTCAATGGAAAGTCTCTGAATTACATTTCAGTTTTAAAAGTATATCAACACTGTGTATTGCACTGCAGTACACTGGAAATGTTTATCTACAATGAAGTGATTGAAGAAAAAGTGCAACCAATCATGCTCGTTTTTCCGAGCGAGAAGAGGGTCGTCATAGTGTCGCGTCTAGCGTCCTCGCTCCTAGCGCGGTGCCCTCAGCCGGCAAAGACCTGGCAGAAGCTCTTAGGACATCTGTCGAGTCTACGCGAGTTAGTCCCCATGGCGGTGACTCACACTCGTCATGTCCAGCTTATGCTCCACAGCCAGTGGACGCAAGTCTCGGACAGTCCATACCTCCGAATATACCCGGACCACGAGTCGCTCAGGGAATTGGAGTGGTGGGCATCAAAGGCCAACCTGACGGTAGGCCGCCCGTTCCTCAGGCCAGATCAGACTATGACGATAGTTACGAATGCCTCCATGGAGGGCTGGGGAGGTCACCTAGGCGACTGGGTGATCTCGGGCCAGTGGTCGTCGGCCTGGGTCAAACACCACATCAACTGGCTCGAGCTCCAGGCAGTATGGCTGACCTTGTAGCATTTCCTGCCTCAGGTACAGGGCACTGCTGTGGATGTCCTTACAGACAATTCCACCAAAGTAGCCTTTATCAACAAGGAGGGTGGAACTCAGTCTCCCACCTTGTGCTACCTGGCACTGGACCTATGGGCCTGGTGCAGGCAACACGGGATCTACCTGGTTGCCAACCACATATCGGGAGTCAGGAACGTCCTGGCGGACGCCCTGTCCAGGGGGAAACACAACCACCCCACGGAGTGGTCCCTCCACAAGACAGTGGTACAGCTCATATTCGAGCACTGGCCGACCCCCCATGTGGATCTCTTCGCATCGGAGAAGAATCACAAACTTCCGGTGTTCTTCTCAGTGCGCCCCTCTCAGACGTCGAGCGGGATAAACGCTCTGACGCAGAACTGGGAGAGTCTGTACGGGTATGCGTACCCGCCGACGAACCTCATTCTGAGGGTATTGAGGAAACTGAGGCTGTAGTGGTCAGCCCGGATCCTCCTGGTAGCCCCGTTCTGGCCCAGCCAGCCCTGGTTCCGTCAGCTGACCAGCATGCTGACCGACCTTCCGCAAATGATCACACCCAAGGACAACCTCCTGAAGAACTCGGTCACAGGGAAAGTTTTACCCCAAACCGGTCAGAATACAAGTCTGCTATCGCAGCCATTCATAAAGGGTTTCCGGATGGGACAACTGTGTCGTCCAACACAGATTTGTCGACCCTTATTAAGGGTTTGTTCGTGGTTTCTGCCAGACCAAGGACGCTCAATGAGACATGGGATCTTCCGACGGTACTCAAGTACCTTGCGGGTCCTCCCTTTGAGCCGATTCATACGGCACCATTGAGGTCAGTGGCGGTCAAAACAGCTTTCCTCGTGCAACTGGCTTCGGCCAGGCGGGGAAGCTGGGTCCATTCTTGCAGGATAGACGCAGGTCATCTGCGGTGGGAGAATGGAGGAGTTCGCCTTCTCCTATCCCTCCTATTGGACAAAAACCAGTCGGTCTCGTTCACTCCTAGCGAGGTTTTTCTCCTCAGCTTAAAGGAGTTCTCATACTAAGGCTACCAAAAGCACAGTCGATGGTTGGGTAAAAGAGGCTATTGCAGGGGCGTTCTCGCACCTTCCTAAGGAGCGGAGACAACGCATGGGCATCAGAGCCCACGACACCAGAGGGGTTGCCACTACTTGGGCTACAATGGCCGGAGTGCCATTTGAAGCAATTATGGATGCTGCTGCCTGGAGCTGGCCGCAAACCTTCGCGCAGTTCTATCTCAAGGATCTCCCTGCAACAAAGGGTAGATTCAGTAGAGCAGTGTTGGTTACGGCTGGCACAGCGTCTAGAAAATAAAGAACAGATCCTTCCACAGCTTTCTTAGGCAGTGGTACTCTGCTGCCAATGTGAGCAGGTACGAATTTAGATATAAAACAGGAAATTAGAAGTAATTTTTTTTTTATGATAAATACTTACCTGCGATCATTGCCCACCTTTCTGTATCCTCCCCTAGAATCCGTTCTTCCATGAAGGTATTACGCCTAAAATGAGAAGAGGATGAAGGCGCATGCGCCAACCATGACGTCACGACCGGTATTTAGTTCGGCCCCTAGCGGGGATCACGCAAACTACGGTCTATTTTAAGTTTTGAAGGCTATATTTAGATAGCCCTCCTATGTTTATCGTGAGGATCTTCCATAGGGAGAGACTGCCAAATGAGAGCCTTCTGGTGACCAGAGCAAGCCCTGGAGATAGCTTGGATACAGTGCATTTCACATCTGTCTGTCGCCATGGATTTTGGACAGGACTCTTTAATAAATGGTGCCATGAGGTCCATATATGGCGCAGAAAGTTTTCCCCTCATTTGCATCCCAAATTATGATCAGATGAAAACTACCCCTAGATGAATCATGTAGAGCTCTATACAATCAGAGAACAATTAAACATTGAAATCAAATTTAAACTCAAAGTACATGTGGCCAAGTGGTCTTATGGGCTCAGATTTCATATGATGGTTCATCAGTATTATCATTTTCAATTTTATTTCAGTGCAATACATTTCATCAGTCCAGCTGAAATTTCATCAGGCAGCTCAGTGATTGAGAGTCAAGCATCCAATCCCAACCCAGGTTTTACAACTTACCCAGGGCTTGAAATTACAATTTTTTCTAGGGAGCCCTGGGAATTTTCAGGGAGCCCAAAGGGCTCCCTGGATTTCTTCGAGGGAGCCTAAATGAATTTGAGGGAGCCAACTAACTAGGCACAAATAATCAATTTTTATTTAAGAAAAGTTTTTTTTGTAGTAAAATCTTTCTGTACTAAGTCATTTTTCTCTTTATTTTCTTCTAAAACATTTCACCAGTTCAGGTAACTCAAACAATAAGCCCCCAGTGCACTCAAACTGTCAAACAGCCCAGGATCTATTCATACAATCAAATAATCAATTTTTATTTAAGAAATGTTTTTTTTTCTTTTTTTTGTGGTATATATTTCTATACTAAGTCATTTTTCTCTTTATTTTCTTCTAAAACATTTCACCAGTTCAGGTAACTCAAACAATAAGCCCCCAATGCACCCAAACAGCCCAGGTTCTATTCATACAATCAAATAATCAATTTTTCTTTTTTCTTTTTTTTTGTAAATATTTCTTTAATAAGTAATTTTTCTCTTTATGTAACTCAAATAATAAGCCCCTAGTGCACTAGAATTGTCACACAGCCCAGGGTCCCTTCACACTGTTACTATATATGTGTAACCCATACCAAAACAATCAACCTGAATTAAGTGATCAATTTTATTTTTAATTTTTTTTTTTTTTTGGGGGGGGGGGGGGGGGAAATATTTCAATTCTATTTTATCTTATTTTTCATTTTTTTATTAATCCCATTCACCATGCCATTGGGAATAGGATCATCTTATGTAAATAATTAAATATGATCCATCTCATGAGCTACCTGACATCAAGGCTGCTGATAGTGTGCAAAACTTCCAAGAAACAATACCAATACCATTGGATTGGGAAGAGCTTCAGAGTTTCTTTCATTGAGCAAGCTATAGTCTGGTCCTGGGGGGGGGCACTCAGGTACAGAGGCGGGTCGCACCTGCGTTACGTATTTCGTGGAAGAAGGGGTCTTTTTTTAAGAACTCCGCATGTCCGCGATTTTGTAAAAGAAGGGTACTTTTTTGTACCAAGGTACGAAGTATGGGGGTCAAAATCCCCTTACAATCCACGAAATATACGCGGCTCTGACGCAGAGTAACTGCCGAAGTGACTGGACTTCCGAGTTTGCTGCCGCCACTTGCTGCCGCTAAACAAGCAGAGGATTATAAAATCTTAAGTTAAAATATGTGTTCCCGTTCATCCAATGTCAGTGTTTTGATAAAAAAGGGGTGTTTATTTATTGGAAAAAACCAGCGTTTCGTTAAAATAAGGGTGCTTTTTTGGCCAGAAATCAGTGCTTTATGGGTATTTTTTAATTTTGATAAGGAACGTATGCACCCCCTTAAATACCCAAGTGCCCCCTCGGCCCCTCCCCCCGGGAGTCTGGCTGACTCGAGTCACTATTCAAATCCCCGCCTGTCATGCACCGCCTCGACGGACAGCAACAATAAATCACAGTAATCCCGGTACACCGGGCAGCTATTTTAAGCAGTATTTAGCAGAAGCACCGTGTTTCCCGGCCAAGTCCCGGCCCCCCCTCCCAGGGATTCAATTGACTGGTACATAAAGACTGATACCATCATTACACATTTGATTCATGGCATAAACATAGCTGATAGCATCTGAAGTTTAAACATAGTCATCATAAATTATTTGTTATCATGTATATACACGTGGAGGAAAAAAGCATAAACGCAAGATGATTACTTCAAATTAGAAAGATAGGAATTGAACTGCACAAAACAGTGAACGGCAGTCTAAGCAATATATATATATATACATATATATATATATATATATATATATATATATATATATATATATATATATATATATATATATATATATATATATATATATATATATATATATATGTGTGTGTGTGTGTGTATGTATATATTTATAATTGTATATACATGTATGTATATGTATGTTTGTATATATGTATGTATGTATGTGTTTGCTTGTTTATGATCATATGATTTTCATCCTTGCTTGTCCCAGGATTGGTCAAAGTCTAACGAATGAAAGATTTTCCATTCATTTCTACGATATCTATACACTAGTCATGCTATCAGTTTCCCATAGGTCAAAGTCAAAGTGGGCCATAACCTTCCCCGGGTCATTATGAACTAGAAGTCAGGACGTGAGACCAGTGGTGGGAGTATCTGACCACCGCCATGGTGCAGGCGATAGCCACTCGACGTACTAATAGCACGGACTTTCTTCCTCTAAGACAATAGCCACTCGACATACAGTTCCGGTATTTAATTCCTGCACTAAATGCGTGGGCAGCCTGGGCATTATGAACGCCTGGATGCCACCCAGTTTCCTGGGCATGGAGGCGACCTGACCTCCCAACTGAACGTAGCTTTAATTCGTCACCTACGTGTGTCATTGTATGTACGTTCTTTATTGACGATAGTAAATAGGATACAATACGATTCATAAATAACAAATAATAAATAACAAAGCATAATAATGTGGAATATAACTTATATATCATTGATGTGCTTGGCTTATTTTTTACATGTTATCCATGGGTGTTTGTACAACTAGGCACTGGCACAAGTCCTGTCGACTGGTTCAAGAATTAAATATCTCTACTGTAATATGGGATAATATAATCACGGCAGTTTGATAGAGTTGAATACAGACTGCATGTACGGAGTCAATAATGAAGTTTGCATACCCATAGGTGGACAAAATAACGCCCTCACTATTATAAAAAGAGTAACTGAAATATCATGAAACAATTGTACAAAAAGGAATTTTGGACAAACGTTTTTTCTAATTTGTCCCTCGAAATGTGCTGCTGTAGTTTCTTTTCATGTGTACAATCATGTCTGTGACCTTACCAATCAATGAAGAAATGCATTTAAAATTTGCTTTTCCTTGATGGTAAGACCGTGTTGAATATAATGATTCGCCTATTCTATAATCATCAACAAAATTGTTTACTAGTACAAGTGGCCAAGACATTTGGCTTCAAGTAGTAAGTTTTTGCAAGTTCATTCTCAAATTGCTTTGATGTATCTAGGCGCAGTGCTAGTAACTGTATTCATCATATATTGTAACTTATTTTGTTTAATAACCGATTTTGAAGATAGCTAGGTTTATGGGTTTTAAGAGGGATTTTGAAACTACTTTCAGGGACAGTTTTTGGAAAGAGGAATACACTTGTGCCGCCATCTATTGAATACCAGAAGAAACATTTTCAAGAAAAAGAGGCACCTTGTCCACCGTTTATATCTCTCACAATAGAGGGCGCCACAAGTCAAACATGACCTATTCTGTGTTGGATGATTAATACGCTAAATGTAGGGGTGTGACAGTAAGCCAAGCAAACCAAGCATAAGGGCTGAGAAGGAGCAATTTCTGCCAAGCATCTCTGCAGATATTGTTACACCTATGTAATTGCGGGTTCAGTTATAATAGTGTGTGACCGAGTGGCGCCGCATAGCCTAACTCATTGAGGGAGGGGGGTGTGGATTGGTGAAATATTATCATGATATGAAACATGTACTAGGCAATACAGGCCAACGGAAATAAGGGGAAATAGTTTATAAGAAATAAAGGGGACCATGAAAATTATATGGTGACTACAAGGGTCTGGTGAAAAAAGTCTTGAGTTTTTAAAGTTTAATAACCTTACTATTAGGACCGTACCTTATCTTGCAGTGCAATAGGGCCTAGAAAAGTTGTTTGTTTCCTGTAACCCTACCCTAACAAGTTTTTTATTCAATAGAATCCTTACCTTAAAGTTTTTCCGCCCTCCCTACTCCCTTTCGACTTAAAACATGCATAAAACAAATATTTTTTACAAAAAAATAACGCAATTTTTTTATTACCGACCTACCTACCCTTTTTTTCAGACCGTTACAGGAAACACACACTATTTTTTTTCTTGGCCTAGGTGTATGTGCTCATGCAGCTGCGACTAGAATAAACCAATACTAGTATATGATACAAATCCAGTCTATAATCAAAAGTTTATTCGCCATTATAAGGTCATACAATATAACATTTCACTTATGTAGAGCTAGGTATTTCTCCCTCCGTTTACGTATATATAACAGTTACCCTAAACATGTATGCATATATATATATATGCATATACATATATATATATATATATATATATATATATATATATATATATATATATATATATATATATATATATATATATATATATATATATATGTATATATATATATATGTATATGTATATATATATATATATATATAAACATGTATATATATATATATATATATACATATATATACATATATATATATATATATATATATATATATGTATATATATATATATATATATATATATATATATATATATATATATATATATATATATATGTATATATATATATATATACATATATATATATATATATATATATATATATATATATATATATATATATATATATATATATATATATATATATATATATATATATATATATATATATATATATATATATATATATATATATATGAGCTATCTTAGCATTTACATGGAAACCCTTGCTCAAGTATGATTGTTGAGCACTACTCATAGCTTACACTTTTTTGCTTCCTCAGTTTCTCAAAAAGCACATGGCTCCCAAGATAAATATTTGAGTATAAAAGTACAACATTCATACAAAAATGTGATATGTACATAACCTAGTTCTCAGGAAATTACTATGTTTATATCAAAAGAAAAATATTTTGAATAATAATTGAAATGATAATCTCTTTTATAGAGGCCCAAGATGCCGAAAACCCACAGTTCCCATTTACACTCGCTGGAGGTTTTACTTAAGTTAGGAATCGACAGGTCAAAGTATAGCTGAAAGCGTGTAAAACACGTATCTATTTTTTAATCATGTTAGAATTAAATCTATTTAGAACACCACTAACATCACAAGGTTAAATATTAGAGACTTTATCATGGAGCCTCGTATTCCACTTTTTTCAAGAACGAAATTTGAAATACAGAATTTAATGAGTTAAAATAAATTTACACCAAAACTGTTGACACAAACACCATTTTATAAATATTCTTGACAGCGGACCAAAACACAATGAGATGTTGATAATAGCATGTGTATAAAGAAAAAAAGACGCATGCATTTCATGAATAATCTAAGTGTTGGACCAATGGTCTCTTTTTCAGTATGTACTGCTACATTATATTTCAGTTTAATATCCGTAATGTATATCTGTGAATTTATTTATTCTCTCTATTTAAAAGTTAAAACAAAATTCAGTCTTCCTCCATGATTAATTGCAAGTTTCTCTTTCCCTCTGATGTTTAAATAATCCTCTTTGCATATCTAAAATCAAAATATCCTATCTAGACCTTTGCAGTAAACCAGAAATTAAAAAAAATCTAGAGTTTTTCGGAACTAGGGTTGGATGCCACGTGTCGGCAGTAGAATGGGTGTAGTAAGGGGGGGGGGGGGGTTGACTGTAACGTGTTCGTGTTCGGCGTTCATTTACACTACAGGTCTGTAGTGTAAATGAACGCCCGCTACGCGTCGCCACCTATGATAATTAGCATATTATAATTAGCTTCCAATTACCTGTGACGTCATCAAAACTGTAAAATCGCTAATTTCACTGATTTTAAAAAGGTTATTTGATTTCCTAAAAGTGTATTCTTAGTACAATTAGTCCATTGAATATATCCATGCTGTTTGACCAAAACAGAGTGCACGCTATCATACATAACTGGAAGAACCAAGTTTTCAGTAATGAAACAATCCAAGGCGTTCCACAAAGGCATTCGACGTGTTTGAAGCCGCCTATCGGCGGGTTCCGGAACCTAGCGTCAAGATAAGAGTTCCATATATATATTTTTTATCAGCACTTTAACCAATTATCAGAAAAGTCTCATCTGCACCAGACATCTATAGAAAATACTCTTTGAAAGTACTTATATTAATTAAGGAGGCAATAATTCCATAATCGAAGTTCAAACTACATAGTGGTTGTGCTAAAAAAAGGTTGATGCACTTGAAATAAGGTAATTGTCCTCCCAAGGCTTTTCAATATGAAAAACTTTGGCAGCGACCTTAGCTTTGCGATAGAATTGACGTTTCGCTTTGTGCAGGGCCTGCCCTGATGGCTGTGTGGTCTAAGGTATTGCCACTGAATGCTAGCTTTCTCTCACCACTGCCCGGGTTCAAATCCTGGCCAGGGGAATGTGAGAAAAGAACCAGTGACCTGGGGATAGGCAGTGGTTTTTGGTAGTTCAGTTTTCTCCACCAGTTACAACAGGCTAGTCACGTCTTAGCCGCAATATGGCAAAAAAGTGACAAAAAACGAAATTCCAATTTGTTTTGTGTATTTACCCTACCGTTTAAACCGCTCAACAATATTAGAAAGCCAGACCCCTGGATTCACCACAAAAACTTTTACAAGGATAATGATTGGAAATTATGATGGATAGGCCACTAACGAACGACAGACATTTAATTCCTGCACCAGTCGACCAGACATCTACAAGTGCCTGGTTGTACAGACACTCATGCATAACATGTCAAAGAAATGAGCCAAGCATCGCAATAACCTATGTAGCTTGCAAATAAAAGCTACGTTCAGTTGTAAGTTCATCCATGCATGCACGCCTAGTAAACTGGGTGGCAATCAGGCATGTGGTTGTGTATTATGCCCGGGCTGCCTACGCATTTAATGCAGGAATTAAATGTCGGTACTGTATAGAGAGAATAAGGTAGAGGTTGAATAAGGTTACAAAGGAATAAAGCATATTTACAATATATACATTTATTACAAGTTATCTTTAGAGCCTGGCAAAAACAAGAGCTGAAGGGCTGAATATACATGTTCCTCCTACTCTGAATCTGACCAAGGCTTCAAGACACAGAACATGTAGAACATATCCCTACAAAAATTAGTACTGTCACGATTGCAAACATATGGCATGAATAATGAGATGTACTACCAAATCACTAATCTTGTCCGTTAAAGGGGCATGCATTGGTACAGTGCTGGCGCTTAATTCCTTCACTAAATACATGGGCATCCAGGGCGACCGCACGCCCGATTGCCACTGTTTCCTGGGCATGGAGGCATGGATGACCTCACAACTAAGAGAGTCATATATTCGCAAGCTATTTGCGTCATTAATGTAATTGGCTTATTTTTTGACATATTATTCATGGGTTTTTATACAACAAGGTACTGACAGACGTCCAGTCGACTGGTGCAGGAATTAAATGTCTGTACTGTATATGGTCTACGAGGGCCTTCCTTGAACTGCAAGAAAAGGCAGCATGCTTACCACTTGCCACAGGACAGACATTTAATTCCTGCATCAGTCGACCAGACGTCTGCCAATGCCTGGTTGTTCAAACGTTCATGTATAGCATGTAAAAAATATGCCAAGCACATCAATGACCAACGTAGCTTGCAAATCAAAGCGAAGTGCAGTTGTGAGGTCGTACATGCATCCATGCCCAGGAAACTGGGTGGCAATTGGGTGTGCGGTCATGTATAGTGCAGGAATTATATGTCAGCACTGTATGCACTTAGTAGCCGAATACCTTTCCCCTCCAATCATACGTAAAGATGTGGTAGTGTTTTTAATTAAGTGATGTCTCTAAACAGATATGTACATCTTGGAGTGCCTGTCCGAGTTTCATGCATGAAAAAACTGTGGCATGAAAATTTCATGCATATTAATTTCATTTTGAAAGTTTAATCTTAATGCACATAAATGACATTTTCAAGAATAAAATGATATTTTCATGCATGAAAATGAAAATTTTGCCCGATAAATGTTCATGCATGGAATTCTTATCTATGAAACTTTTCATGTCACAATTCTGTCATGCATGAAAATACTCGTATGGATGAAGCATGTAATAGTCAGGGTAAAACTGAGGGTATTTTCCTAGGACATTCCCATGCTGTGTTGAGAAAATCTTGCTAGTTGTGATCAGATAAAACCCTATTCCCTATAAAACTTTGTTAATCTAACTACTTCTTTGCACTTGTTGTTTATTCTTGCATTATTTTTGCGGTTCATTATTCCCCGTAGGTGTGTGTCTCTTAGTCCTCCTACAGTACAGACATTTAATTCCTGCACCAGTCGACCGGACGTCTGCCAGTGCCTGGCTGTACAAAAAAACATTGAATACATGTCAAAAAGATAAACGACGCACATTAATGACCCGCATAGCCTGCGAATCAAAGTCACTTTCACTTGTCAGGTCATCCATGCATTCATGCCCAGGAAACTGAGTGGCAATCGGGCGTTCAGTTGTGTAGTAAGCCTGGGCTGCCCACAGATTTAGTGCATGAATTAAATTTCGACACTGTAGATGTATGTGATCTGCCACACTATATTCTGGTATCAGTGGTTCTGGAAGTCCTCGGTATAATCCTGGATGATCCTCTCTACCCAGTCGATGAAGATCGGGACGCGGGAGTAGATTCCAGGGATGCCCTGTCTGCCGCAGCCATAGCCCCACGATACTATGCCTGCAGCGTACCATCTTCCGTCAACCTCCCGGCACACCAGTGGACTCCCGCTATCACCCTAAATACAACAAAAAAAAGAAATGAAATCGAAACTTTAATCACGAATGTCAGTCATCATCTTCATCTAAGCTTTATCCCTGAGGCTACTTTTGTCAAAAGCACAAATACATTTTTTGAAAACCATCTAAACCTTGTCATGTCGGTATTCATTGGATATCTCTCTCGCTCTGTACTCAAAGACGAGTACCCATGTGCCAGGGTTTCAGTTAATTCAAGGTTTTTTGCATAATTTTGAATTGGTAGAATTAGCGACCAGCAGCATAAGGTTTGATATAAAATGCTCTGTACTATCTGCCAAGACAGCTAAATAACATCAGAAACTTATTATATTCTACTGAAACAATGTCTGTTGCTCTTGCAGATATTTGAGATTTCAATAAAACTTCAATATAAGGTGTTCTTAGTTACAGTACAGACATTTAATTCCTGCACCATTCGACCAAACGTCTGCCAGTGCCTGGTTGTAAAAACAAAGGAAAAAATAAAATGGAAAAGCAAGTTACAGTGCCGACATTTAATTCCTGCATTAAATGTTTGGGCAGCCCGGGCATAATACATGCCCTGAGCCCCGGTTGCCATCCCTGTTTTCGTCGGCATGGATGTATGGATGACCTAACAACTGAACTAGCTTTGATTCACAAAGCTACGTGGACCACTGATGTGTTTGGCCTATTTGTTGATATGATATCAATGGATCTTTGTACAACCAGGCACTGGCAGGCGTCCGGTTGACTGGTGCAGGAATTAAATGTCTGTACTGTAGATACGTACAGAACATGCATCGACGCCACTTTGTCCCCCTGCACAGACTGTGTTCTCTGTGACGAGGGTAGGGTAGTTGGGCGCTGATATATCTATAGCATCTTTACAGGCCTCTCGCCCTACTATTGGCAACTCAGACTGGTACACTACACGACTGTACTCCGTCGCTGAAAAAGAACAAAGAGGTATGAGGTAATGGACACAGCTGAAACATTGCTGTTTTGAAAGTAGTTTATTTGACCAAAAGGACCATAAACATTGGTCCACTGACCTTTCTTTATAAAGCGCTTTTGAACATAAAAGGTGGAAAGGGCGCTATATCAAATACCAACTATTACAATGATTATGATTATTATTATTATTATTATTTTTATTACTATTATTATCATTATTGTTATTATTATCATTATTATTATTTTTATCATTAATATTATTATTATTTTTAATATTATCATTATCATTATAATTATTGTTATTATTATTTTTATTATTATTATTATTATTAATAATAATAATAATAATACTATTATCATGGCCAATCATTAACTGTATACAGCCATTATAATCCTTGGCTTTAATAAATGGTTAGTGATTCAAAAAAACAGCACAAATCAGAACAGACAAAGAGGGAAGGCACGTACCATTTTCGCTCACTTTGCCCCAGCCGGCTAGGAAGCATTTTTTACCGCTGGCTAGCTGAATATTTCTTTTAGGAAGGCAGAGTGGTCGAACATAGTCTGTGATTTTGACGGGCGACTGGAGTTGTATAAGGCCTATGTCGCTGTCGTATGTTTTATCATTGAAGGCGGGGTGCTGGAACAGTCGCTTTGCTTCGGCCTTCTGAAGGTACGGACTGAATGCAAAGCGTCTTGTGCGACCAAGGTGAACCGTCCAACCTGCAGGAGACGACTTCCTGTAAGAACAAAGTAAAATTCAACATTTTAAGACATTTCTTACAAATATGATATTGAACAGTCGTGCTAAATTGTATAAAGGAAAGACATTTTGCTTATTGTTACTTCTTCCTCCATTCAAGGCTTGATCTTGTCTAGGAAGTTGGTAAGGTGGTGATGGTGGAGGAAACGGGAGTTTTCTATATATACTGTAAATTCGGAAAAGATTGCGTTGGTCTAATTTTTGCATTTTTTTGCGTTTAGCCTCGGACGCAAAATTAAAATTCGCAATGATTAGTGCTGCCACTTTAAGTGTATAGCTGGCACTCCATGTTGCGGCTAATTTGCAAGTTAAAAAATGCAAAAATCGATTTCCTGTGAAATCGCAAAATTTACTCCACACAATATTTTGTGAATCTACAGTACAAGTAAAGTACCCGTCCAGCGGACGGAAACCATGAAATGTCTTATAATGGCAAACAAATCAGAGGATATCCCTGAGACCACACGTTAAGGGGCACCTAACATATGTATCAATAATTCAAGAAGCTTTCGGACAGATATCCCTTTGATGAATAAGATCATGGGTTATTACACCAGCTGTAATTAAAAAGATGTGGCAGTGTGCATTTATGATATCACTGATATATCTAATTCTAATCATACCTACTTAAAACAATTTCATTTGTCTCTCTCTCTCTCATACATGCGTGCGTGCTTGTGTACGTACGTATGTATGTACATTTGTCTCTCTCTCTCATGCATGCGTATGTACATACATACATACATACATGTATAAAGGCTAAATCATGGGGAAACCAGAGTACCCTGGTAAAACGACTACTCAGCCCCATGCACTGGCAACTTTCTCAAATGAACCCAATCATTGGTGAGAGATAGCGTGCAGCTAGTGGTGCGACCTACGACCATTCTCCTAGATTACACAGATACTACAAGCTTTATAAAAATTAAAATTTGAATGGAGAAAATAATATCCAACAAAGAACATGTAATTTACCCTCCTATGCAATGTGCAGCCGTCAAGATCCACTGTTCGTCTATGAGCGCCCCTCCACAGAAGAAGTTCTCATTGGGTCCGCCATGGAGGGACACCAGCCAGGGCCAACTACCAGGTGGCGCTTCGATCTCTCCAGGGAGAAAGGGTACACGTGGAGGCTGGTAGGCAGGGCGGTGACCACAATCTACATAGAGTAAAAAAGACATGATATCATTTTTTTCTTATCTTTTATGAACTTTGGATAACCCATGTTCGTTTATTTTTTTTTCAAATATACAAAAGAAACAACATTATAACAATTATACAGTATCTCATAAATTTCACCGTCGTTATCTACATCATTATACAATATGATACCTGCCTCCTATTACCCACAATAAAACACAAGTGGAGGACTTTTATTTTTAAAAAAAGAAAATAATAACAACACACATGTTGCCTTGTGATGGATGTCGTTACATTAAATACAGTGTTACATTAAATATAGTGAATGAAATCTTAATCTTATTCTTGTAGTCTTATATATTTCTCCCATTTCCTCTCATACATCTCCAGTTAAACATTATTTAATGCATGAATTTCTTCTGACAAGATATCATACCAAAATGTGCCTTAAGAGGCCCCCAGAAGCCCAAGGGTTTTCGACGCTCTGAGATGTATTGTCAGCCACTCCTGGCACTTGAAATTATAAACTTCATTGACTTACTTTTCAAATAATTTCATTTTATTTCTAGTATTTCTTAGCCATATACTGAACCACTCATTACTCACTACTGATCATTTTGAATGGATTTCATAAAAAAGGCTAATTTATGGGTAAACTATTTTTTCATTTCTGAGGCTGTAGTGATTGCTTACATATTACACTTCACATTCACTATCCCCACAGGGCAGGAATAGTGAATACCTCCAAAACTCTCCTTAATAATATCCCAATTACTTGATTTTGATTAGCCCAATCGGCCATCAAACGTTGGGCAAACTAATGGAATTAGATTTTATCATTGTCCAGATCACCACAATAAAACATTCCTTTTTCAATTGTTTTAATGCCCAGATGGCTAGAAAATATGGTTCACAAAATGTGCCCCGGGGGTGGGGATAACTGACAAAAAAATGTGCCCTAGGGGTTGGGACTATGCAAAATAGGGCAGAAGGTCAGAACGCTATCCCGCCTCCCGTCCCGGGGATTCAATTAACTGATTCATTTACCTAGTTAATCCTGAATACACTCCATCCAAAACTGGCAAAAGTGCAATCGGATATCAATTAATATATGTTGACCAGTATAATCTACCATCAATGTTACAATACTACCTCCTAATATTGTTCTTGATTTCCTAAATATCTGATCCTTGAAATGTTTATACTTGAATACCAAGTTCCCAAAGTCATCTTCTTCTTTAAAGTGAAGAGATGCCTTTGACAGTTGTCCAGCGAGAACAATGCTGAGTTGACTGCTTCCTCTTCCTAAATCCACCCGTCCCAAGGTTTTTTTAAGGAAATCTATCTGGGGCATGATGCCCTCTAACTGCCTGTCTAAAATGTGGTGGTGTGAACAGGTAGGGATCAGTCTCGGATTTGACCGGTGCCAAACATCATTTTGAATTGAGCGGTGATGGTGAATCACCGGTGTGGATTCGCCGGTGTATTCTCCTACTCTCGTGGATGGCATATCGCCATTCTTCTACCTTGTTGTAGTTATCCCGAACAACCCAGTGGCAAACTTACTACGAGAACTAAAGGTTATATCATCTCTTATGCTGCTGTTGGATAATTTGGCCAATAAAAAATGATGCAAAAATTACTGAAACGCTAGCGAATGGGTATTCATCTGAGAGGTCTCAGCGAGAGCTATCCAATAAATACCAAGATGATAGTGTTTAGATTTAGTTTTCAAAAATCTTTGCGTCCTTGTGCTTTGGACGAAAATAGCCTCAGCATTGGAAAGGTTATGATTCAATAGCTTTCACTTACCTAAGTGTTTACATGTTAGGTGTACAGCCATTTTTGAAATGCATCTCGAACTGCAAAAGGATAAAAGTTGAAAATGTACTTAAAATTTACAGAAACCCAAAGGACTAACACAGGCACTTGATCTACCACAGCAGTTACTCTATACCTTCCTGAAACATACTGATATATCGTAAAAATGTAACACAGATACATGTACTTAACATATGACAGTTCTACATAGATACATGTGTGTTTCAGATAAATGCACTTGCTACAGCTCTCTGACAAGAGATGGCATCAGAAAGAAATTGAACGGCAAGATGTCGAGATCTTTTTCAAGAAGGTAGCATTTACATCGTTGTGAACATCATCAGTTATTATTTTCAGAGGAATTGATAAAAATGTATTTCAGTCCCTTATTCTGTCATCGCTGTTGTTTGCAAATTCATCATTAGTTCTCTCCCTGTCACAAAGTATCATGCATGACTGGACAGGCATGAGGCAGCCAATATAAATCTGGTATCATGCTAGCTCCATCTACATGCTATCTCTGTTGATTGGAAACACCCATTTGCCATACCTTTCATTAAGTACGAGTTGACGGTTTTCACCAAGACCATTCCTGGGCCGTTGTAGTACCGCTAGATCAGAGCGGTCATTAGGTGCTTTACGGTAGGTGGTAACGTTAGTAGACCTGCAATAAGTGATGCATCAATTATCGGGAGAGTACGCGAAGGATATATTATATACAATACATACATATATATATATATATATATATATATATATATATATATATATATATATATATATGTATATATGTACATTTATATATATATATATATGTATATATATATATATATATATATATATATATATATATATATATATATATATATATATATTTGTATATAAATATATATATATATATATATATATATATATATATATATATATATATATATGTATATATACATAAATTTTTTTTGCAGTTCAAATTTAAGCAGTATTCAGTATATTTGTCCGACTTACCAGAAGCCTAATCGCCTGCAGACCTGGTCCGCGTATCGTGCGTGCCACTTGGCCGCACACACATACTGCCACGCTGACCGCCGCATGTTGAACACCTGGAGCAAGCCCTGTCCATTCCTACGGCCCTTCAGATCAACTGCAACCAAAGAAGAATCGCTCTAATAAGTACAGTAATGACATTTAATCTATGCCTTAGATGTGCGGGCAAACGGGAATTTTAATTGACAGCATGCCCTTTTGATATTGCATTCATCAGCAGCTAAGCAGCCATGAATATGCGTGCTTCACTATATCACCCGGAATGCACAAAGTATACGGTATGTTTGTTACTTTTTAGGGCAATCTTCCATGCCACCACAGGCATGTAATTCAATCCAAAGTATAGTATATCTAACAACAGAACAATATTTCTCCATACAATATGATCAATGTTTCATTAAGGAATACAATAGTATATAAAAGATTATACGATACATTTGCCATTTTCTTTGCCAAAGTTGTTGATGCCATTGCAGTCATGCAATACCTAGCAACACAATACAATACCCAAAAATAACACATGCTAAATACATCAAAACATAATTCTACCTGATAAGATAAAAATACTATTGAATAGCTTCTCAGCTTTTTGCGTGTCTTTTCCTGTTTTTTTCCTAACAGGCCAGTTGGCCTTAGATCAGTTTAGTTCGTTTTCTATTGTTTGAAATTCATGTATACTGTATGCTTTTGCATTTCTAATCAGTCAATAAACATACTTTACAGCGGAACCTGTCTACATTGAAGACTCATGGGAAATGAAAAAGTGTTCAATGTACGCAGGTGTTCAATGTATCCAGGTTCTGAATATTTGGAGGTCGGGTGAAATATAAACGAAATCAAGGGTAATTAGAGAAACATGATCATTTTTGTGCAAAATCTAATGTCTTTACCTCACTTTCTTTATATAGTTAAAAACCTCACGTTCAGCATTTGAAAAATAACACTTAACAAAACAGTTAATCTTATATATCTCATTTGACCCCATTTTCAGGAAGAAAAATTAAATTAGTGAAGAATGTTCAAAGTAGACAGGTTAAATGTGGCATGTGGGATCAACTTTGGTGTTCAATGTTCAAGGTAGACAGGTGTTTAATGTATTCAGGTAGCCTCCCATTGATTTTCAATGGGCGTGTGCCGGGACATGAAAAATTGTTCAATGTATGCAGGTGTTCAATGTACACAGGTGTTCAATTTGACAGGTTCCCCTGTACTACACTTTATGAAGAGTTATCAAACGTGTCTTCTTACCACAGCTACTTTCGTCATCTCCTTTGGGGCAATCTTTGATGCCGTCGCAGACATGTCTCTTTTCTATACACTGACCACCAGTACACGTGTAACGGTTCTTAGGACAAATAGCTAAAACAGAGATGAAATAGCAGTTCAGTACATTGTACAGTAGGGAATCCTTTGAAATAAGTTTGGATAAAGCCACTTTTTACCAAAACATACATACTCTTTTTCAAAAGATATACTGTGACAATTCCACTACTTTAAATTAATTTAATCGTTCTACTTAATAAAACATTTTGTTCTCCCTCTTTCAAAACAATTACTAACTTTTAGGATATTCCGGTTTCTTTAACAACTAACATTGTGCAAGTCATAACTATGCATCGATACTGCAAAGCAAATGACAACAAACTAATCTAAATCCAGAGCTTAGGATTTCATCAAGAGTGAACTTACCGCACTGTGCCTCGTCCCTCCCATCACGACAGTCTCTGTTGCCATCACAGACCCACGTGGCAGGAATACAGGTGTGGTGATCACACACACTTTCACTAGCAGCACAATCTGAAGCCAATATGTAAGAAATATATCAACAGTAGGATGGCAGACCCAGGTGGCCGGAATGCAGGTTGGGTGGTCACACACAATCTCACTAGCAGCACAATCTGAAGCCAATAGGTAAGAAATATGTCAACAGTAGGATGACAGACCCAGGTGGCAGGAATACAGGTGGGGGTGATCACACACACTCTCACTAGCAGCACAATCTGAAGCCAATAGGTAAGAAATATGTCAACAGTAGGATGACAGACCCAGGTGGCAGGAATAAAGATATGGTGGTCAAACACACTCTCACTAGCAGCACAATCTGAAGCCGATGGGTAAGAAATATGTCAACAGTAGGATGACAGAACCAGGTGGCAGGAATACAGGTGGGGGTGGTCACACACACTTTCACTAGCAGCACAATCTGAAGCCAATAGGTAAGAAAAATGTCAACAGTAGGATGACAGAACCAGGTGGCAGGAATACAGGTATGGTGGTCGCATACACACAATCTCACTAGCAGCACAATTAGTCGGTGGAATTGTCAAGGACTTTCAGCAAATCATAAGGAACTTGAATTTTTTGCTCAAAAGCACAATGCTCATGTCATTTGTCTCTAAGAAACAGATTTAAAGGATGATCAAATGACTTTAAATAAAAGGTTATGCCAATAGAATAAATCAGGTACAAAAGATGATATGGATAGGGCACATGGTGGTATCTCCATATTTGTCAATAACAATCTACCTTTGAGTCTTGTAGATGTGAACTCACCTTCGCAAAACAAATGTCTTAAAGGTGAATCTTCACACTACAATTACCTTATGTAATCTATATATCCCTCCTAGCACTGCACCTCATCTATGTGATCTTGTACACATAGAGAACCAATTACCGAATTTGGAATTTCGTTTTTGGTCACATTTATGCCAATTGTGGCTAATTCGTGGCTAGCCAGTTGTAGGTAGTGGAGGAGGCGGGAGAACAAAGCCACTTGTGATTGTTGGGATTTCAATTCCAATAGTTACTTGTGAGGAGGGAAGAGCATTGATGCCAAGGGTAGGGGTCATATGGAGCCCTTCAAGACTAAAGGTAATATTTCTTCAAAATGATGACACCCCAGCTTTATCTACATCCAGCATAAGTCCTTGTACATCAATAGATCCCACCATGTGCTCTCCTCTTTTTTAATGGATTTTACATGGAGAGTGGAGGAAGATCTTTACGGCAGAGACCACTTTCCTATCATTTTAGAAAGTCATTATCATCCTCCAGATAACATTCCCCCGAAATGGCTATTTCACAAAGCTCATTGGGATCTTTTTAGATATCTATGTTCAGAGGCCTTCCTGCAGGACCACCATGAAGATTAAGGTCTCCAACATTTATAGATAAGCTTTGTGAAATTGCCAATGAAACTATACCTCAATCAAATCCTAACCCAGAGCCTCAGAATTTGAGGGTGTTCCGATGAGTGCAAGCAGGCTATTATATATCAAAAGTGATCTCTTAGAACTTTTAAAAGATTTCCCACAGATGCAAAGTTACAAGAATATCATGTTAAAAGAGCTGTTCTGAAACTTTTGTAAGAGAAAGATTTTTAAAAGGGGAACATGTGGTGTCTATCTTTTGTGACTTTGAAAAAGCATATGACACAACATGGAAATATGGTACAGGTGAACATGGATATGACAGACTTAATGGGACCATGCAACTCCGTCAGATACATATATATTGAATACTTGATACGCATCAGACTGGGACCAAACATATCGTCCGTCATATGTAAAAATTTGTCTTACAGTGGTCCGCCATATCAAAGTTCACCTGTATCATTGTTGTGATGACCTACTTGACTTCAGCTGGGATCAGCCGTGGCAGCTATCAGACGAAGGGAGACTAGGAAACACTTCCACTTGCGGTCTGACTATAGATAAACTGCGCTATTCAAAATGGTCAGTGGTACGCTTCATAATTCGATTTTCGTTTTGTGTTTTTACATTGAAAATCGAACTTCGACCCCAAATTAGTTTTTCCATTTTTATTTTCCATTTTGAAAAACGAAAATCGAAGACGATGTTCGTTTTTCAATTTTCGTTTTCCGTTTGAAAAACGAAAATAGAAGACGATGTTCGTTTTTCAATTTCCTTTGCAGTTTTGAAAAACGAAAATCAAACTTAAAATCATGTACCACTTCATAATTCAATATTCTATCTATCTAGATATCTACCTATCTATCTAGATATCTATCTATCTAGATATCTATCTACCTATATATCTATCTATCTAGATATCTATCTACCTATATATCCAGATATCGAGATATCTATCTAGATATCTACCTATCTATCTATCTATTTATCTAGTAATCTATCTAGATATCTAGATATCTATCTAGATATCGATCTAGATAGATAGATATATCTATATATCTAGATATTGATCCATAGAGATATCTAGATATCTATCTAAATATCTGGATATCTATCTATCTGTCTATCTATCTAGATATCTAGATGTTTAGATAGATATATAGATAGATATCTAGGTAGATATATAGATAGATATCTAGATATCTAGCTTGATATCTAGATAGATAGATGGATATCTAGATAGATAGATATCTAGATAGATAGACAGATAGATAGATATCTAGATAGATAGATAAATAGATAGATATACATATATAGATGAATATGTATATATATATATAAACATATAAGTATATATATATAAACATATATACATATATACATATATATATATATATATATATATATATATATATATATATATATATATATATTATATATATATATATATATACAGGTGAACTTGGATATGACGGACTCAATGGGACCAGGAAAATTGGTCCGTCATATGCAAAATCCGTCATATACATATGACAAATACTTGATATTCATCAAACTGGGACCTAGCATGTTGTCCGTCATATGCAAAAATCCGTCATACAGTGGTCCGTCATATCCAAGTTCACCTGTATATATATATATATATATATATATATATATATATATATATATATATATTATATATATATATATATATATATATATATATATATATATATATAATATATATATATTTAAATATAAATATATATATATATGTATAATATATATATATATATATATATACATATATATATATATATACATATATATATATATATATATATATATATATATATATATATATATATATATATACATATATATATATATATATATATATATATATATATATATATAATATATATATATATATATATATATATATATATATATATATATATATATATATATATATATATATATATATATATATATTTATATATATATATATATATATTTTAATATATATATTTAAATATATATATATATATATATATATATAATATATATATATATACATATATATATATACAT
>OZ012685.1:50019503-50072003 GCA_963942565.1 Maea johnstoni
GAGCCGAGGTTTCCTGTGCGTAAGAACAGGCACTCCGCAAGTGTTGCCAAAAACCTCTGGCTACGATCGATACGAACAAAGCCATCAGGTTATTATGTCTACCGGGTCAACTCGAGTCGAGGCCCAATCAAGGTAGTGTTTGGATTACTCTATAGACAAGAAACAGGCATGAAAACCCTATTTATGGAAGCTAGATTTTGGTGCCTGGAAAGTTATCTTTGTGCGAAGCTGTGCGTGAGTTTTATCGGCACAACGAACTTGTACTATAGTGAAAGGCTACACGCAGTTGATAGTACTGCTGCCCTCTCCTTGTAGGGATGATGATAGCATTCAATTTAATTGGGTGTTTGATGCGATATTCGTGTATATGTATAATAACGTTTACATCAGAAAGAACGGATATATAATATGTCCTGGGTGGGGGGGTGTGTGAGGGTATATATATATATATATATATATATATATATATATATATATATATATATATATATATATATATATATATATATAATATATATATATATATATATATACACATATATAATATATATATATATATATATATATATATATATATATATGTATATATATATATATATATATATATATTTATATATATATATATATATATATATATATATATATATATTTATATACACACATATATATATATATATAATACATATATATATATATATATATATATATATATATATATAATATATATATATAGTATATGTTTAGGTATATATGGATATATTATAAAAGATTTCCACAAAATAACTTTTACAAAAACGTATTTCCTGAAGCTCACACTGTCCTAAATAAAGAGTCATAATCATTTGCACAAATGATTTTAAACAAAGAGTTGTTTTACAGTTTATACAATACAAATGAGGAATGCAATAAATATGAGTATAAACCTGTTAACGTGCTTGGCAGAAAACAACAAAGTCACATCAGAAGGAAAATCATCTAAAATAACAAATGCCAACTTCAATAGAGGAGAATCTAATGTTAAATAACGAATTCTTAGGTGTGTCCATTTATTTTCCATTATGCGTCTAGATTTTCAGTTGCCGAAACAAAATGCCGAAATGAGATTAGTAAAATTTGGGTAGTGTTCTGCTTCAATGAAATGTATGGAAGAAACGTTTCATAAGTACATACCACAAAGCCTTAAAGCGCTGTTAATCCTTCACGCGGGTGTACACTATTGGTACCGTGAAACATTTCGCCTTTAAATCCAAGCGGGCAATCTGCTATTGATAATCCACACCAGTATGTAATGTCCATTGATCCATGGATACTCCTCTGTTAAAGTAGATGTGTTATATTTTTGTGACTAGTAGTTCTCCAGTGATTTCACGTTCTTTAATACGTTAAGTGTACTTTTTCGGTCGTGTTCACAGTGTATCTGCATCAACCGCCTGCCTCTGCCGCTGCTAGTGCTACTGTCCCTGCTACTGTTGCTGCTGCTGCTGCTGCTGCTTGCTTCTGATGTTGATAATGTTGATACGGGCCGGTGGTGCTGGAAGTGGTTCTGTCTGTCGTCGTACATGAGTCCTCCACATGTTGTGGTTAGTAGTACTCGCAGAGCTGGCGGTTATGGTTTTCACTGATACGGGTACAGAAGGATCACAGGGTGTAGTACGCATGGCATATATAAATATGTATATATATATATATATATATAGTATATATATATATATATATATATATATAATTTATATATATATATATAGTAATATATATATATATATAGTATATATATATATATATATATATATATATATATATAGTATATATATATATATATATATATATAATATATATATTATATATATGATAGTTTTATATATATATATATATATATATATATATATATATATATATAATATATATATATATATATGGATATATATATATATATAGATAGATAGATAGATAGATATATATATATACTATATACTATATATATATATATATATATATATATATATATATATATATATATATATATATATATAGAAGGATAGATAGAAAGATAGATTATTGACTTACTCATTGCTTAGTATTGACTTGCCAATACCTTTTAATAGTAGCCATGCATGTATCGAAATACTTATGCAAACCACACGCCAGTTTCTATACCCTCATTTAATTGTGCTGGGGGCAGATTCCTATGAACCTTCCGCAAAAAAAGAGCACCCCCTGCCTTAGCCTAGTCCTAGGACAAGACCTCTTGTATCTTTCTATATTTGACATGCAAACTGTATCGACTCTAAACTGTATTTACCCTGATTTAGTTCTCAAATTGCTCACTGGGTGGCCCACACTGACAGTAAGATCGTTCCAGGTCCTTGTTTCTGACTGACTAGTGTAACTAATCTTGGTGCCATCTATCACAGGAACTTAACACCTAGACATTAAAGGGGAACTTAAGCCTCACATACATATTAGCTTATATGAAAGTGATACATTTCAAGAATAGGATGCTGTCCTCCTTTTTTCTCTAAGTGGTCCCATGAGGGGAGAATTTTACGTATTGCCATCAGCCTGCCCAGCCCCTGGCAGCCCCTGTTAGCTACTAACTCTGCTAACCTGTCTTTTTGTTCATCCAATTGATGCACATGATTTTAACATTTTCCTGTTTGATACAAGATTTAATGCAAATTTCGAAGAGAGTTCTTGTGAAGAGCTTTGCAGTCTATGATTCACTGCTCAGAGAGCGGGGGCAGGAAGGGACAATGTCACTCATTGACTCACCGCTGATAGCAATTGAAGAACATGGCTGCTAACAGAAGGGGGTTCACTACTGCTTGGGATTTAGGGAAAGGTATTAACTACCTAGGATTAGTCGATAATTTTCAATGGTCACTACGGTTTCACCCACCACTAACTTCAGGGCAGTCACATATCAGCAGAAAATGTCAGGAAAACTGGAAACAAATAGGTTTTTCGCACCACTTAAAAACAATTAAAGTCTGGTAGAGTAAATAGTGTTTTATCTGTCCAAAATTGACTTTATGGTATACGATAGAAAGCATGAAACCAATATTATATTTCCTTATATTTCCTTTTATTTCGAGTAAATACACATCGACGTCATCTTTTGTAAAGGTCATTCCACAAATACACGTGTGTTATCGTGTGTAAAGATCATTCCACAAATACAATGTACGTTATCTTTTGTAAAGGTCATTCCCCAAATACATGTACATTATCTTTTGTAAAGGTTATTCCACAAATACATGTACGTTATCTCTTGTAAAGATTACTCCACAAATACATGTACGTTATCTTTTGTAAAGATCATTCCACAAATACATGTACATTATCTTTTGTAAAGGTTATTCCATAAATACATGTACGTTATCTCTTGTAAAGATTACTCCACAAATACATGTACGTTATCTTTTGTAAAGGTTATTCCACAAATACATGTACGTTATCTTTTGTAAAGGTCATTCCCCAAATACATGTAGGTTATCTTTTGTAAAGGTTATTCCACAAATACATGTACGTATATCTTTTGTAAACATCATTCCCCAAATACATGTAGGTTATCTTTTGTAAAGGTTATTCCACAAATACATGTACGTTATCTTTTGTAAACATCATTCCCCGAATACATGTACTTTATCTTTTGTAAACATCATTCTCCAAATAAATGTACATTAACTCTTGTGAAGGTTATTCCACAAACACATATACGCTATCGTTTGCAAACATCATTCCCCAAGTACATGTACGTTATCTTTTGTAAAGATCATTCCACAAATAAATGTACGTTATCTTTTGTAAACACCATTCCCCAAATAAGTGTACGTTATCTTTTGTAAAGGTTATTCCACAAACACATGTACGTTATCTTTTGTAAAGGTTATTCCACACATACATGTACGTTGCTCGAGTGACCAAAGACATGGTTCTTCACAGTGCCGACATCTAATTCCTGCAATAAAAGAATGGGAAGGTCGTGCATAATACACGACCACCGGCCAGGTTGCCATCCACTTTCCTGGGCATGGATGCATGGATGACCTTACAACTGAACGTAGCTTTGATTCGCAAGATACGCGGTTGATTGATGTGCTTGATTTACTGTTATCCATGGATATGTTATACATGGGTGTGTGTACAACCAGGCACTAGCAGACGTCCGGTGGACTAGTGCAGGGATTAGATGTCTGTACTGTACATAGGCCTGTGTTGGTGCCACCATACGCTTGCCACAGACATACTGTAAATCACTTAAGTATAGCGGGAACCCGGGGGGGGGGCACTCAGGTACAGAGGGGGGCCGCACCTTCGTTACGTATTTCGCGGAAGAAGGGGTCTTTTTTAAGACCTCCGCATGTCCGCGATTTTGTAAAAGAAGGGTACTTTTTTGTACCCAGGTACGAAGTATGGGGGGTCAAAATCCCCTTACAATCCACAAAATATACGCGGCTCTGACGCCGAGTGACTACCGAAGTGACTGGGCTTCCGAGATTGCTGCCGCCACTTGCTGCCGCTAAACTAGCAGAGGATTATGAAATCTTAAGTTAGTATACTTGTTCCCGTTCATCCAATGTCAGTGTTTTGATAAAAGAAGGGGTGTTTATTTAGTGGAAAAAAATCAGCGTTTTATTAAAATAAGGGTGCTTTTTTGGCCAGAAATCAGTGCTTTAGGGGTATTTTTTAATTTTGATAACGAACGTATGCACCCCCCTAAATACCCAAGTGCCCCCCCCCCCCCCCCCCCCCCCCCCCCGGAGCGGGAACAATAAGATAGCGATACAAGCGCTCTGCCCATATGCGCTATTATAAAATCCCCGTCTTTATTAAATTCTTAATTGAACTTGCTGCTGCTGCTCCCGTTCACCGCTATCCAGGGCAATACCGTAATTGCGCTGTATAATGTTCACGCCATATTTAAGTGATTTACAGTATATGCCACATATATGATAAAATCGTCAAAGTCTTGCTTCATTGACAGCTGGACGTAGTGAAAGATCCTTTGCTTTCATCGCTCAGTGTCTGGATATTCGTTACAGTCAGAATAGAGCATGTTTGATTCTTGATCGTATAGAGGCTAAGTGAAATCCAATAATTGATACAGTGATTTTATTTACTAAAAAGAAAATATATAAAAACAGACAGAAAGGTAAGGTGACAACTATCGCTGAAATCAAATATGAACTATCAGTGCAGTTACATTATGAACAGTACTATGCTGAAATTAAGGGGAAACTTCCAATATTTGAACAAAAATGGTTAGATCTGATTCAAATATTAAGGCAAGATATTTAAAAAAGTTCTTATCTGACGAAGAGAAGGATATAGCATTTGAGATCTTTGTATCTAAATCCATAATCCTCCAATAGTCTACAAGCAGATGCATGTGTTGTGTGGTATAGGTGGCAGTATGTGTTTGTTTCTTTTTCGTTTGTGTGTGTTGTTAAGAAATAAAATATACATGCGTTTTGCAGAAATTAATAAAAAGTGCAATCCCGGTACTAGTGTCTGGTTATACGCTATTGTCAAAGAACAACAGTTCCATAATGGAATACCGTTCTTGCAAAAAAACACTATTTTGTCATTAAAGACAAATGAATTACCATACATGACAATTCATTCCCCATTGAGGACGAATGAATTATCAATAATAACAATTCACTTGCGATTATTGAAAATGCATTTGTCAAATAATGTAAGCTATTAATAATGACAATTCATTTGTCATTAGCGACAAATCGATTGTCATTATTGACAATTCATTTATCATTTATGACAAGAAGTGCTTTTCTGTAAAAAGGGCTTTTCATAAGTTCGAGAATAGCGAGTTTAGAGATGTCAAAACGGTCTTTACCCTGTGAAGACTATTGTATTTGGTAGTCATTATAAACGTGTATGAGTACGCGTGGAGTGGTTTCATGTTATTCTCACTGCATTCGTGGTTTTATTTTCACCAAGTGATGCGTGATAGTGTAACTTTAGGACCTTGGTTTTCGTCACATTTATGCCAATTGTGGCAAGCTGCCAGTTGCCCAAATCACTGGCAACTTTCTCACATGCCCAGGCAGAGGTGAGAGACAGCGAGCAGTCGGTGGCTGCGCCTTAGACCACACAGCCGTCAGAGCAGGCCCTCTCTCTAGACCACCACTTCATACACGAAGCCACCTATCGGTGTCTCGGCGAGCTACTCTTCCCGGGACTCTCCCTTCTCATTATGATTCTCTGCCTCCTCTCAGTTCTTATTGGCGGGGCCCTCAGGCCACGCCTATCTGGGAAGCTGTTTTGAAATGTTCATAGTCCGGACGGCCATGTTCGAAATCCTGAGGGCGGACTGAATATAATTCTCTATTCTGATTGATTATAATATAAATTTTGGCCCGGTATATTACTTTTGCCGCGGAAAATCGTGCCTTCCTTATTTGAATTTAGCATGAAGTATATAAAATATTTTAAGCGGACATAAAGTATATTTTTCCATATAGGAAGGAAAATTACTAAAGAAAAAAATTACTATGTGTATATATAGAATGAAATCAGGAGACTTCGTAACCAAACTGGTTCGTAACCAAACTGATGCGTACCCAAGTAGCTTCGCACCCAAGAGATTTCGAAGTCTCCAGCTTGCGCCTAGAATTCCGATATTTGTTTCATTTCTACAAACATGATACAAATCTAGTCATTATAAATTATTTGCCTCTATAATGTTAATGTTCTTTATACATCTGGTTCCCTCACAAGTTCATAAATAACTTGGCCCCGCCTTTTGACTATTGATGCTTTGCATCTACAACCGTACTTGTGTTACTTCCTATTATGTCTCGTATGTTACTGGACTGAGTCATACACGAAGCCACCTGTCGGTGTCTCAGCGAGTTACTCTTCCTTCTCATTCTGATTCTCTCCGTCCTCTTAGTTCTTTTGTTACTTATTATGTTTCGTATGTTACTGGACTGAATCAGTTCTAGTCACTGTATACTGCAGGCTAGATCACTGCACAGGGAGCATAACGTCAAAGACGTCCACTCACCAGGGCCTTTTGTGAGTCCTGACCAATCATGAGTCATATAACGAAAAACATAGTAATAATTGATAATAGTTATAATAATGATAATAATAATGATAATGATATTGATAATGATAATAGTAATAATGATAATAATAATGATGATGATGATGATGATGATGATGATGATGATGATCACGACACTGATATTGATAGTAATAATAGTAATGATATTGATAACAATGATAATTGAAATAAAACTAGTGATAATAACAATAATGACCTTTATTGGATTGTGTGATTTTACGAAAAAGACTGCAGGAAAAGGTACGGAATCGTTTGTGAGATGAAGTGCCTTTTCCTTCTCCGCCTTGATATATATTGCCAGTGAGCGAGGTCAGTTTTATAATGCAGAGGCAGAGCGATTGGCATACGCGCTTGGTGCAGCTTCACAGCACAATCACATAATGGCGAAATTAATAGTTTATTCTGTTTAACTCTTATGCTACACAGGTAAAAGTTGACGGGCCCGTATACGGTCCCGTAACGGGCCCGAACGGGCCAGTTATAACGTGCTAGTTGCGGGCCCGTTTTCGATCCCTCAATATATAAATGTTCCAATGTCTTCCGCAGGATTTATACCATGTGACCAGTTAATACTTACCCATTAATGCTTACCCCATAAAGCTTCACTAAGTTATCTGATCATGCACTGACAAGAGTTCAATGCTTTTCATATACTACAAACTGATTTCTGACCTCTCATATAGATACTATTTGCACGCATCCCAATCCCAATCTCTGTAAGTATCAGTGCAAAATGAGTAATGCTTATAATATGAAGATCCTGCTCAATTGATCATTTTGGAGATATTGAATATATAAAACATATTTTTTATAACATTTTTAAAATTATATTTTAGAAGAAATTTTTCTTTTAAATATTTAGCTTTTTATGATAAAAATATTGAAAAATATGTTGTAAAATATGGCCACCAGATGTCTCTGCTAACCCGCTTAAAGGGGCCCGTTACAGCTTGAAAACCCGTGAGGGTCCGGTCATAATTAGCCCGTAATGGGCCAATTACTGGCCCGTTATAACAGGCCCGTAAAAGGTTCTGAGCGGACCCGTTACGAGCCCGTTGAAACAACGTGCTCGTACGGGCTCGTCAATTTTTACCCGTGTACTGGTGGCTAATTTTGCCAAATAAAAAATTATGCAAAAAAGCTGAAAAATGACTGAAACCCTGGCAACTGGGTACTCATCTGAGAGTTCTTGACGAGAGCGTTCCAGTGAATACCAACATGACAGGGTTTAGATGTTTCAAAAATCTTTCATCCCTGTACTTTGGACGAACGCAACCTTAGTATTAGAAGTGGTTAATTGCAATATTCCAATTCAGAGCAAAGGTTTTTGCGCTGCTGGATTGGTTGCCAGGTCCTCAGGCTGAGTTAGGTCTACTGCTCCTACCACAATATATACCGGGTGTCAAGTAGGTTTGATGTCTCTCAAGTAGGTTTCATGTACGAAAATTTCATTTTCATTTATTCACGAAATTGTTATGCATATGCCATGTTTTTTTCTTCGTTCAACTTTTCATATGGGAAGTACTCTCCTCAAACCGCAGATGCCTAACGAGCTATGCCGGGTCATCTAGTGCAGTTCTTCCCATCATACATTTCATGCTAATCCACATGGACGTCCTCCGGGGGGCAGAGGTTTAAAATAGTAATCGACTTCTCACTAACCCCCGACCCTCAGCCAGCTGAAAGAGCCAGTCAATCTTTGATTTAACCCTTCCAATGCCGAGGCTACTTTTGTCCTAAACACAAGGAGGCAACGATGTTTGATAAACATCTAAACCCTGTCATGATGGTATTCATTGGATAGCTCTCGCTGAGCACTATCAGATGAGTACCCATTTGCCACGGTTTCAGTCATTTTCTTAGGTTTTTTCACCATTCTGTATTGGCAAAAATAGCCACCAGAAGCATAAGGGTTAAACCAGAACAAAGATTGATTTGCCATTATTATCAAGCTGCACCCAGCGCTTATGCAAACTGCCCTGTCTCAAGAGTGTAGAAATGATTTTTTTTGACACAGAAGATAAACTCTTTGCTAATCTGTTAGGTGTGTAAAACTTAAAAAATACATAAAGGTTGAATAAAAAAAATATTGTTGCGATTTAGCTAACGATAAAAGAACTGCCGACTGGTTGTCATTGATTGCTCGATGTCTCTCACCATTGTCCGGGGCATGTGAGAATGTTGCCAGTGACTTGGGCGTATGCGATGGTTTTTACCGGGCACTCTGGTTATCATAGCAACACTTACAACATTCTTGTCACGACTCAGCCGCAAAGAAATTCCAAATGCAGCGGTCAGTCGATGTTCAGTGTGGGTCAAACCTTGGATAAAGAAAAGAATGGATATGTAGCGAGAGATCAATTACTATATGCGCTATAGTGAGTAGCATAGCTACAAGGCTCTGTTATGATTTTACTTTATTATATATAGAAGCCTGCACCTATACTAGATGTGGCCTACTGTTGGCCATTTAGTTCACACATTTGCCACACGAGGGAGATTACTGTTAACATATTTCCAACTGAACTCCTAATACATCGCAGCGCCATCTATTCTCAATGGAAGACATTTAAATATGGCCTGGAAGGCAGGCTATGTAGTGAGGTGCTGGACTCATGCCAGGAGTCACTGACTGGCAGCAGGGCGAGGTCACGTGGGAACAAGGGCCAATCGGGGCTCTCGTATCGATAAACATCACAGAGAAAACCTTTACATTAGCAAAAGTGCCGTTATCTTCATTAAACTCAGTTTGCAGATATTCAAGTTTTAAAAATGACCCGTGTATCGAGTAGGGTTCTACCTTAAAGGACAATTCCACCATGAATAAAACATGGGCCCAAATAGTGTATTAGGGTATACTCAACTCATATCCAAGACCCCACAACTACCAACCTCCATATTAGAAGTTTATTGATGTTTTAAGTCATGTTTTGCCATGCATCTGGGGGCGGCCATTTTGAATCTAGATGTTGTGAGATTAGTTGCACAAGTGGTAGCATCAAGAAGCTGCCACAACCAGGCTGGGAGTGGGCCCTAATACATTGTGTCCTGTTTCTTCTGGTAGTAGGGACTTGACAGAGATCATATGACATGTTTATTGAGTTTACATGGACGCACTAGATTCGTAAAGTTTAAGATGTTAGAGTAAAATACTTACCCAATCCCATCGCTCTAGACCACATTCAGATAGTGCACTGATTGTAAATTATTGTTTGTTTGTACTGATTTACATTGTAATTGTTAAAAGGCAGGAAATGGTTAATCGGGTAGATACCAACAATTGCAAGCACTTCCCTGAGTTGAAAACACCCTGGGGACTTCAGGTGCTCAGGAAACAGCCATCTCAACACAATTTTGTTGATTGCTATTACCATTGCAGGAAGTGAATCTGAGGAGCTAATAATCAATCAGTCAGGTATTGCAATTGACCTGGCTAGTACTGTCAATCTAAGGAATACTTTCCCTGATGGGTTTGCAAGTCTAGTTTTGGGATTTTAAAACTCTTAAGGGAAGTCATTTGATATCAACCTTTTCCAGCTGTCATACAAACAACCAAAATGAAGAGTTGTATGACCCTGATGTTCAGGATATAGAATAAATAATCAACAAATTAAAGGGTCAGGCAGAAGCAAACGTATCCATTACAGATGTTAAGTGCACTTTTATCTCTCTCCCTTTCTTAGCCATTGTATTGTACCCTCTAAAGAGAAATTGTCATCCAACAACTTGATGTAACAGATCTGGCCTTCTTTTTTGTGCGATCTGGGCCCTTACTTTTCTCTCTTGTTGAATATGGCTCTGTGTGGTATTTATATTAAATGCTGTAGACGCTGCACCAGGTTTCAGGCGTTTAAATCTCCTAAATCCAAGTCTTGTTTGTAGTTCAGCCTCAAAACAAGATTCCTCAAAATGTTCATGACAAACTCTTTGGGCTCCACTAAATGAGTAGTTCTTCACTGTCCATCTTGTCCCAATTTTGAATAGCCATCCTGCTGCAAAATGCTTCTTTTCTGGTATAATCCTTGGGTTAGGAATGGAGAAAAAGGAAATCCCCTTTCCTTTTCCCTAGTCAGATCTGTTATATAGCATCCATAAGCAGCACAAATCACCATTTTCACAACATAGTTCTCCCAGTCTCATATGCACACTATACAGTATGTGGCAGCTCTGCAGACAGGAAGTGTGTTTGTGACATCATGAACTGGCTGTCAGATGGATTCTGGCAGGGCATTGTGGGATACAATGGCGCCCATGGTGTTCAGCTGGGATGGCTGGTTGGGGGTGGTAATTAAGTGCAATTTCACAGGTAGGGAAGCCAAACAGTGTTCAGGTGAACAGGGACAGTAAAGTACACATATCAAAGTATGTTCTCAGCATATAATAGCCTGAAGGTGTAATTGTCCTTTAAACCAATAATCAATAACAACTGTCAGTATAATATTTCTCAAAATATAGCTTTTTATCAAAATATATTCATATAAATCAGACTTATGTATATATATATATATATATATATATATATATATATATATATATATATATATATATATATATATATATATATATATATATATATATATATATAATATATATATATATATATATATATATATATATATATATATATATATATATATATATATATATATATATATATATATATATATATATATATATCATGTTAGTTCTCTTGGGACTAGATTTCCAGTGTGGAAGAGGAAGGAAAAGAATCAGACAGACGACCACACAGCACGCTTCCTTATCTTAGATTCCATTTATGTATCGTGTTCTCACAAGTTGCAGACGACCTGTGTGTTGTGTTTCCCGCTTTTTATCGTAATACTTAATCGAGTGCCACTCTCTGCCGACCTGCCAGTTGGGAATATGGCAAGCATTTACCGCCAATCGTCGTGGGTTTCTAACCCCTTTATATGCATATATGTATATATATATATATATATATATATATATATATATATATATATATATATATATATATATATATATATATATATATATATATATATGTATATATATATATATATATATATATATATATATATATATATATATATATATATATATATATATATATATATATATATATATATATGTATATATATATATATATATATTTATATGTTTATATATATATATATATATATATATATATATATATATATATATATATATATATATATATATATATATATATATATATATATATATAAACACACATGATGTATATATATATATATACATATATATATATATATATATATATATATATATATATATATATATATGTATGTATATATATAAATATATATATATATATATATATATATATATATATATATATATAGAGAGAGAGAGAGAGAGAGAGAGAGAGAGAGAGAGAGAGAGAGAGAGAGAGAGAGAGAGAGAGAGAGAGAGAGATATGTGTGTGTGTGTGCTACACAAAACATTAATGAATACAGCGTTCAGTGTCAATACATATGTGTTAAAAATACTATCATGTTCTCTACATCAGGGGTGCCAACATTTGGATTAGTACAACCCTGTTTTTCACAGGTAAAGTAAATATGTAGTTGCAATTATCTTCATGGAGAAATTAAGATAAAGGGCAAGGGTTAAGGACAAATTTTCAAGAAGACATAAATGTTTATTAGATCTACATATACACCTTAAGGCTTAAATGAAATGACAAAGAAAAAATGTAGTAAATGTGTACTAAATACATATATGACGGTTGGAAAGTGTCCCTACCTTTAAGATTTGCCGGGGCAAAGGAAATAAGATAGTAAGTATAGTAGAATCTGCTAAATTCTGTGCATTTGTAAACATTGAGCGCGTTTAATGAGAATCAGGTAAATCAGTGATTTCTGTTACCTATTTGTATTTTTACACCATTTCATATCACCCTTTTTAGGTAACCTTGTTGTGTTGTTCTGGTTGTATCCCAGGGTGAAGACACTTCGGTATTTAGGGGGTGCATACGTTATCATTATCGTTATCAAAATTTTGAAATCCCCCTAAAGCACTGATTTAGCGAGGTTCAAATCTATACATTTGGGCGAACAATTGAGTTAAGGTGCAAGGTTGCAAGCTAGATAAAAGGCCCGTCCAAAAACACACCTCAAAGCAGCATTATCCTATAACTAGGTGTATCTTCAGGTTCCTGGGTGCTATCAGGTAGAGAATATCCTCGCCAATTGTCTTTATTCAATCCATATTCTGTTTTATTTCAAAATTTACAACTTTTTTTTCAAATGGCATAATCTCATTACCTACGCAGGTGATGGTCACTACAGGTTCACAGATACCTTAGGGATGTCATTGACTATGCCCAATAAAAAGTATTTTTTTGATTTTTTACTGCTAAAGATTTTTACGGGCCATAAGATTTGAAAAATTTAGTAAGATATCGTGCGTGTGGAGCCCATACACCAGTGGTGGTTCAGCAAGGACAGTCCCATGTGGGCTAGGAACAAAAGACAGTTGTACAAAGACACCCCTCAGTGGTCGCGCGTCACAGTCAAAACAAAGGCGAAGATCTGGTTTGCTATAAATAGTTGAACATTTTTCTAGCTGTAAGAGGTCAATGCACTTCGGGTCAAGATTTCTCACTAAAAGTATCAATGTTATGGCCTGTAAAAATGTTCAGGAGTAAGAAATCAAAAAAATACTTTTTATTGGGCAAAGTCAATGATATCCCTAAAGTAACTCTGAACCTGCAGTAACCATCACCTGCGTAGGTAATGAGATTATGTCATTTGAAAAAAAGTTGTAAATTTTGAAATAAAACAGAATATGGATTGACTAAAGACAATTGGCGAGGATATTCTCCACCTGATAACACCCAGGAACCTGAAGATACACCTAGTTATAGGATAATGCTGCTTTGAAGTGTGTTTTGGGATGGGGCTTTTAACTGGCTTGCAATGGTACCCATCACCTTAAGCAGTTTGACCTTTCAAAAAAGTTATTGCATTGATTTCCAAAGTACTTGTTTGTGTGAATGAGGTTCTGCCAACTAAGTGCATTGGGATTGTATCCAACAGAGAGTGGTCAGTTGTCACCTTTGCTTGACTACTAAATATATATATATATATTTGTTTCCGATGAGAACAAGGGTAATCATGTGTGTATACAGCTCTTGTAGCATGGCCTGCCCTCTTCAGCCAATCACAGGCCTCGAAAAGTGTGTTCTTATTTCCTGAAGAACACGGTTAGCTGTCTTTGTCTCACCCACACAGAGATGTTCACTGACCCCAGAGGCTTTGTCCTCTGTAGGAGTGGAATTTTGAATTTGAATTTTGTTTTTCGTCACATTTGTGCCAATTGTGGTTAATTCGTGACTGGAGTACCCGGCGAAAACCACCGCATAGCCCCCAAGTCATTGGCAACTTTCTCACATGCCCAGGCAGAGATTCGAAACCTGGCAGTGGTGAGAGACAGCGCACAGTCAGTGGCGGCGCCTTAGACCACACGGCCGTCAGAGCAGGCCTTGTAGGAGTGGAGCAAGACAGCTTGTAGCATGGCCTGCTCCCTTCAGCCAATCACAGGCCTCGAAAAGTGTGTTCTTATTTCCTGAAGAACACGGTTAGCTGTCTTTGTCTCACCCACAAAGAGATGTTCACTGACCACAGAGGCTTTGCCCTCTGTAGGAGTGGAGCCCCTGTGGTCAGTGGACACCTACCTGTGGGTGAAACAAAAAGAGGTGAACCGTGGTCAATCGGGAAAGCACACTTGCGGAGATACCTTTTATATATATATATATATATATATATATATATATATATATATATATATATATATATACATATATATATACATATATATATATATATATATATATATATATATATATATATATATATTCATATATATATATATATATATATATATATATATATATATATATATATATATATATATATATAGAGAGAGAGAGAGAGAGAGAGAGAGAGAGAGAGAGAGACCATTATTCTGCACTGAAAATCAACATCATATAAAATCTGTGCGTCTCTGATGTGATAAGACACTACAGGGAAGGCCGTAGAGCAGGGTATTCTGTTGGATATTGACAATAGCCGAAATAAAGACATCTAAACATGAATCTACCATGAGGTATGATGTGTACCCCCACACATAGCCTAGTCCTAGGCCAAGAAAATTTATCACTTCTTTAATAACTCACCTAATGTTTATATACCATTTTAAACTGTCTACCCATATTTAGTTCTATATTGGCTCACCAGGCGATCCAGCAAGGGTCTATTTGGATTTCTTGGCCTAGTCCCAAACTTGCTTTATGACCCTTGGGGAGTACTTACTTAATATGCAAGTAGGTGAACCCGCACAGCAGGGGAGTTGGCATCAAACGACCTGTTATCACAGCATTACAGCTGTTCCTGGAAATACAGGGTATTTATTGTTTTATATATATATGCTGAGCAGCCGTGTAAGTTCAGAGTAGCCTGCTCAGTGTGGCAGAGATAGGAGGGGCACTCAGAATGTCCACCCCTTCCAAAACTCCAGTCAAGTATTCTCATTGACTGGCCCTTACTCCATCAGCTAAAATTTTCTGTTTCGTATGTGGAAAGACAGAGGAACGAAAGAATTGCAGGAGGCAGCTTTGCTGTAACTCAGAAAAGACTGATGTCTGCAAATTCCTAGAGATTGCATTGAAATAACAGTCACTGCAGCAACTATTGCATTGGCAGGGTGCGAACTGCTTACAAGGGGGATGTGCTAACCCCCAAAATTAAAAACCTTTGAGGAGTCTGTTTCAGAACAAAAAAAATACATTGGGGGTGGAGTGCATTGGGGTTGCTAATCATTGTGGAGGGGGGGGGGGGGGGTAAACTTGGAAATCAACAAGAAAAGTAATGCATTTAAATGAGTGTTCTCAAATCCAATCAGTAGTGTGTATACAGTGGGACCTGTCAAATTGAACACCTGTGTACATTGAACAATTTTTCATGTCCCGGCACACTCCCATCGAAAATCAATGATAGGCTACCTGGATACATTGAACACCTGTCTACCTTGAACATTGAACACCACATTTGTTCCCGCAGGCCACATTTAACCTGTCTACTTTGAACATTCTGCACTGATTTGAAACTTTTCACTGAAAATGAGGTAAAATGAGATATATTAGATTAACTGTTTTGTTAAGTGATATTTTTCAAATACTGAATATGTGAAGTTTTTAACTTAATTAAGAAAGTGATGTAAAGGCATAGTAGATTTTGCGATAAAATGATCATGTTTCTCTAATTATCCTTGATTTTGTTTCTATTTCACCCGACCTCCAAATACTCAGAACCTGGATACATTGAACACCTGCGTACATTGAACACTTTTTCCTTTCCCGTGAGTGTTCAATGTAGACAGGTTCACTGTATTTACCAAATATACTGAGGCTGACTTCCTATTAATTAAGCTTTTTTTTAAATCTTGTGGGAGGGGCTCAGACAAGAAAAATATAGGGAGATACTCAAAATAATTTAAAACATGGTGGGTTTAAGAATGATTTTGCAAAATATTTGGTGGAGGGTTGATGGTTATGTTCTGATTAACATTTCTTCTTTAAATATTTTCCTATTTATACTTAAGCTTCAAAGTTTCCATTAGAATTGTCAGACTGTCTAACCCCTATGAGTGATATGGGGTTAAAGTAATGATTTTTAGAATTATCATAAACAACCATGTTTTTTCATCCTAAAATGGTTTATTTTCCCGTCGTTTACATAATACTAACATTACAACTAGAAATAACTGCCGCAACTTGAAAATCTTTCAATGTTGCGTATCCAACACAATCCTTAGCAGTTTCTATATAGTTCTGCATCTTGCTCTCTAGATGTTTCACTGTGAGTAAACAGACTTTATACCTGTTTCGCAACTTAGCCCTCTAAGTTGATGCACAGGGCACTCTATGCATACTGCTAATGGGGTGTGAAAAATCATGAGTACCCGTTATATCTTAGTTTCCTTAGCAACCTATTGTCACCAGGGTGCTTCATGTGGGGATTCTGAATATCAATGAGTATAGCAAATTTGCTATACCCCTCCTTTACCTTAAGCATAGGGAACATATCTAGGTCAATGTTTGGTACTAGTCTATGGTTCTGACTGACCAGGGTGACCACCACTGGTGCCATCTATCAACAGCATCTAAAACTAACACCTAAATATTGAACAAAAGATAGGCCAGAACAGAGAAAAGCACAATATAAGTAAATCATAGACTAGGAGCTAGTCTACCCCACACACTGCTCACCCGAATATCCTACCTTCTCCATTGCCAGAGCGCTAAACTATGTGTCCTATTAACGTCAGATAATCGAGAGGAATCTGCATGCCTTCCCATCCCTTATCCTTCACTATTCCTTTCCTGTACTTCCTGTGTTCTGGAGCCTACCTTTTCTCGGCCTGAGATTGGCTGAAGGGAGCTGGCCATGCTACAAGATAGAAAGAACTACTCGGGGCCTAGGTCATGGGGGACCACCCTCGGTTCCCCACTCGTGCTGCGCACTCGTGCGGAAACTTGGGTTTTCCCCCATAACCCACGGCCCCTCGTGTTCTTTCTATCACTTATACCACAGTTGCCTGCCTTCCACCAATCAGAGGCCTCGAAAAGTGTAGGGTTATAGGACATAGCCCACACTTTTCAAGCCTTTTTTCTCTAAGCTGCCTAAATCCAAAGGTGTTACCCAAGGGTATTTAGCAAGAGTGCTCTGCCAAGCTTTTCTCGGCCCGTGATTGGTGGAAGGCAGTCAACTGTGGTACAAGCCACATAGACTCCTCGGAAGCTGTGGTGTATGTGATACATTCGGGGCTACTCGGCTCCGCCTCGTAACACCTTGGGTATATCCCACACATCTATCACATATGTGAATGTTAGGCTCGTCGTGTGAACACAGACAGATAGAGGCATTGCTAAGGTCTCCAGGTCAGTTTTGATTGAAATCCACCATGATATACTGCAAGAGGCGATTTAAGCAGCGTGCAGCAATCATTCTGACCCTAATATCAACAGTATGCCTCTGGATTTCTGTTATCCCCACGCATCAGAACGAAGCCAAACTTGAAGAAGGAACCCCTGACGTTGTTTGGATACGGAGAGGAATATTTGAAGCGTATGGCGATCTCAACTCTGACAAGGGTGAGCAAAGTAAGTGGATGGGAGAACTGGAGAAATTCATACAAAGTATCCTACTGCACAGGCGACTTTTGCTCAATGGCGTATCCCTCCCTGGTGAAAAAAATACTAGAGGCGGATCCGGAAGTACAGTTACAAGGTCTGTGCTATCACCGGACATGAAAGATTTTTTTGAGGTGGCAAACCAGCTACACCCGCAAATGAAAACGTTCATTTTTGGCAAGCCGGGGGAAGCAAAAAGTTACCGTGTGCTGAACAACACGTTTGATTGGATTTGTGATGACCGACTGTATAATCACTTGACCACTAAAGAGAAGCACCATTTCCCCGCCTGGTATCCGAACGCTTGTGAGAAAAACATTTCAAACTCATTCATTTCTCGCTACGAACTGGACGACCTCTTTTGGCGCGGCAAAAGAAAGCAGGATCTTTCGCAGGACATGATAAGAAATGCTGATGGCTTACTCGTACCAACTTTCATGACCATTGTCGCGAACGCCACCATATCCCCACTGGGGTACGTGTTCAGCAAAAATGTGAAATTAGCCCACATGCAATGCGCGAGGGACAACTCGTTAAAGGTACCAAACTTTCCACCAAATGTACCCTATTATGAGGAGGTGTTTGTGATCTCGCAGTACTGGGGAGAGGCAGTGTACCACGCCATAGGGGAGGACCTCACCCGGGCAGGACCCTACATATCATTCCTAAAGCAGCACCCGAACATCAAAATCCATACGGTCAATTTTAAGCTCATAGGGAATTTTCTCTCTATTTTGGGTATCGACAAGAGCAGGCTTGTGGCCAAAAATGTCCGTGCGAAAATTGTCTACGTTCCCCAGGGCACCCCTTGCGGCAACCCGCGTGTTTTGGGTACACAGATGCTTGCCAGGGCATTGCGGGTGCAAATGCTGAAGAAACCGATAGTGGGAATGAAACGCAACATCGTACTCATTCGGCGCTCCGGTATGCGTCGATTTCAACATCACGATGCAATCTTAAAAACGATTCGGGACATCGCGGAACCGCTTGGATACAACGTTACCATATTTAAGGATAACCCCACCCCTCCTTTCCAGGAAGTGGCCGAGATGTTTTTTCGAGCCACACTCGTCGTGGCCCCCCACGGAGCAGGGCTAGTAAACACTATTCTGTGCGAGCCGGGCACGGTGGTTATTGAGGGGTTGTGCCACTTGCCCCATACTAACATGTGCCACAAACACACGGCAGTCATAGCTGGACTGCGCTACTATGGTACCGCCTCCTATAGCGGCTGCGAGGGCGTCAACAATCTCAAGCCTTCAGACATAGAAAAACCACTCAGATTATACCTGAACATGTTGAAATGATTGCATTTATTGTCGGCCATTTTCAGTTGATTTGCAAACTAGGGATCAACCTGAAAACTGAGCCCGGTAGACAAGAAGATGTTTGATATCAGCATCACGAAAAATGACTTAACCCTTATGATGCTGGTGACTGATTTTCCCAATACAAAATGATGCAAAGAACCTGAAAAATGGCAGAAACCCTGGCATATGGGTACTCATCTGAGAGTGCTCAACTAGAGCTTTCCGATGAATACCAACATGTCACGGCTTATATGGTTATACAAAATCGTTTGCACCCTTGTGCTCTAGATAAAAGTAGTCCCAGCATTGGAAGGGTTAAAATGTTGTCTTGCCACATTTGACAGGAAATGTCTATGGAATGTCTCATGAAGTCATGTTTGAGGATATGGAACCAGTCTTTCTTACTTCCCCCTCTTCAATCTGTTCCACAGCCGAGTAATCTACGGGCTGACATATTTCCATGGTTATTTGCGACTACGTCTCATCTTAGATAATTGAAACAAGTGGATATGAAACCAGCCGGTCAGCCTGAACAGGCTCGCCCCAACCAGTGTCAAATAAGAGCCTTAAGCCCCTTTCACACCAACTGGCGACGTCTGGCGATGCACTGGCGACCAACAATTTTGGACACATCGCCAATGCATCGCCAGACGTCGCCAGACAACGTGAGTACATTGCCATCACAACGCCAGCGCTCGTCAGCCGTCGTCAACGCTTCGTCAAGCTTGGCGATTTTTTTGGAATGTTCAAAAAAATCGCCAAGCCTCGCCAACGGTCGCCAGTGAATATAGCGTCGTCAAGTGGTTGTCAGCGCTTCGCCAACCATCGCCAAGCTATTCCAGCAGCTCGCCAATGCGTCGTTAACAGATCGTCAGTGTTTTAGACCTCCAAAGGTGAATCTCAATAGATATTTTAATAGGAAATATTGAGATAATATTAAAATTGTCAAAATTATACTTGAAGATTTGATAAATGGACCCTCTCTCTCTCCATGCATGGCATACAAAAGAAATTGAAAGAAGAAAGAAGAAAAATCAAATATCAGCATATAATACTAGTTCTGTGGATTTAAATAGATCTACATACCCAACTACTTTAGATGCTGCTATTTTACTTTGCATTTACATCTAATGCAGCATGGAGGAGAGAAAAGAAATGATACAAAATAAGATAAATTCCCCACCTATCTACCCTACTTTTTCTAGCATGTAGTAGAAGACAAACATATTTTTGTTCAGGCCTCATCAGCCTTTGGAGGTCCATTTACAAGAGTAAATGAAGAATGTCATTGGTGCCATCTTTGATAAAAGGGGAGGGACACTAGTGATTTAACATACTTTGATAATACCCTATCTCTATGATGAAATAGAGTTAGAAGATTATTGCTTTTCTGTGAAAGTTGTTCTTCAAGGTATATTTTCTTGAATGATGAAAGAGAGGGTGCCATTTTCATATCTAATAATTAGGAATTCACATTACTATGCCTTCATAAGTGTATGAGTGTTTAAATTGCTGGACTATGACTAAAGAATCATCTGAATGGCATACCTGTCAACATTCAACCATCCACAATCAGGAGATTACACGCGGTTCACTATTGGGGCCTATTTTGTGGGATTTTGTTTAATACCAATCCTGGCAACCGAAGTCAGGTTATAAGTTTAGCTTAGGAATGGGTTATCATATTTCACAGGAGTTTGCAAGTTGATAACCATACACATATATTAATGAAGTAACTTTTATTTCATAAAGCTGATATATTCACAGTTATGAAAAACACACAGAGAAAATATCATAAAACGATTATGTATACTTTCAAGATCAAATACTTCCATTTTCAACATATTATTATCAGGGGGTGAATATTCTACAAAGATGGCACTTGGGTGAGTGCAATATCAATTATTATGATAGAGGGACAAGTTTTGCTCTCCTTGTATACCTCTTTGATCACGTGACAACTCGGTCGCCACAACGTCTTCAACACATCGCCATGTTGCCAATATGTCTTCACCAATTCGCCAAGAAGACGCCAGTGGTCGTCATGATGTTCCCAGTGGTCGTCAGTGCATCTTCAGGAAGTTGTCAGCGATCGCCAGCGGTCGTGACCGAGTTGTCAGCAGATCGTCATATGTACGTTTATGTGTTGCCACTGGGGCGTCAATAGGTCGTCAATACGTCGTCAAGCAAATCATTTGGCGATGTACTGGCGATGCACTGACGATTTTTGATGAATTAGCAGTCGTGAAGACGGCGCCAGTGCATCGCCAGACGTCGCCAGTTGGTGTGAAAGGGGCTTTAGAATGGTGCTCTGCGCATGCCCAGCTGATGCTGGCGATCAGGTTTCTCTGTAATGAAATCAATACGAGAGACCTGATTGGGCCTTGTTCCCACTTGTTCCATATGATAAGTGCCAGATCAGTGACTCCATGCATGAGTCCAGCCCTTCACTATAGAGCATATAGTAATTGGTCTCTTGCTGCATATCCATTCTTTTCTTCATCTAAGGTCTCATAGATAGTCAATAAACAATGATATTGACTGTCATCTTCACCCCTGGTGGTTACTGAGATGAACTACAATTGTACCCGGCAATCGTAGGGGACGCTTGAAAAGCTCAAAACGATTAATCTAAACCAGAGAGCGATGTACAGTGTAGACATTTAATTCCTTCACTTAAAGCGTGGGCAAGCCCGGCCGTCATACCCGTTTCTACTTCGCTGCCGTGAAGTCTCTACCTCATGCTATCATTAGCATGTTCAGTGGGCGTACATTGACTAATTTTACGTGTCCAAGCACACTCCCATTAAAAAATAATGGGAGGCTATCTGGATACATTAAACACCTGCATATAGTAAACACTTACTCATTTCCCGTGAGTGTTCAATGTAGACAGGTTCCACTGTATATCTATCTAGAGAGAGAGAGAGGTACTTGCAAATAGTACAAGTCACGGAAGTTAAAAAAGCAGTAATAGTAGGAATCAAGACAAGGAATTGACTTGCGACTTTTAAAAGTCGGTACTGATTTGCGAACATGATCGCAAACAAGTACCGACCTTTTAAGACGGATCCGATTTTGTATTTGGCCAACAAAACGGATCCGATGATCGCACGATAGGTAAAAAAAATCGGGTCCTACCTGCCGATTTTAAAATTGTGCGATAGTCGGACTCTAGTGTGTTTGGGGCATTTTGCAATGTGGCCCAATTGAACAACCCACCCATTGTTACGGAAATACCATATATAAAGGCAGCCCTTAATTACCAATGCATGGTAACCTGTCTGACCACTACACCACTAACACACCTCAGCTGCCATATGCCCACTGGTAATACAGGCAACTCTGCTTAATCCGGACTGATGTGGACCCTAAATTTCTGTCCGGATTAGGTAAAATCCGGATTATGCGTATAGGAATTATTTGTATAGGAAGGGACTGGGAACTTCCAATCTGTCCGGTTTAGACGAAAATCCGGATTAAGCAGAGTTGCCTGTATAACTAATGCATATGGACCCAAAACAAATACATTTTGGTTTGTCTCACATCCATCAGTGAGCTACTATATACTGCCTATAGAAAACGGCCCATGCCTAGTGCATACCTTGCAAGAAGTAGGCGATTTGACGACACCGCAAAATGTCACGGTGTCAAGAAATTCCTTGATTTGACCTAGGATGCAGAAAATATGTTTGGTCCTCTAAGGTTTGACATTAGATTCTTCTTCATCCAAGGTTTGACGGAAAAGGGGCCAACAAAAAACACTTGTTTCAAGATAATTTGAGGGTGTCCTTTTCATTCCTGGAGTTTTCTGGATTCTAAATCGGCACATTAATTAGTTATCGATGATTAACTGATTAGCTAATACTAATCAGGAAAGATACCGACCATCTCCTCTTGAAATGTGCTATATGTTGTGAATCAAGGTCCTTTTTGAAGTAATCATTCTATTTATGTTATAAACATTTCAGGGCCATGAGTCTAAAAATTCAATAGCTGTCCAGTGGGCTGGGGCAACCAGAAATATTTTGGAATGAAGTATTGAAATGCAATATATGTTATATATGGAAAGTACCTTTTTCAGTTGTGGTTGCCAAGGGCAACCAGACATATTTGTTGGGCTTCTGTGTTGGAATGCATTGATGATATCAATATATACTTTTCTCAGTAATGACTATTTATTTCTGAAATACTCCAAAATCATTAGTATTAAAGTTACATGGTTGCCCTGTGGCCTTGGGCAACACAAACTATTTGGGGGCTAATTTTGAATGCATGTTATCAATGGAAAGTATTCAATACCCAGATTATCATTATTCTTCAAGATCATTAATATAAAATTTGCTCTGTGACCCAGGACAACTTGAAAAAATTGTTGGGTGCTATATTATGCATGATGTGTTATCGATGGAAGATCAACTGTTGTGACTTTATTTTGTTTAATCATTCAAGGGTCATCTGGGAAAAAATAAGATGATTGATTGTCCACTACCCTTTAGGGTAATCATATTTTGGGGGCAGTATGTGTATTTAATGTGCGCCTGAAGGCATCCTGGTTTGACCAAGGGCTGAATATTATATTGGAATAGATGTTGTCATATCAATTGAAGTTACTTTTTCAGTAATGACTCCATCTATGTCACAAACAATTAAAAATCATAAGTGAAGATATCAAAAGCGTGTGGCCAATGGCAAAATTATACTTTTGATGGCATTTTGTATTATCTCCAATATCAAGTTGAGTTCGTTAATAGAATATTTCATAGATATTTCATGTTTGACAAAAGTCGTGGTAGATTTGACAGAATGTCAATGACTCGTTATCTAGTTTTACATTTTTGGTGTTATCTTTTTTGTAACAGTTAAGTACTGTGCGCCTGTTTGATATACAGTATTTCCTCTAACGATGTAGTTGTTGTTTGTTTTATTCATAATGTATTACAAACCTATACTACAATTGAGCAATTCTGTGTTCCATATAGAATTCGCCCATATGCTAATGATACGTTAATGAATTATAATGCGACTTTCTCATGTCAAATGAGACCTGATACGTCAAGGATTATCGTACCTTACAGCACACGATTTTGGTAGAAATTTTACCTATGAAAGTAGGTCAAGTTAGAGACAGCATATCCATTGTTGACCTACTTTCTTAGGTATAATTTCCAAAGTCGTGTGCTGTAAGGTACTTTCTTGCATGAACTCCAAATTTTCCATCAAGTTTACCTAGCCATGCACTGTATTTACAAATCAAATGTGGCCTTTATTGATCAAGAAAATATCATTTGAGGTAAAACATTGCAAATCAGAAACTGTGGTCCTGCTCAGGTATACGCTCAAGTAGCTAAGTTAAAGGAAACTTATATTTGAAACACCAAGACCTCAGGAATAAGAAAACCATTGTTAGAAAGGGGGCAAGGATGCTAAACTCGGAGTTGGGTTATTTTGGGTGTGTCGAATGAAACTTTTTGATGTGCAATTTTTTTGTCTGTTTATGAGGATTTTGCAACATAATTTATTCATCCAATATGAGAACCAGTGGTATCATTTCAAAGAGCTATGCAAGAGTTTTTGCTTTATATCTAGTTCAAGAATGATTTAGAGTTTTAATGAATTCAATTCATCTTGTATAAAAGCAGAAATAAAAATTTAGCTGAACTGAAATTAGCAAATTTTGTTCAAACCGTCACAACTTTTTTGTGGTGATAGCTTGAGGGGGTGGAGTCGATCAATTTGAAGCACTGTAAGTGTCCCTTCCAATGATGCCATTGTTGTTATTCCTAAGGCGCTCACTTAAACATGTTCACTTCTGATACAATACACCACAAAAATGGCTTGAATTTAGGTACAACATCGGACTTGCATTGTTTTGAACAAAACAATTCAAGAAAGTATCATTGATTCAGTGTGTCAAACAGCTCACACTTGCATAGCCTCAATACCAGGCTGAATACATTTGTATTTCTGTATATTGCCTGCTTGCTGTGTTAATAACTACACTGTGCTTGCTGAGTCCAGTTTAGTTCTTAATTTCCACACCAGATGTCAATTTAATGGTATTAATAGCCACAAGAGAATTCAGCAGTCCTGCCATCTGGCAAATCTGAAAAGTACTACTATAATGACTTGACTAGTATCAAAATAATGACAAGAATAAGAATAAGCCAGCTCTAGTAAGCTAGGCTAACACTTGTAATGATGAAAGACTGCAGCAAAACACACATTATTAAGTCATAAGCAACGCACGCATGTGTCCTAATGAAAAGTGCAACAATCAGGAGAGAGAGAGAGAGAGAGAGAGAGAGAGAGAGAGAGAGAGAGAGAGGGAGAGAGAGAGAGAGAGAGAGAGAGAGAGAGAGAGAGAGAGAGAGAAACAGAGAGAGAGGGAGACAGAGAGAGAGAGAGAGAGAGAGAGAGAGAGAGAGAGAGAGAGAGAGAGAGAGAGGTCCAGAATGTGCCCTACAAAAAAATTAAAACAGATGAGTATTTCCACTTCAAGGAGTTGATCAGAGCTTGAAGAAACTAGGAGGTACTATCTGTAAGTATGAGCTGGAGGTAAACTAAAGGTAAAAGGTATTCGGTTAATAGTCTTGTATCCATTGAAGCGCTCACACGACCTTCCTCCCCTAGCAGGCACTGTACACACGGAAACCATTTCAATCCACCGGGGGATATTCCAGGGCAACTGGCAGCATATAGCGCACATGCTCTAAGCACTGCCTTATTTATGCTAGGTACCCATTTTGCAGCGGAGTAGACAGAAGCAATTTGGAATAAACTGTCTTGCCCAAGGACAGACCAAAGAGCCCTGGCCGGGAGTTAAACCAGCGACCCTCTGATTACTAGTCAGACACCTAACCAACTGAGCTACTTTGTCCCCTACTATGCTATAAATTGCAGATAAGTGTTTATTATCAATGGCATTATGAACATTTCTTTGAATTTTACATTTCGTTGATGGTTCCACTGTTTTCACTGTAATAATAAAAAAAATTCAATATAAAATCTCTATATTTCATCAGGAATTTATGATAGGTCACTAAATCATCCAAAAATGCAGCCTAGTCCTAGGCCAAGAAATTTATTTCGCTTCTTTACTTACCTTATGTTTATATACCATTCTAAGATGTCTACCCATATTTAGTTCTATATTGGCTCAGCAGGCGGCCAGAATGGGTTCATTTTGGATTCTCACTGACCAGGGTGACCGCCATTGGCGCCATCAATTAAAAGCAACTAAAACTAACACCTAAATATTCAGCAAAAGATAGACCAGAACAGAGAAAAGCATTATTCAAGTTAATCATAGACTCAGGGCTAGTCTATCAAAAATGATGCACCCTACAAGAATTTAAGCAGGGGTGTCAAGGTTTTTAAATGGGCCCTAAAGGCTCACATACATATCAGCTTATATGAAAGTAATACACTTCAAGAACAGGATGCTGCCATTCTTTTTCTCTCAGTGATCCCATGAGGGGAGATTTTTGCATATTGTCATCATCCTGCCCAGCCCCTGGCACCAGCCATGTTTTTCAATTGGGTGGCAATCTGCCCCTAGCTCTGTGCTTATAACACTGACCACAGCAGGGGGTGATGACCCGGATTCAAAATAGCGGCGGCCTTGGCTCAGAGGAGGTGCTATTCACTAATTGCAATTTTAGATTTCTCTTTGTGTGGAGCTCTAGGGCTTCCCTGTTTATGACAGATGTTGAGCTATGTTCATGAACTTTCATATAAACCTATGATTTGTTCTACCCCAAGTTCCCTTTTAACCCATTCACACTTTAAGTTCCTCCAGAAGTATCGTCTGCAACTCTCATACTTTTGAAAATAACTTGAGAATAAAGCAAAAGTTCACAAAATATTTGAAGGAGAGTTGTTGTTTGGCTTCTGATTAACATTTCTCCTTCAAATATTTTCCAAAAAATACTTTTGTTAGAATTTTCTTATCAAAATTGTCAGGCCTGTTTTGGCCGCTGTGAGCATTAATGGGTTAAGTCCCGGAGTCTGCAATTAGCCCTGGATCACAGCAATGATTGGACAGCGCTGTGCAAAAAAATTGAATCGAATATTGTCACTAGGTGGCACTAACATCACGGCGTTGTGGCAAAAATGATGACAAATCACTCCATAGGGTGATATCAATAAATTGAGGTAACACCTTTTCCGAGTACTATCTGTATTTATAAATGCTAGTGAAACATTTGACAGACTCATTCCGTCATGCTTTCCGAAAATTCAAAGAGCGCGTTGAAGCAATAAATTAAGTGTTTGTCTTGTTGCAAGTTTTTGTAATCTGTCGCATACTGGTGCAACAATGTGACAGTTGGACACCCCTGATTCAGGGTTTAGAGTAAATTTAATCAAACAGCAAATGAGAAACCTTTATTCATTTCATAACAAGGTCATGAAGACATGTTGGGGGATGGGTGAACCCAGAAATGACACTCAAAATCGGCTTTTAAACTTTATTTTCTGTTGTAAAATCACCTACATGATTTACGGCACAATCGGTACAAAACAGCAGTATGTTACCCTTCCAGTGCTGAGGCTACCTTCGTCCGAAGCACAAGGACGCACATATTTTTGAAAATCATCTAAAACCTATCATGTTGGTATTCATTGGAAAGCTCTCGCTGAGCACTTCCAGATGAGTACCCATTTGCCAGGGTTTCAGCCATTTTCAAGGTTTTTTGCATCAGTTTGTATTGGCCAAATTAGCCACCAGCAGCACAATGGTTAGGATGAGGACACAAGTGAAAGATAACATCCAGACAAATTAAATCAAGCTATCTATGCAGAACCTTCCAAATAGAGAACATTTGGTTCTTGATTTCAGACACTCGAAATGGAGAACTACAAATATGAGTAGACCACTAGGAATGTTCATGTTGAGGTTTTTGCAAATTCAACCATTTGATGTAATGATCAACTAAGATTTCTACCAATTCCTCTGCAAATTGGAGACAGGACAACCAATGGCATTAGTAAAATATCCAAATATCCAGACAATTGGCACAGCTGAGAGACACTTGATACATTACTAGATGATCAACAAGGCATGCTGCTATCATAGATTTTATATATATATATATATATATATATATATATATATATATATATATATATATATATATATATATATATATATATATATATATATATATATATATATATATATATATATATATATATATATATATATATATATATATATATATATATATATATATATATATATATATATATATATATATATATATGTGTATATATATATATATATATATATATATATATATATATATATATATATATATATATATATATATATATATATATATATATACATATACAGGTGAATTTGGATATGACAGACTCAATGGGACCAGGAAAATTGGTCCGTCATATGCAAAATCCGTCGTATACATATGACGAATACTTGATATGCATCGGACTGGGACCAAGCATATCGTCCGTCATATGCAAAAATCCGTCGTACAGTGGTCCGTCATATCCAAGTTCACCTGTATATATATTTATGACTTTTTCTGTAATACGAAGAGGATATGCATATACAAACCTAACTCTGTACCAGCAGACTCGTTATCACTAACAGTCACTGGTGATCATAGAATTGACATCTCTTGAGAACCATGTCTCTTAGTCAATTGTAGTTCATGTTCATGTTTAGGTCTGAAAAATATACACCTTCTTAGCATTTTGATAAAAACTATGACAACTCTCCGCAGTCGGCAATTACAATCTTCTCTTTTGTTCTTCCAGATTGGGAGCCTTGTCCTTCTACTGCCTCCACAACGTTCATCCCCTCGACAACTGAGCCAAAGACGACGTGCTTGCCATCTAACCTGAAAAACAATTAAACCACATTAATGCACTACATGTGGACAGAAATAAATAGGGTAACTGGAATCTTGAGTAAAACGCAGGATAGGGCAGCGAGTATATTACCCTCAGGCATAGGCTTAGCCAGGATTTGGAAACAGGGTGTCCACATAGAGGTTAGGCCAAGAAAAAAATGTTGTTTGTTTCCTGTAACGGTCTGAAAAAAATAAGGTAGGTAAGTCGGTAAAAGATTATTTTTTTTTGCATAATTTTTTTTGTCAAAAATGCATGTTTTACGTTGATTGGGAGTTGGGAGGGTGGAAAAAACTTTAGGGTAGGGATATTTTTGAATAAAAACTTGTTAGGGTAGGGTTACAGGAAACAAACAACTTTTTTAGGCCTTATATTGACTTTTGGGTTTCCAAAGTGTGGTACAAAGTTCACACTACTAATGAAATAAACCCTATATATATACACAGATTTTGGTTTTTAGGCCAGTAACAGCTTTGTTTGTATCGTAGGAGTGAAACAACATACACTTTTTTCTATGAATACTCATCATAAGCAAATCCTGACCTAAATATTTCGGTGTCCAAACTATCAAAAAACAGTGTTCTGTGTGTCCAAATGACACGCTGGACGCATAGGTGGCTGAGTCCCTGCCCTCAAGCCTATCCTGCATGGATGCCCAAGATCTATACATGACAATGAATGCAGGAACACTCATACCGTTGCAGCAGGGACCTAGCCATGACATATCCTGCCTGTCTTTTGAGCAGGCAGTTTTCTAAAAAATTCCTCAAAGAAAATAAGTGTCAAATTACTGTCTCAAGCTATGATTACATGGGTTGACATTATACTAGCCCCAATTGCTTAGGCTTCTGAGAAACGACATACACCAGAGGCAGGAAAGAATGCAGTTGAGCAGATTTTTGAAATACATTTTGTGATAGCAGAATGCAGTTGAGCAGATTTTTGAAATACATTTTGTGATAGCAGAATGCAGTTGAGTAGATTTTTGAAATACATTTTGTGATAGCAGAATGCAGTTGAGTAGATTTTTGAAATACATTTTGTGATAGCAGAATGCAGTTGAGTAGATTTTTGAAATACATTTTGTGATAGCAGAATGCAGTTGAGTAGATTTTTGAAATACATTTTGTGATAGCAGAATGCAGTTGAGTAGATTTTTGAAATACATTTTGTGATAGCAGAATGCAGTGGAGTAGATTTTTGAAATACATTTTGTGATAGCAGAATGCAGATGAGTAGATTTTTGAAACACAAAAATGGAGCAGTGTTTGAAACCTGCTAAACCTACACGTACAAAAATTTTGGGCTCGACACTTACAGTGAACCGCTGGCCCCAGGTTTGTAAAATTCCCCAAAACAGCTTCAGGGCAGAAAAAACAGCCCTTAACAGGTCCTACAGGGCCAGTAAACATTATCAAAATAGAATCTAGAACAGTAATTTTGTGGGATATTCATTATTTAAGAATTATTACAATATCTTATTTCATGTCGAAGGAGAAACTAACACCCCAACAAGAATGCAAAGACTTTGTATGCAAATATAACTTAAGGACCAGTTAAAATTTCACAGGACCAGTAGATCCTAGGTTTAACTGGTCCTTCGGGGCCAGTAACCTTTCAAATTAGCGTTGAGGCTTGAAAAACTAATTAGTTTATGGCATAGGAAAAATGTGTAGCTTCCTGAACCCCAGAGACATTCCTCAGAAACCAGTTGACCTTTCATCCACTTACCATGATGTCTTGTCAGTACAGATGAAGAACTGGGAACCATTTGTGTTAGGACCGGCATTAGCCATAGACAGGATACCTGATAGGTAGAAAAATACATGTCAATATCAACAAGAGTATAGGAGTTTATGAACTGATCATAATGAGATTTTTGTAAACTTTGATTTCAATTAATTATTAAGGTCATTTACTGGGAAAAACCTTTAACCCCTCCAATGCTATGTCTACTTTCATCTAAAGAACAAGGACGCAAAGATTTTTGAAAACTATCTAAACCCTGTCATGTTGGTATTCATAGGAAAGCTCTTGCTAAGTACTCTCAGATTAGTACCCATTTGCTAGGGTTTCAGTAATTTTTCAGCTTTTCTGCGCATCATTTTGTATCCACCAAATTAGACACCAGCTACACAAGGGTTGTCCTAACATTGGCTTGAAAAGTATCATAATTTCCCATTTTGACAATAACACTCATCAGTATTCTGAGATTTTTGATGTCCACCAATTCAAAGAATAAATAATTGGTCATCAAACACTTAGGGTTTAGATGATATTTTTTTGTTGCATCAAATAAAAGTATTTTTTATTCACATTTTTTGGTTGATTTCCTAGCTACATTGATGCGTTGACAAAAGCTAAACAAACAAACCCCATTTTTGTAAACTGGGCACATTTTTTGCATGGTACATTCAGAGACACAAAAGTATGAAAAATATGAGCATAATCGATTTTGTCACGTCTGTCGAACATGTCCGTCTGGCTTCGCCACAGACATTTAATACTTCCCAATTAATCTTCCAAGCACTAAAAATACTACTCAGCAGGGCTTGAAATTTTTTTTTCATGGAGCCCAATTATTTCTTCAAAGGCTACCAGAAGGTTTTGTGTATAGAAACAAGTACATCTTTCAGCTCCCTGCAGAAATTTGAGGGAGCCCTGGGGTCCCAGCACCCCCTAATACAAGCCCTGTACTGCTTTTTTATACAAGAAAAGGCTATTTATGATTGAAACGCTTGCTATCTAATGCACCAGTTACTTATGCTAAGTTATTTGTGAGAATGAACTTGCCTGGCCCAGTGTGCTTTAAGGAGAAGTTTTCATCTTGGAATTTGTTTCCGTAGATGGACTTTCCACCAGTGCCGTTATGATTGGTGAAGTCGCCCCCCTGTAGCATGAAGTTGGGGATGACTCTGTGGAAAGAGCAGCCCTTGTATCCCATTCCCTTCTCACCAGTGCACAGGGCACGGAAATTCTCTGGAATAGAAAAGTTCATTAATGCATGATCAAGGTTATCTTATTAGGCCTAAAAAAGAAATTGTTTGTTTCCTGTAACGGTCCGAAAAAAAATAGGGTATGTAGGTCAGATATTTTTTTTTGGGGGGGGGGGGGGATTATTTTTTTGTTCAAAAATATGTATTTTATGCATGTTTTAAGTTGATTGGGAGTTGGTAAGGCAGAAAAAACTTCAGGGTAGGAATTTTTTAGGTAAAAACTTGTTAAGGTAGGGTTACAGAGAACAAACATTTTTTTTTAGGCCTTACAAATATTCATACTTATTTGGATAGTGTATAACCTAATCTTTGGCGCAAAAAAATCATACTAGTAGTATATTATTATTAAGCAGGAATCTGTCTACAAGAGCATGTTATTTACTATTTAGCATAAGGTAAAAACTGATATTAAAATAAAGGCATGTGTTTTATACTATTAAATGCATCTATAACTACTTTCATAGCTTTTAAATTGAAGCAAAGGTTATTTAATCATGATTAAATTGACAATTATAAAGCACTCATTGCTCTCTCTCTCTCTCTGAGCAGGCACCGACATAAGTACTAGCCCGCTTGCCCCGGCAAGTGATTTTTTGAAAAAAGGGCTTTCGGGCAAGTACATTTTAGTTTCACTTGCCCGAATGGGCAAGCCGGTTTTCTAAACACTATACACATTTCTTTTATAGTGAATGGCCCAAATACCCAGAATTTGGCCAGAAATATGCAAACAATGCAACAAAACTGAAAAGAAAATGGTTTTCAAATCTTCAAATCCATGATAAACAATACATGCCTTTCTCGCATATGTTATAACTTATTTCGGGCAAGTCAAAAAAATATTTCGGGCAAGTCAAAACCATTAACTACTTGCCTGGCATGGCAAGTTAGTTCTGAAAATTATGTTGGTGCCTGCTCTCTCTCTCTATCTCTCTCTTAAGTGAGAGGTATAGAGTTGCCTGTTTCTGTTGTGCTTTTGAAGACATATGTAAGCTTGCTATAAATACTAATCGAATCTTCAAGCGTAGTAATTGTGTATATGCCACTACTCACCAGCTGTTTTGGGTACAACATCAGCCCTCAGCTGAAAAGAAAATAACATATCTATTAGATTATCAAACCTAAGCCCTCAGCTGAAAGGAAAAATTATGTATATATCTATGAGATTTTCAGAGCAAAGACAATTTGACCATTTGAAGATGGACTCCACAAACTTAGCTACGTCTCAGCTATACATCTGCACAAGTGCACATGCAGATTTATAACCTTGCCGCGGGAGTTTGTTGCAAAGCTTGGTCCTTCAAGGCGGCCTAAGCTTTGGCAACAAATGTTCACCTATGTCTCAGCTATAAATCTGCATGTGCAGATTTCTATCTGAGACATGGCTAAGCACAGGCCTATGCTTAGCAGCCGACCTTAATCCCTATAATATATAGTTAATGGAGGTCATCTGCTATTATAAAAAGACCTTCGGCTTGTTCTTAATGGTCACACTATATTGTACAGGATATATTTAGAACAGGATTGTCGATCATTATAGCATTCTGGCATATAAAAAGCTGGTCATTATTGGCCACAATGCTGCAGACTGATCCGGGTTGCCAACCCGGACCTAGGCCCCGGGTTGGGATTTTGGAATTTTGCGCTCCACCTCAGATTTTTAAAACCATTTTTAAAGAATTAGACAGTGATTTTAGTAATGCAATCAAGTTGATGTGATTGAAAAAAGTGTATTTAGTTAAATAAAATACCCAAATACAGGGATGGCCTGATAAAATTCTGTACAACACAGGATATTGATTCCAGCCTGCACTCAGTGACCCCATGATTGCTGTCAAAGCGAGTATCAGAGCAGTTCGTGAAAGTGCCAAATTCATGTAAATTTTGGGTTTCAAGTTAATTGTTTCTTCTTTCATCATGCTATAATAGTGATTAAGTTAGCAGTGGAGAGCCGTGTGGCGACTTAAGCTTCGGACCTGCTGACGACGGGTTGTCAGCAGGTCCTCAGCTTAATTCGCCACCCGGCTCTCCACCACTAACTTAATCCCTATACTATAGTCTGTCTGACTCGAGTTTGGCAATCACTTTTGCCACTTTTTTGTGTCAAAACGTTTGAGTTTTCCATCCAAACTTGGCAAACATGTTGGGAGCACTACTATGTATATGTGTAAACATATTTTTTGTCTCAACTCCTCAAAATGTTGATTTTGCTCATGAGGTTGCATTGTAAAATGTGTCCATTGCCAACAATACCATCTCGCGTGTTTGTATTGTTCGCAACAGACAAACACGCGAGATCGTAGTGTCAGCAATGTGCACATTTTACAATAGGAACCAATGAGCAAAATCAACATTTTGCGGAGCTGAGACAAAAAGTATGTTTGTACATACACGTAGTAGTGCTCCAAAGAGGTTTGCCAAGTTTGGATGGCAAACTCGAACGTTTTGTCACAAAAAAGTGGGAGAAGTGATTGCCAAACTCGAGTCAGACAGACTATAGATATGCAACCAGCAGATCTTGCTCAACAGTCTTGGCACGAGTTCAAGTCCTGAGGCCGGTTGCAAGAGAATACTTATATTTAAGTGTAAGTCCACTGGCAGTCAGTCTTAAATTCCTGGGTAAGTGCACTCACAGGTTGAAAGAAAGAACTTGCACTTGAAGGGCACCTGACTTGGACTTAAACTTTGGATTGTTTAAGTGCAACTCGAGTTGGACTCCAACTTAAACATTTAAGTTTTTTCTTGCAACCCTCTCAAGAGGTGCGTTCTTATGGCAAGCCAAAGTGCCCTAAAGCAGATAGCTGTATTACTCTACTCTTCTAATCTACATCTCTGCCTAAAGTAAGCATTTATGGAATTCCATAAATGATTTATAGAATTCCATGAATGATTTATGGAAGTCCATTAATCATTTTTTCGAATTCCATAAGTCATTTATGGAATTCCATAATTGCACCCATTTTATGAAATTCCATAAATCATTTGTAGAATTCCAAAATTCATAACATTTATGGAATTTCATAATTTATGGAATTCCATAAATCATTCATGGAGTTCCATAATTATGCATATTGATGGAATTCCATAAATCATTAATCGAATTTCATTTAAATTATCAAAGGAATTAAAAAATTAAATGACATTTATAGAATTCCATAATTAAATGACATTTATGGAATTCAATAAATGATTTTTAAATTTCAAGTCGTCACTCTGAAGCGAGGTATTAGGTTCATTGAGGGGTTATCAATGTGCCTTATAGTTATACTAATTGGTATATGGTGACCAATCCATGTTCTCTTCATCTAAGACTTTGAAGGTCATTCAGTCAGGCTTGGGTAGTGGGGTCTAAAAATAGTATTATCACTATAACAGTCAACACTAAAAAGTTAAACTATTGGCAACTTCTTTTCATTGTCAAGATCTACTACAGTTGCGGGTTGTCAATGATAGGTATGGTATTAGTTTCATGCAAACTGCCCCTTTAGAAGTTTAGTGCATGTTTTCATTTTACAGCAGCGGACGCGGACTTCAGTGGCACATGTGATGGGACGGATGCCATGCTTTCTTTTGACCGGAGAAAACGACTCACCTCCATAACAATGCGTCCAGCTGACTTTACTCCGATGTTCACATCGAAAAATACTTTAGGGTTGGCAATCGCGGTGGAAAGCGACCTACGGATTATCTGAAAGAAAGGCATGGTGGCGGTCGGCTCTGGCCAGTACAAGCAGTAAATGTAAATGCAGGGTGTAAATGGCAGTCTTAGCCGAGACTAGACTAGTGCCAGTTCTCTGAGCTACTGCGTGCGCACACTAGTCTAATCCGTGACATGATCGTGACTGGCACTAGTCTATGTCGAGACGCATTACGCCGGTACATCTATTTCATTATCACTACGCGTAGTGAACACTTAGAGGAGATTTGCATTATTACGTGTAGAACTGGGAGGCGATAGAACTAATTTTGGTATCATAAATCATTTTTACCTGCTGGGATATCTTAATCATAGGTTGTTCTACATGAACTATAGATTTATTTCTGAGCGCGGAAGGAGAATCGTTTTACATTGGATCCTTAGGCCCCCTCTTAGAAGACCAACACATGGAATGGAAACCAGCCGGTCAACCTGAACATGCTAGCCTCAACCAGTGTCAACTAATAGTCGCTAATAGGTGCTCTGGGCACCCCCAGCAGGTGGTGGAGATAAGGTTTCTCTGTAATGTTATCGATGCAAGAGCCCTGATTGGTCCTTGTTCCCACGTGACCTCGCCCTGCTGCCTTATCTGGTAGTCCTGGCATGAGGCCAGCATGTAACTATAGGGCATATAGTAATTGGTCTCTCGTTACATATCCATTCTTTTCTTAATCCAATGGCCCCCTATATAACGAAATTTGAAAACCCCATTGCCATGTTGGCGGGAAAAGGACAAGCTGAGGAGTGGTGATTTCTTCCTATCTTTATCTAAGAGTATGAATCCACAGAATAGAAATGATACTCCGTGCATGTAATAAAGATAACTTAAGTCCATTTTCTACCACTACTTAAATGCAAAAATACAGATCCTCGTAGCTCACAAAAATATATATTTGTAATTGTGAAAGTTTGAATTTTTTTTCATGTTTTTCGATTCTAATTTTTATGTTTTTTCCAAAAAAATGAAGAAAAGATGAAAAATCATATTCTTCGTGTTTTCCAAAAATAATTTTGCTTTTCCATTTATAAAGGGAAAAAGAAAAAGTGTTCTTCCACTCTGAGGTCTGTCCTATGGTTATAACAATGTGGGTGAACAGACAAGATGTCTTTGGGTATTATCTTAACAGACAGAGGTTAAAGGTCAAACTAGTGTAATTGCTAAAACCTGTAAAACATCCATGAAACAGATCCCCAAAGTATGTGCCCCAAAATTCGGACGTTTTCCTAAATTTATGTTGGTACCAAAAATGAACTTTGAACATGCTTTAAAGTTGGTTTTGAAGGTATTAAATTTAGGCCTGGTAAATACGGGGAATTTACTGCTGCTCCAACAGTAGACCTAACAATGGTGCGCGTGGATATGAACATGCGTCACGTACGTTATCTGGCGCCAGTTCCTAGAGAAAACCCCGGGGGGTCACTTAGGCATTTAGGGGGGTGCATACGCTCGTTATCAAAATTTTAAAATACCCCTAAAGCACTGATTTCTGGCCAAAAAAGCACCCTTGTTTTTAAAAAACGCTGACTTTTCCCACTAAAAAAACACCCCTTCTTTTATCAAAACACTGACATTGGATGAACGGGAACACGTATTTTAACTTTAGATTTTATAATCCTCTGCCTGTTTAGCGGCAGCAGACTCGGTAGTTCAGACATAAACATCGACACTAACAACATCAGATGCATAAGTAAGGTTCAATTTTGTTGAACTACAGACTCGGAAGCCCAGTCACTTCAGGAGTCACTAGGCGTCAGAGCCGCGTATATTTCGTAAGGGGATTTTCAACCCCCATTCTTCGTATCTGGGTACAAACAAGTACCCTTCTTTTACAAAATCGCGGACATGCGGAAGTCCTAAAAAAGACCCCCTCATCCGCGAAATACGTAACGCGGGTGCGGCCCCCCTCTATCCCTGAGTGCCCCCGCCGGGGGGAAAACAAACGGTGTACGTCACAACACGCGTGCATTACCATTGTTGAACTAGTGCATAGGCAGCCTTTGGCTGACTTAGATTAGCTAGCAAACTTCAAAAATGAATTTTCTACACAAGGAATCATAAGAAAACGCGATTTTGATTTAAAAATTGCATAAATGCCCAAACTCTTTATTATACGACATCAAAAGTATATTTTTGACATTTGGCCGCCCACCGAATAGGAATAATCATTTGTTGCCACGGCGTGCGTAATTCGGAACACTGCAGGCGGTCGTTCAGCGCTCTGCCAAATTGAAATGTATTTTTTTTCTAAAAGATTGTGAAAAAGAACAGTCTATGACCTCATGAATAAAAGTTGCGTTGAAAATAACTGTGCTCTGTTCTTAATTCATGCCACGTTTCAGATCAGATATATATATCTTTAAAAGTGTCATAAGAATTTATACGGTGTGATTTTTTTAATAGCTGTTATGTATTTGCTATTGTTGCGTCAGCTCCTGCAACATCCAGGTTGTAAACCTTGCCGTATCACATGTCAATAAGTATCAGTACGATGCGATGGACGGAAAACAACGGCAGCACTGAGGTATGCGTAATTTTACTCTAATTGTTGCATGACGTGCCGTGACATGGTATGTGTCATAATGGGGACGTCACAAAGAGAATGACGTCACAAAAACTGCACGACAATGCATGTATCAAGTAATTGTTGTAACCATATAGCAATGATGGAATATGGTCCTGAGAAACGTACAGCTTGCGTCTTGGGGAATGGAAACTATACTCTAGAAAACTGTTAGTATTCCACTGAATTTATTATAAACGGGCTAGTTTTCTATAAACCGATGATCTGAATATACACTGTCGTGACAACAATAGCTATCTGTCACCAACGATGACGTCATTCTTTGTGGGAATGCTATTGTTGTATTTGTTTTTGGTTACCTTGGGGACGGCATTCGACGACGGCTACCTTGAACAATTTTGACCACAATAAGTTCGTTGCCGTACGGTCGCGGGGCCATACGCGTCCGATTTGCTTGATATTTCTGCCGGCCGGGAGAACAAAATGGTGGAGGAAGAGGAAAGTAAGAAAGACAGTAAAACAGGTAATTCAATATAGAGCGTTTAATTTTACGACTATTCATTCCGGTCTTACTAAGTTACTTAAGGTATCACAATTTTTCAGATTTCCGATCCGTTCAAAGTCTATAACCATTCCATTCAGATTTTTATTCAGAATAAATGAATGAATGAGAAAAAAGTAAGCCTAACTGAAGTAGCCATGTTAACATAAATGCTTAAAATTAAGAACATCATAGCTAAGCGTATTTCATAGGGAAGATTATCAATTATTTTTCAATTTTGATTCAATATCGAAGTTATGCAATGTAGAAGTTCTGATTCTGATTCTGATATGGTACAGAGCAAACTATTTGAAGTATTTCGATCCGGATTTAATATAAAATATAGAAGTTAGATTCGGTATACTTGACTTAGGCTGATGACGATCATGATGATGATGGTAATAATAATAATAATAATAATAATAATAATAATAATAATAATAGTAGTAATAATAACAAAAAATAATGATAACAATGATGCTAGTAATAGTTAATGCTAATGATATTCTTTCTTTATTTGTCAGATTTCATCTTTTTGGAACGATCGGAGGAGAGTCGAAAGTTGGTATCGCAGGTAGCGAGGTTGGAGCGAGATGTCTTACTGGTGCGCAACCAACTTATAATAAGGGGGATTTCTGGCTCAAATGATTGCAAAACACTTTCAAAAAATATTGCTTAATACAAATACTCTTTATATATTTCCATGGCCGTTTTTTTGTTGTTTTTCTCTGTGTTTTTTTTTGTTTGTTTCGGAGTGAAAGCTAATAGCGTGAGTGAATAGTCCCAAGTATTAGGTACTGTAATGGTGCGCAGCTTTCTCATAAACCGAGAATCTAATCCACACTATCATTAAAAGAAGAATCATGTCAAAGATAATTGAGTCCACCATTCGCTTCTTCTTTTATTGCTCACAAGTTAGCCAGTCATTGATTTATTGTTTGGTATATTTGCCTATTTGCTCACTTATTTGTCTCATTTTCGGCATTTTGTCATTTATCTGCGAAGTACTCATAAATACAGTGTAGACATTTAATTCCTGCACCAGTCGACCGGAAGTCTGCCAGTGCCTGGTTGTACAAACATTCCTAGATAACTTGTCAAAAAATAAGCTAAGCACATAATAATGATAATAATAATGATAATAATAATAATCTTTATTTAAAAACTCAGTCCAATGGTAAGGATCCTCCCTGAGGACCTTTGGTCACATCATTGAACCATGTAGCTTGCGAATCAAAGCCGTTCAGTTGTGAGGTCATCCATGTATCCATGCCCAGGAAACTGGGTGGCAATCGGGCGTTCGGTCGTGTATTATGCCCGGGCTGCCCAAGCACCTAGTGCAGGAATTACATGTCGACACTGTGCCATCACCCATAACAATATAACTTATCACATATACTAGTTCATACTCAATTATCTTTTATCTTTTTATCTCTTGTCATATAGGGATTTCATGCCATCCGTATCCAGGAGTATTTCTACCGGGTATTTGGATCGTTCTGTCTGATGGTGACGCCAGCCTTGGCCGGATGCATAATCCATTTTCACTCTAGCAGTGTCCGTCTATCACCCACATCTCTGGTAAACATTCAACCCTTCCATTTATGCTGAGGCTACTTTCATCCATTTTGAAAACCATATAAACATTAAAGCCTTAATGGCTGTTCCCCAGGGCAATGTGTGTATTTAATGTACGCCTGAAGGCATCCTGGTCAGACCGAGGGCCGAAGGCCCGAGGTCTGGTCAGGATGCCCGAAGGCGCACTAATACACATACTGCTCTGGTGAACAGTTATTATGGTTTTTATTATTGCTTCCCTGCATACGACGTTTCTTGTGGTGCAATTAATAGTATCTTGCGATATAAAGTGTGCTGATCAACAATAAGCTGCAGAGGGCATTATGAGGTGACATTTAATGCCCTGCGTCACAGGGCATTATGGGGATTTTATCACCGGTCACATGTTACAAATCCCGATTGCTGATTGGACAATCCAATGCAAGCACTAATAATGGCATTTGGTATTCATTGGATAGCTCACGCTGAGTACTAGTACTCTCAGATGAGTACTATTATGCCAGGGTTTCAGTCATTTTATAGGATTTTTGCATCATTATGTGTTGGTCATGTTAGCCACTAGCAGCATGACGATTAACTGTAGAGCAAATACTATCTTTTCAACACACTACCCTGTGTAGTGTATACATGCTCTGAGACATCTGAACATATTTACTCAGTTAGAGAAAATGGGAAATATCTGAAGAGGAATTAACTCATATGGAACAAAAATTAAGTCAAACATTTTTCAACAAATTACATGGTTACATAGATATGTCCAAACGTGACGTACCTTGTGTATTATTAAACTCATCTGGAACCAAAATACTTGTCAATTAATTTTCTACAAATTACAAAATACTTCAGTGACTTAGGCTTAACTAAAGTATCAGTTAGTCCGATTAATCGATCGTTTTGTCACGATTACTGATTGATCGATCATTGATGCAAAAGATTGATCATTTTCGATTAAGATCTCTGCTCACATGGTCAAAATTTCCATTCAAAAGGGGTCTTATTTACGACGGAAACCATGCATGATAGTATAACATTTTTGTAACCAACAAGAACTTCGAATTCCTGATTTTTTCAAAATTTAGGGGTAATCAACCATGTATCGGACACTGACAAGTGGGCATATTAACATTGACAATAATCGATTAAAATCGATTAATCGATCGAAAATTTAGACGATTAATTGAGCTGAAGTTATCCATTGAGTCTCAGCACTGAGTCTAATAGTATTTTAGTTGATATTATTTTTAGTCTATCTGTACATGAAATTGATGTCTGTATCTTGGACAGATTTTCCGCGATTCTCTGGTGACTCTATTGCTGAGCTTTGGCATGTGCGTCGGCCTCCCGCTGTTTGCGATGGCCGTACAGGAACTCTCCAAGGTCCGCCAGTACACAAACAACTATCTTACTCGACAAATGGACGACATATCTGATGATGAAGATGACAACGAGGCTTCACAAGTCGAAGAGGAGAAAGAAGATACTACAGATGGTGGTAGTCTTTTGATCGAAGAGAGTTTCGCCTCCGTACACGACTAAAAACATAACATAAACAAGTGATCTGCATCTTCGATCGCTTAAAAACAATAGAAAAATGGAATGACATTCTTCTGCTGAATTCGTCGGCTATACCCATATGCCTTGCTAACAAAGGATATGTCCTCTTTTTCAGAAAATAAATATTGCATTTCAATTGATTTCTCTGACTGAGGGCGAATGATAAAAATGAATGCTGTTTACCTTTTATACTGTATGAATCTTGTATTTGTATTTACATGGAAGTGAAAAAGACAATTAAAAACATGAAATCACAGTTGCTTTTGTAATACGTTGTTTGTTTGTTTGTTTTGGATCTCTGGATAGCATGTTACTTTTCGACCATCCTATATCATATGCGATATGAAAATTTCACTTACACCCTGTTTGAACGTTGGCCACATCTTGCGATTCACCCGAAGTCATTATTATCCCAAGAGGGTTAGCCAAGTGTGATTTCAATGCAATGACGGACGTTGGATCCCAGCGGGCACTGTACGTACAATGTACGTACATTGTACGTACATTGTACCAACTGTACGTACAATGTACGTACATTGTACGTACAGTGCCCGCTGGGATAGCATCCTGTACCTCACTTTCAAACAGGGTATTACGAATTTATCACAAGCTCTTAATATTGTGGGGTGGAGAGGGCTGGGGGTTTTGATGGACCGTGACAGACCTAGACTTGCTACAAGTCTGTGATATCTGGCTCTTTCACTGATCTGACCAGAGTTGATTTCACTCCAAGTTTAGTTCTGAATAAATCCTCAAGGGGAACACACTTCAGCTGCAGGACAATATTGGACAATTTACCAGAGAATTATACAGCCATTTTCAAGAATAGATACTCATTAACTAATTACAAAGGGGGAGGTATTGCTATCATATTCCATGAAAGATATGCAAAACATTGTGATGTAGTTAAGTCAAGCAATGAACATGTACTATGGTGCCATATTAGGAGAACTGCGCAAAAGACATCCTCCTTGGAAGTGTATATATACCACCTTAAAATTCTAAATATTATGAACCGAGACTTTTTGAAGATTTGGAATTGGAAGTGACCTCTCAGGGCGTAAATGACCTATCTATATGTTTATGTGGTGACTTCAATGCGAGGACCTCAGAGATTTGTGATTACATATCAGAGGATAATAATCCTCTTGATCATGGGGATAATGAAATATTTGTCTCTGGGATAAAATCACTCCCGCCAAGGAAAAATAAAGACAAAAAAACGAATAACTCTGGTACTGGACTGATCACCTTGTGTAAAACAACTTCACTGTTTATTGCTAATGGGAGAATGAAGGATGATACTCAGGGTGAATTGACATTTAAAGATAGAAGTTCCATTGATTACTTTCTGTTGTCAAAGGATATGTATCCGCCAATAACCCAATTTAATGTTCAAACTTTTAACCCTCTACTGTCGGATGAGCACTCAGCTATTGAATTGACCCTCTCCACACCCAATATTTGGCAAGAGAATACATTAAATGAAAATGAAAATGACATTTCAAGTCAGGATGGAGAGATTGGTTCGTTCAGGGTGAGGTGGGCTTCTGACAAGAAAAGGGATTATATTTCACAGTTAAGTGATTATGCAGATTTAGAAGAAGTGATAAACGAGCTCGACAGGCTGACTGATACAGTAAATGTGGATGTCTCAAATATTAACAATGTCACAAACCAGTTGACAGAGGTGTTGATTAATGGAGCCAAAAGCTGTGGTATGGTTAAACAAACAAATCCCAATAATAAACGGAATCACAAGAAAAAACATTTCAAGTGGTTTAACAAGGAATGCCTACTTTAAAAAATGGAATTTGAGGTAGCTAGACGAAGATGGCCTGATAATAAGAATGGGGTTAATTTAGAACAAATGAAACAAACTTCTAAAAATTACAAAAGACAAATAAATCGAGCAGAAGCGAATGAAAGAGAACACATTCTGAGTGAGTAAAAGAGTTACCAGTCCAAAGATCCAAAAGAATTCTGGAATGTCCTTAGAAATGGTACAGGAAATAGGAAAAAAGGTGATGTGGATACATTGACAACTGAAAATTTCTATGAGCATTTTGTCAAATTGAATGAGAATTTAGCAGACCAGGAAGAGAGTGAACCCACTTATCTTGGAGAAAGACAGGAAGAGTTTGGCAATATTAACCTTGACAATTCCAATCTTAATAGCCCATTTACTATTGAAGAATTAAGGAAGGGTATCAAATCCCTCAAAAATGGTAAAGCCAGCGGGCATGACAAAATAGTAAATGAGATGCTAAAAGCCAGTAATGATATGATGCTGTTAGCATATGTAAAACTTTTTAATATAATAATTGATACTGGTCACATACCTGATAATTGGACTATCGGTATAATTAAGCCTATGTTCAAAAATAAGGGTAGTAAAAATGATACAGACAATTACAGAGGAATTACTCTCCTAAGTTGTTTGGGTAAATTATTTACAGCAAAATTGAATACAAGACTAACAAACTTTTTAGAGGATAACATGCTTCTGCTTGAAAACCAGGCAGGGTTTCGTAGTGAATATTCTACAAATGATCATATGTTTACACTGAAATGTATCATTGACCTGTATTTGAGCTCTGGTAGGAGATTGTTTTGTGCATTTGTTGATTATAGAAAAGCATTTGACACAGTCAATAGAACTGCTTTATGGAAAAAACTACTTTCTTATAACATCTCTGGTAAGATATTCCAGGCAATAACAAACGTATACAAAGCAACACACCTTTCTCCCCTGTTGTTTGCTATTTATTTAAATGACATGGAAAATTTTTTCAGACAACACATGGAGGTACTTCTTTAAAATTAATTGAAAAACTTGACATAGATAGCAGAAATGGAGATTTTGATACCTTCTTAAAACTCTTTGTACTTATGTATATGGATGATACAATATTGTTGGCTGATAATGTAATAGACATGCAGAAACTTCTTGATTCACTCTATGCTTTCTGTGAACATAACAAATTAGAAGTAAATACCGACAAAACAAAAGTCATGGTATTTACTCGGTCAAAGGTTAGATTAAAGAATGTGCCCACATTTAAAATGGGGGATACAAATTTAGAGAGAGTGGAAGAATATAACTACCTCGGAATGTTATTTACTTGGAATGGGAAATTCACTAAAGCAAAAACAAAATTAGCAGTTAAAGCCACTAGGGCCATGTATTCGGTGATACAAAATGGGCGTAGACTCAACCTACCAGTAAGCATGTTGTTAAAACTATTTGACTCATGTGTAGCACCCATTCTCTTATATGGAGCTGAAACTTGGGGATTTGATAATATGGATGTTTTAGAAAATGTACACACCAGATTCTGTAAAATATAATAGCAGAAAAGAGTAAATATTCTCATAATTCCTTTTTTTATGGTGAACTCTGCAAATCACAGCCACAATTAGAGTACTTAATTACTGGAACAAAGTGATCAATGGCAAGAAGGATAAAATTTTCTTATATATAACATGGTGAAACATCTCAACTGTATAGGGAAATATACTTCTCCATGGTTAGGGTATGTAAAAGGTACCCTAGAGAACTGTGGACTGAACAGTGTCTGGATGTCTCATGTTCAAAGAGTCCAGGGGTGTCCAGTGAGTGTGTTAAAAGAATATTGCAAGATCAGTTTCTGCAGAAATGGTTTGGCAGAATTTCAGAGGAGGTAACCTTCTCAACATACAAAATTTATAAAGACATTCATGAATTCGAAGAATACATAAATATATTGCCAGAGTACCTTAAATACTCGCTACTTGATTTTAGAACTGGTTCTCAAAAATTGTCAGTTAATCGTAGGTCAAATTTGTCAATACCAAGGCAAGAGCGCATCTGCACTAAGTGCAGAAAGAGAATTTTAGGTGATGAATTTCACTTCCTATTTGAATGCAATGGTATTGAAAAACTTAGAATATCAAGCATACCAAAATACTACAGAACTAAATGCAGCACTTTGAAAATTAGTCAATTATTAAATACAAATGATAGAAAATTGTTAATTAAGGTAGCCAAATTTGTTTATTTTGGCATGAAGGAATACACATCTCTTCCAGATGTTGTGAGTGAAGAAATTGATAATGTTGATTTAAACTGTCTGTATGACTAATTATGACAGTAATCAGATAAATCATTGTATAATGTTGACACACATAACTTTTATGTGCGTATATTGTATATATGTATATTTTTACAATTATGACTACAATGTAGATGTATATATATGTTGATTATTCTAATGAAATTGTTGTATTTCCTCTATGTACCGCAAAAGGCGGTTAGAGAGTAATAAAGTTCGTATTCGTATTCGCTGTATCCAACTGACCTCCTAGTATACCGCAGTGACATCTATACACACGGAGGACATTTTAATATGGCCTGGGGGCAGGCTATGACAGACCCAGAGGCTGAGAAGATGATCAGCTCAAGGAGTTAGTAGTTTTGGTTGGGGAACCATCAGAGACAATAGTTAGAATGGTAGGAGAAGGGGCGAAGAAAATGATAAAGACAGGAGAGGTAGAAAAGGTAAAGGGATAATAAGGGGGGCTCATAAGGGGGTGCATTTGTGCCTATTTGTAGTTATATCCCTGGGAAAGACAGTTAAAACTTCTCATATGAACTGGAAGGGGAGGGGAGCTTTTTCGGAGTGAGGGTTTATATGGATTTGGTGTTAGAATATCGTTTTTCGTCACATTCTGCCATATTGCGGCTAAGTTGTAACTGGTGGAGGAAACGGTTTATATAAGTAGGAAATTAAGGAGTTGCACTGTTTTGTTGAAAGTGTCGAAGATAAGTTAACCCAGTTTATGTGTGGGGTTTATATGGTTAGAGGGTTTGGGTGTGTGGGGGGGGGGGGGGGGGGGGTGTTACTTATATGTGTAGGGAGGAAAGACAGGTGCTTGGACTTATGTTCAGAAAGTTTTGGAAATTAGATGCTCGGAGAGGCACTTTTGGATGAAATAAAGGATGAAAAACTGTTTGAAAAAATCCTGATATTTCTGTATGGTTGGGAGGCAACCCAAATTGTTATTAACCAGGTCACAACAGCCCCAGATCCACCTGTAATTTCTTACTGATTTTATGGCATTTTGGAAAAAAAATATATATCCCAAAAACAGAATAAATTGTGTGTGAACATCTAGGCATGTCTGCGGCATAAAGTAGTAATAGTTTTTTAGATTGTTGAAATTTCAACTCTATTATCTCGGCATGGATAGTATTTTTCAACGAATATTTAGTTTTTATTTTGTCTTAAGATGTAGCTAAGCAGGGTGATTTTTCAGGGGTGATCTGATCTTTAAAAAATAGCAAAAAGTCAGTTTAAAAGCGACTACCTCAAACACGGGCAAGGGATTATAAACTGGGTTTTTTTCCCAAGTTAAATGGTTTCGGATGTGTGTTATCCGAGGGCAAAGCTTTTAGCTGCAATGGATCTGGGAGCCCCTTAAGGCCCCCAGAAGGAATAGGGGTTTAGACACTCTGAAATGCATTCTCAGCCATTTCCTGGCACTAGAAATGAAAATCAATCCAACACAGATTATTCATATCTCTATTTTCCAGAGACGGATTATTAATTTTCCAAATATTCCTATACAGATTACTAGTATTCTTTTTTGCCAATTTTAAAAAACACATTATTTTTTTTCCAAAATGTACATGCCAAACTCTATGAGCCATTTGATATCTTGCTGTAAGGGCAAATGCACCATCTGAATGATTTAGGTTCAAAATGAGCGTATACGTGTCACCTTTCAAATAAGACCTCCCCCGAACCTGTACTCTTGAGCACTTCTCAGTTATAGCTTACAGAAGTTCAGCAAGCAACAGTCCTGAGGCAGCTATACAGGGCCTCCATGCATCCCAAGATGCACTCTGTTTTTGACACCTTCTAAGCACCAGCCTGTGTCACTAGTGCCTAAGAGATAGCAGTAATAGGGGGCTGGGCTCCCCTTTCCTGCTTAGATTTTCATTACTGGCTTTCAATAAGTTGTCACAATTCCCAAAGATTGAACTTCTTCAATTTCCTATTGTATATTCCAACAATCCTTGGAAGTTATAGTATGTGGCTTGTCTTTGATTTGTAGCTTATTGTTGGGTTTAAACCATTACTTCCTAATTGCTATGAAATCAGTTTGTGCTAATCACTTACAGGAAATTGCAATACTTCTGTCAGTTAGCAGTTACTCATGGGAATAGTGTAGGACTTATTAGTATGTGTATTCCTTCACTTCCTGTTATAAAGATGCTATCTTTGAGTAAAGAACCTGGCACCATTGAGTAAAGGATCATGTGGGTCTAAGGTAGAAGTTCCCTAGGTGAGTGAGATATTTTCATTCCTCCAAATTCCTGAATTGCTCAATTCTGCCATACTATGTAAGTTTTACTTCTTGAAGTTTTATTTGCTTCCAAAAATTGTGATCAGGGATGAGCCAGGAATAAAGATAAGCAAGTAAGGGAAATCCATGTAGGCTTCTCTGCTACTGCAATCTCTGAAGCACTAGTGACACAGGCTGGTGCTTAGAAGGTGTCAAAAACAGAGTGCATCTTGGGATGCATGGAGGCCCTGTATAGCTGCCTCAGGACTGTTGCTTCCTGAACTTCTGTAAGCTATAACTGAGTAGTGCTGAAGAGGACAGATTCGGGAGAGGTCTTATTTGAAAGGTGACATGTAAAAGATCATTTTGAACCTAAATCTTTCTGATGGTGCATTTGCCCTTTAAAAAGAAATTTGAATTTATTGCAGAAAAATAAATATCCAAAACTACAGAAGACCTGCATCAATGACAAAAAGAAATCTCAACCCTTCCAATGCTTATAGGCTACTTTCGTCCAAAGTGCAAGAATGTAAATATTTTTGAAAAAAACATCTAATCCCTGTCATGTTGGTATTCATTGCATGGCTCGCACAGAGTACTCTCAGATAGGTATCCATGTGCCAGGGTTTCAGTCATTTTTCAGATGGTTTGCATCATTTTGTAACATTTTGTAGCATATTAGTCCATGAGCCAAGCCCGGATTTTTTTGGAAAAACGTGCTGAGAGGGGGAGGATGGTTTCTTGGTATCAAATGAAAGAGCAGCATCCCTCATTCCATTTTCTACTTGTTAGCAACCTTATCGCTTGCACGTTAAGTTTGTACAGAGGCCTGAAATTGTGTGTATATAAAAACATTAGGAATCTGTAGTAAATACGAATCATGGGGTGGGGGTAACAAAATCTGCTCTAAAATATGACGTATACAACACACTGCAACACATGACCCCCCGTTAGAATTGTATCGAGACAGGCTTTTGTATGCATCAGTATTTCAAAAAGCAATTTGACCTTGAACTCAAGTTCAAGGTCGCATTGGGGTCATTTTTAGGCCAAGGTGAAAATAAGTGAGACCAAATCCATCGAAAAAATGTCATTTTTTCTTGTTCCAGGATAAAAATAGTAAGTACAGCTGTTATTTTGGTCTTAAAACTTGCGCATAGGGAATATCAAAGGATAAATTTTTCATTTTGTGTAAAAGAAGTTGAAGAAAGTGTGTTTTTGGGTCAAAAACAAACAAAGATGGAGTTTCGTAGGAGCGCTCATTTAGGTGTTCGCCATTAGATGTTCTTTACTGTGTTACATAATCCGCTGTGGTAGACGTCCTAGTTAGATGGAATAGTTTAATAAATGCTAAGCATGCTACGTACCAAAAACTACATAATGAACATGGACACAGTGGCTTTGAAGTATATTCTACCACAAACTTGGTTTGAGTATAATGAACCTGAAAAAAATTCCACCTTGGTTGCCTTGACAACTCGCGGCCATATTGGAATTCAAAGTGGCCGGCCCAAAAACTATATTTCTGCATATTTAAGCATCCAGATTAGCTAGAAACATGATCTTGGTGTCCACAAGTAGGTTTTCTGGGATAGAGAATCTAATTATGAAACAGTAGTTATCATAAGGGGACATCTCAACTTGATTTTGACATGGTCGCTAAGTTGCAGTAACTTAAATAAAACTACACAAATTTCGGCATCTAAAGCTGTTGTTAATGAAGCAAAAGCATTAATATGATATGCCGTTCTACCGTATTAACAGTTAAGTCAGCTGGAAGTTGAACAGTTAAGGGATGATAAAGGTGCAATATAACTAGAAAAAAATGTTACTACATTTATAATCTGGTTGCCATGGAAACTGGCGGCCATATTGGAAATATAATGGCCAGTAGTTGGATCAGGAAAAGGGCCCACTTTAAAGAGCTACTTTAACCTTAACGCCAAGTTTGTTAGTTAAGGGGGAGGGGTTCGTTGACTTCTCAAACTTGTAGATTATTTGATTTTGTCGAAGCCTTTGACGAATACCTAACTACTTTTCAGCTTAGAAAACCTCAAGTTTGTTAGATGAGGGGGGGGGGGGGTCGTTGACTTCTCAAACTTCTAGATTATTTGATTCCTCCTAAACCTTTGAAGAATAAATAACCCCTAGCCACTTATGACTGCACACGAGAGGGTATGGAACGCCCAGTGTGCCAAAACCACATGTTTCTGAAACATGTGAGATGTTTCTGAAACATGTGAGATGTTTAGGAAACATCACGATATTTCACAAACATCTTACATGTTTACAAGATATCTCTTAATTTTTTGAAGTGATATCACCTAATTGAGAGATGTTTCGCAAACATCTCTCTTATTTAATGGATATCTCTCAAATATAGTTTTGGCACAATGGCGTCAGGGTCGCCTGGCGTGTCAAAACCACATATTTCTGAAACATCTGAGATGTTTACGAAACATCTCTGACTTCGAGTTATATCACCTAATTCATTTTGATGATATCGCGATATCACATAATTCAGAGATATTTCCTAAACATCTCTGAATTATGTGATATCATGATATCACCTAAATGTGAGTGATATCACTTAAATACAAGATGTTTCTTAAACATGTACATGTTTAAGAAACATCTTGCATTTAAGTGATATCTCTTTTAGTGTCTGATGTATCCATGTATTCAAAGAGATCATGTACTGTCCGAGATATCACGTAAATGAGTGATGTTTCAGAAACATGTACATGTTTAAGAAACATCTCACAATTAGGTGATATCACTCAAGTGATACTGTGATATCACTAAAACATGTACATGTTTAGGAAACATCTCTCAATTAAGTGATATCGCGAGTGATATCACTTAAATGAGAGATGTTTCTTAAATATCTCTGACTTTATTGATGATTTCTGTCAGACATATCTAGGTAATCCACGATGTTTCTGAAACATCTCTCATGTTTAGGAGATATCTCTGCATTTAGGTGATATCTCATAAATATGGCGAATGATGTTTAGGAAACATGTACATGTTTCCTAAACATCTCACATGTTTCAGAAACATGTGGTTTTGGCACACTGGGCGTTCCATAAGAGGGCCCCCAAAAGAGAACAGGAAAATAAGAGAAGATTGATCTACAGTATTAAACGTTTAAAAAAATAGTCTTTAATCTGCAAATTCAGCATACCTTAGAAAAAGGTGAAAATTGCAATTTCAGATGTACATATATTCTTAGGAAATAGAAAAAGGATAAAGAAAAACTTCTTTATGACTGGTGTTTAGTCATATCACAAGTCAAAGTGTCCATCTCAAATTGAATCCCCCCCCCCCCCCCCCCCCCCCCCCCATCCCCAGGATGTCGATATTATTGAATTTCCAAGAGGTAAATGCTGCTTCTTTACATGTTTGAAAGTGCTAAATGTCCATCATTCAATCCGCCCCTGTCTATAATGCTTAATTGTTGTTAGCCAATTGTTGACAATTTGGGGGAAAAGTAAATTAATCACAAGTTATCCACATGCCAGTAAAAACTTTGGTATATGATAAGGGTTAATGTTTGGTATCAGAATTATCAGTGCTAGTTTTATTATGCTGGTTTGTTTACCGGAGCATTGCTGAGGAGGTTAAGTAGTGCAGGCAGATATGTCTTCAATTATCAACTCCACTGGATTAATGAATAGCCCCGGCGGTCTAGTGTAGCAGACGATATACCAGCCCGACAGCCTGTTTTTAGCGGGCTACCACATATGTTGAACACTGGTCTTCTGATTGATGAGTTCCTCTCC
>OZ012685.1:50077003-50207835 GCA_963942565.1 Maea johnstoni
GTCATTCCTTTAACCCTCACCTATAAGTGGGTCATTCCCTTAACATTTAACACTGAGTTATAAGTGGGTCATTTCTTTTACACTGACCTATAAATGGGTCATTCCTTTAACACTGACCTATAAGTGGGTCATTCCTTAAACACTGAGCAATAAGTGAGTCATTCCTCTAACACTCACCTATAAGTAGGTCATTCCTGAAACAGAGCTATAAGTGGATCATTCTTTTAACACAGACTTATAAGTGGGTCATTCCTTCAACACTGAGCTATAAGTGGGTCATTCCTTAAACACTGAGCTATAAGTGGGTCATTGCTTTTAGAATGAGCTATAAGTGGGTCATTTCTTTAACCCCTTTCTCCTTAGAGCTCATGTGGCCTGATAGATACACAGACAACTTATACATTAAGATGAAGTTGAAGAACAATGACAAACTGGAGACCTTAGTACCTCTTCTGGTGAATGATCATCCTTCAAAGCTTTCAGGTAGCATTAATGCAATTTAAAGGTACTTCTCAAGTTCAAAAATCAGTATTTTGTGCATGAAAGGATTAAAAGTCACAATCAAGTCATATCATCTCACAGACCTTATTTGAGAAAACTGATGTTGTAAAAGTTGACTTTCTCCCATCAAAGGTGCTCTTTGTTCATCAAGGCATTTCTTTCAAGGCACTCTCCTTAGTTAGTCACCACTAACCTTTGATAACTTCATGCTTTCTTTACTACAAATTATTTCCTTATATTTCATTTGTAGGGCAACTGAGTTAAGGTGCCAACTTGAGTAACTGGACTAGCATGCATTTTAGTGAAAGAAGAGGTTTTTAATCACTCTCAAATTATAAAATAGATGCATATTCGTCTTAGCAGTAGTTTACACATAACAGGGTTTGACAGGGAAAAGGGTATTAAACATTTTATGAACATTTGACCATGCACTCTATGCTTTTGCATCAATACACATGCATCTCAAAACTAGGATTGCCACTGACTTAATACAAGACCCAAAAATATGTATTGAGAACAGTTCAGTAGAGATAATATTTCCCACAGAGGCTATACCCAGCAAAATAACTTAAAAGACCAAAGAAAGTATATCCACAGAAATGACCATCTTTGCGAGTTCTCCCTATATAAAATATCAGTACAAGAGGCATACATTATACGCAAATCATCATCCTAAGATAAATGCAAACATAAAAAGAAGGTATACACGTAAAGACATAAGTGTATTTGAGACAATAATCTTAATCATATGACCATGTGGCTCGGTCATACAGATGTTGGCCATGTTTATATTTCTTAATTGTCCAATTCACTGTCATTATACAGAGTTCCACTGGTGAGATTTACACCATAACCAAATAACTGGACTGGCATCAAAATGTCCTTTCTTCGATTGTAAAAACCATAGTACAAACTTCTGTCAACTTTGGGATGAATGTAAGTATGCTGAAATCAAATCAGTATGTAGAATGTGCACTGCAACAAAAAGTAATTTTACACAGGTATTTCATTTGATAATAGATCTCATTGATTATGCATTTAAGAAGAATGAAATACACAGTCACAGAAAACCCTTTGGATTGTCCTGGTACCCTTCAAATGCTGAGGCTATTTTTGCACACGGACGCAACAATTTTTGAAAACCCTCTAAACCCTGTCATGTTGGTATTCATAGGATAGCTTTCGATGAGTACTCTCAGATGAGTACACATGTGCCAGGGTTTCAGTCATTTCTTAAGGGTCTTTTGCATCATTTTGTATTGGCCAAATTAGTCACCAGCAGCATAGGAGTTAAAGATTATATGTCGTCATTGTTGCCAAAGCTGCCATCAATAATTTGTAAAGTGTCACAATTGGTTCCCAGACCATCAAATCCACTGTCTCAGAAAAAAGTACCACACATATATTTTCTTTTGTAATAGATTGGTCCACTCAAACATCCCAACCCTACTTACCAACCGGTAATCCAATTCCCTACAATTTGACACCCCTAGCGTAAACATAACCAAAGGATTCTGACAGGATCGTCTAAAAGGCAACCAGGGAGAGACTTTGATTTATAGTCAAATAAAATTAGCTTCACCATTTAACCCTTATGCTACTGGTGGCTAATTTTGGCAATACAAAATGACGCAAAAAACCTACAGAATGACTGACACCCTGGCACATGGGTACTCATCTGAGAGTTCTCAGCGAGAGCTATCCAATGAGTGCCAACATGACAGGGTTTAGATATTTTTTCAAAAATCTTTGTGTCCTTGTGCTTTGGAAGAAAGTAGCCTCAGCATTGAAAGGGTTAGATTCCCCTATGACAAGATAAAAATCTACTCAAATATAACCATACAAAGTCCTTGTACTATCGTAAATCTGAAATATTTCTTGATCTTAAGGGCCACAATATTTTTTACATCCCCACAGAGTACAAATCAGAGAGCCACTTGAATTACAAGACAGATATCTACACTCATCAAGGGTGACATAGCTACTATTATATAGTCTTCCACCCTTACTGCTTGGGGTAGTTACCTCAACTGGCTATTCGTTATTACCCCTCAACAGAAACAAAGATATGCTTACTGTAAACATAACAAAGGGATTCTAGTGTAAGGAAGAGTCACAAGGGGAAGCCCTTTGTTTAAGGGATCGCCATACAGCTGCAGGGACTTAGCCAGGACCCTTCCAGCCTGTCTTGCGGACAAACAGTTTCCAAAAAAACTTGATACACAAAAATTTCTATGCAAAATTTTCAAATTTGGCTTTTTTAAGGATAAGAACCAAATACTTTCCTGACAAACCATCTTCTAAGACGTAGCAATATAAATTCCCCTGTTTGACACAATAGGCTATCAAATGTAGTTAGTATAAGGATTTGAAGTAGATTAGCAGCTAAATCTGGACGGGCAAACATTTTGAAATTGCTATTTTGGACAGGCGATTTTAAAAATCCTGGCTAAGACCCTGCACACAAGTACCTGCATGAGCAAGAAATATTATATCTTTGATAATATAATGATGATAATACATAATAAAATAATAATCATACACAAGCACAGATGATCATCACATTTTGTCGTCGGTCATTTCTAAGAACTGAGCGTAGACGTCGCGCGTGCACTCCCCCTTGGAATTATACAGGAACTTGTAGTAACTGCCATCAGCACAGATCACTGCAAGAAGAAAATAGGATGCACATTTAGCAAAAATAATATATAATGATGATGATGATGATGATGATAACAATAATAATAGTAATAATAATAATAATAATAATAATAATAACAGTAATAATAATAATGATAGAAATAATATCAATATTAACAATAAATAATAACAATAAGTAATAATAATAATAATGATAATGATAATAATGATGATGATGATGATAGTAATAATGATAATAATTTATAATGATAATAATACTGATAATAATAACAATAATAATAATGATAATAATAATAATGATAATAATAATAACAATGATAATAATAATAATAATAATAAAACACATTATTACAGAAACCTTGAATGCAATATACTAGTAAATAACTGAAGGTAGTGGTTGTTGATAAATGTAATGAAATATTTAATCTAACCATATACAAAGAGAGCTCTCTACAGTTGTTCTCATGTAATTAAATGATAACAATGTGATATTAACCCTTATTCTGAAGTGGCTAATTTGGCCAATAAAAAAATGATGCCAAAAAACCTGAAAAATGTCTGAAACTCTGGCATAAGGAGTACTCATCTGAGAGTACTCAGTGAGAGCCATCCAATAAATACCAACATGATAGGGTTAAGATGTTTTTCAAAAATCTTTGTGTTCTTGTGCTTTGGACGAAAGTAGCCTCAGCATTGGAAGAGTTAACCCTTCCAATGCTGAGGCTACTTTTGTCCCAAGGTCAAGATTTTTGAAAAACATTTAAACCCTATCATGTTGGTATTCATTTGAAAGCTCTCGCTGAGTACTATCAGATGAGTACCCATTTGCCAGGGTTTCAGTCATTTTTCAGATTTTCGCATTATTTTGTACTGGTCAAATTCGCCACCGGCAGCATAAGGGTTAATAAAGGGGCAAGTACTATATGATACTTACCTATTACAGAGTTGTTATCTGCCCCAAAAGCGCAGATACACTGTGAACTCCCTGGCACTTGAAACTTAGAAAAACTCCACTTGGAGGCAAAATACTTAGGAAGGAAGGACGCTGATGCTAGACTGAAAATCAAAATTATCAATGTCAACTCCTCATCTATACATTTTCGCACACACTGACAAAGAAATGTATCTTATACAGAACTTAGAAAAACTCCACTTGGAGGCAAAATACTTAGGAAGGAAGGACGCTGATGCTAGACTGAAAATTAAAATTATCAAAGTCAATTCCTCATCTATACATTTTCACACACAGAGACTTATAGAAATGTATCTTATATCCATCTTGAGCTTGTCACTCGAAACTTAGAAAAACTCCACTTAGGAAGGCAGATGTAGATGCTATAATAAACATTGAAACATCAATGTCAATTCCTCATCTATTTTCACACAAACAGAGATAAAGAAATGTCTCTTATATCCATACCGAACTTAAAAAAAACTCCACTTGGAGGCTAAATACGTAGAAAAGATGGATGCTGATGCTGGACTGAAATTTGAAATTTTCTGGTCAATTCACCATCTATAGTTTATTACATGAGCCATATATCAACGTATGGTTTTGAAATATCATCTTTAATTTGATGATGGAAGAAAGTAGCAAGAGAAGTGGCTCTGAATCTCCACATAAGAGTACACTAACTGAGTGTACTTATTTCTATTCTTTTCACGTTCTTGATATTCAAAGGTAACAGAAAATAACAAGAAAAAATTTTTCATTCCTATTTCAATAAACAAATATTTCATTTTTCCTCAAATCAAAATTTAGCATATTTCTTTTATACTGATTTACTCATAATATTCAAAGAGAAGTAATAGCAGTGAGGTCAATATACCTGGATTGTTTGATATTCAAAGGTAACAGAAAATATTACGAATAAAATTTTCATTCCTATTTCAACTAACCCAATATTACATATTTCCTCAATTCAACATTTAGCATCAATTTTTTACTTTGTAGAAAAGGAAATTAATCCGAGTAGTTTATTCTGCCACACCTTTCCAAGTAGAGTGTATAATAAAAATTGGATGTATTCCTGTCCTTAGTATATTAACCTTCAACATTGGCTTTTCAGAATAAAAAAATCTCGGGAAAATCCAAATCACAAATTCGGTTCATTTGCACCTCGGATTAATTTCCTATTCTACAGTATAAATTTATTCATAATGTTCAAAAAGATATAATATAAGTGAAGTCAATGTACCTGGATTGTTTGTTCTTCTTAGGGTCTTCTATGTCAAATATATGTACAGTGCCGTGGTCGCTCGATACGCATAATGAGGAAGAATCGTGATTAAAGTTGATACTGAAAGGGGAGATGCTATGTGATAAAATACAGGGAACATACCATAAAATATGCATCATGCAACCAGGGTCTTAGCCAGGACTTTAAATATGCCTGTCCAAAAAAGCAATTCCAAAAATTCTGCCCTTCCAGACTTTGCTATTAATCTACTGCAAATCCTTGTACCGACTACATTTAATAGCCTATTGTGTCAAAAAGGGCAATTTACACTTCAGCCCTGTCCTAGAAGGTGGTTGAAAATACTTGTTTATTTCCCCTAAAAAGTCTGAAGTAAAAATTCTTCATAGAATTTTTGCCTATACCCAAAATGGAGCTCTTCCGGAAACAGCCTGTCAAAAAGACAGTCTGGACAGGTCCTGGCTAAGTCCCTGCCTGCAACTACACAAGGTCATAATGGGAGTTTTGCCATTCTTTAGATGGCATGTGGGCTTAATTTGTGAATATAGGGTCATTTTTTAGACTTTTAGATATCTTAAAGCCTGCAACCATATCCTTATAATAAGACCACCATTAACTGGCTAGGTCATCGGTGCACAGAGTAAGAGACAAAATATCTCAGAAGTCAGAACCTCTACAGGGTCCACATAAGTACTTGCCCCGGCATTTTAAAAATGGCTTTCAGGCAAGTACATTTTAGATTCCACTTGCCTGAATGGGAAAGCTGATTTTCTGAGCAGTCTACACATTTTTATATCAAAAAATCAGCACAAATACCTAGAAATATGCAAACAATGCAACAAAATCAAGAAGTAAATGGTTTTCAAATCATTAAATCCATAATAAATAATACATTCCAATCTTGAATACGTTATACCTTATTTTGGGCAAGCCCCAAATTATGTCGGGCAAGTAGATATCGTTAACTACTTGCCCGGCAAGGAAAGTTAGTTCTGAAACTTATGTTGGGGACTGCTCTAATATGCTTGCACACAGACAGGAAATCATTTCAAAGTTTATGTTTTAATAACAAGTTATTTTTGGAAGTGACATACATCCAGACAACACTGGACTATTACTGCCTGGTTAGCTCAAGGTATGAATGGGCTAATTAATAGGATAACAATGCCTACCAATCATCAATCAATAAACAGTGTTCAGTGGTATTATTTTGTACTTTGAGGTTGGGCTAGTAAAATTTGAGTAGGGCCTATTTTCGTTTCAGGAATCACATCATCTACGTGGCCAGCAGACATATTCTATAAATGATCCTTTTCTGGAATGATATAACCAAATTATCATATCATTTCAAATATACTGCAGAATGAATAGATTAAAGGTAACTATCAGAAACCTTTCGGTAAGATCTTCTGTAAAAAGAGAAATATTCATATTGACGATATATGTATATATATATACGTATATTCACGCACCAGTAAATGACTGCATTGTTGGCCCCTCTCCGTAGTTCATTTAACTGGACACCATTGCTTGTGTCGAACACTCGGATAAGTGTACCCTGGAATACATGAGAGAGTCATAATGATAAGCATACAATACAAACATTATTTACATAAATAATTCTTTTTATTTGAAAGTTTTGAATACTTCTCATTTCAGTCAATATTTCAACAATCATAACTCACAATGGCACTTAACCCTTCCTATGCTAATGCTACTTTCGTTCAGAGCACAAGGACGCAAAGATTTTTGAAAACCATATAAACCTTGTCATGTTGGTGTTCATTGGATAGCTCTTACTGAGTACTCTCAGATGAGTACCCAAGTGCCAGGGGTTTAGTTATTTCTCAGGTTCTAGGCATTATTTTCTATTGGCCAAATTAGCCACCAGCAATATTAGGGTCAATTCATAACAACCCTCAGCAACCTAGGTTGGACACCTACCCTATCCAGGACACAGCTGAATATAATTCAATGATGAACTCATCTCTTTTCTTCCCTTTGGACCCAATATCTGTTTTTATTGGAAGTATCGGAAGATAGTAGCATCTCTGTCAACAAGTGATATCAGTGTAAGAGTCACATGTATGGCATCACATGATTGACCTTTATGCACTAGATTGACCCTATTATCACCTGAATGCAGCAAATGCAAACAACAGTATACTATAGCACTTTGATGTGGCATTGACAGAACATTATAATTTGGCTATGCCAAGTAAAAGGAGGCCCAGGCCGGGATTCCATGCAATGCCTTATGTTTGAGGATTCTGTGCAAAGCCTGTTGCTACGGTAACAATACATTCGGCCAGAAAAAAATAATAAAAGTACAAAAATGCAATTTTTTAAAGATGAAGACTTGTTTGTAGTTGTTTTTTTTGACCATAGCTAATAATCATTACAAAAATATAAGATTGGATGCTCCAGCAAGAATGGTATAAACTCCCCACCCGCCCCTGCCTCTCCCCTATAAAGAAATCCCCCTCACCTTCTCTGAAGCGGTGGCATAACTAATTTTCAACACAACAATATCCCCCCTCCCACACACTAAAAAGTCACCTCACCTTCTCTGAGGCTGTGGCCAGACGGTTGCCCTGCAGATTAAGTGATATGGAGCTCAGTGCTGCTCCATGGGCTGCTATGTCTGATGGAGGCTTCTCTGTATTGGCAACTACACCCCCCCCCCCCCCCCCCCCCCCCCCCCTCACACACACTCACCTTCTCCGAAGCTGTGGCCAGGCGGTTGCCCTGCCGGTTGAGTGATATACAGCTCAGCGCTGCCTCGTGAGCTGCTATGTCTGACGGAGACTTCTCTGTTTTGGCAACTACCCCCCTCACACACACTCACCTTCTCTGAAGCTGTGGCCAGGCGGTTGCCCTGCAGGTTGAGTGATATACAGCTTAGTGCTGCCTGGTGTGCAGCTATGTCTGATGGAGGCTTCTCTGTAATGGCAACTACCCCCCCCCCCCCCCCCACACACACTCACCTTCTCTGAGGCTGTGGCCAGGCGGTTGCCCTGCAGGTTGAGTGATATACAGCTCAGTGCTGCCTCGTGTGCGGCTATGTCTGATGGAGGCTTCTCTGTAATGGCAACTACCCCCCCCCCCCCCCACACACACTCACCTTCTCTGAGGCTGTGGCCAGGCGGTTGCCCTGCAGGTTGAGTGATATACAGCTTAGTGCTGCCTCGTGTGCGGCTATGTCTGATGGAGGCTTCTCTGTAATGGCAACTACCCCCCCCCCCCCCCACACACACTCACCTTCTCTGAGGCTGTGGCCAGGCGGTTGCCCTGCAGGTTGAGTGATATACAGCTCAGTGCTGCCTCGTGTGCGGCTATGTCTGATGGAGGCTTCTCTGTAATGGCAACTACCCCCCCCCCCCCACACACACTCACCTTCTCTGAGGCTGTGGCCAGGCGGTTGCCCTGCAGGTTGAGTGATATACAGCTCAGTGCTGCCTCGTGTGCGGCTATGTCTGATGGAGGCTTCTCTGTAATGGCAACTACCCCCCCCCCCCCACACACACTCACCTTCTCTGAGGCTGTGGCCAGGCGGTTGCCCTGCAGGTTGAGTGATATACAGCTCAGTGCTGCCTCGTGTGCGGCTATGTCTGATGGAGGCTTCTCTGTAATGGCAACTACACCCCCCCCCCCCCCCCCACACACACTCACCTTCTCTGAGGCTGTGGCCAGGCGGTTGCCCTGCAGGTTGAGTGATATACAGCTTAGTGCTGCCTCGTGTGCGGCTATGTCTGATGGAGGCTTCTCTGTAATGGCAACTACCCCCCCCCCCCCCCCACACACACTCACCTTCTCTGAGGCTGTGGCCAGGCGGTTGCCCTGCAGGTTGAGTGATATACAGCTCAGTGCTGCCTCGTGTGCGGCTATGTCTGATGGAGACTTCTCTGTTTTGGCAACTATCCCCCCCCCCTTCACACACTCACCTTCTCTGATGCTGTGGCCAGGCGGTTGCCCTGTAGGTTGAGTGATATACAGCTCAGCGCTGCCTCGTGAGCTGCTATGTCTGACGGAGACTTCTCTGTTTTGGCAACTACCCCCCTCACACACACTCACCTTCTCTGAAGCTGTGGCCAGGCGGTTGCCCTGCAGGTTGAGTGATATACAGCTCAGCGCTGCCTCGTGAGCTGCTATGTCTGACGGAGACTTCTCTGTTTTGGCAACTACCCCCCTCACACACACTCACCTTCTCTGAAGCTGTGGCCAGGCGGTTGCCCTGCAGGTTGAGTGATATACAGCTTAGTGCTGCCTCGTGTGCGGCTATGTCTGATGGAGGCTTCTCTGTAATGGCAACTACCCCCCCCCCCCCCACACACACTCACCTTCTCTGAGGCTGTGGCCAGGCGGTTGCCCTGCAGGTTGAGTGATATACAGCTCAGTGCTGCCTGGTGTGCGGCTATGTCTGACGGAGACTTCTCTGTTTTGGCAACTACCCCCCCCCCCCCCCCCCCCTCACACACACTCACCTTCTCTGAAGCTGTGGCCAGGCGGTTGCCCTGCAGGTTGAGTGATATACAGCTCAGTGCTGCCTCGTGTGCGGCTATGTCTGATGGAGGCTTCTCTGTAATGGCAACTACCCCCCCCCCCCCACACACACTCACCTTCTCTGAGGCTGTGGCCAGGCGGTTGCCCTGCAGGTTGAGTGATATACAGCTCAGTGCTGCCTCGTGTGCGGCTATGTCTGATGGAGGCTTCTCTGTAATGGCAACTACCCCCCCCCCCCCACACACACTCACCTTCTCTGAGGCTGTGGCCAGGCGGTTGCCCTGCAGGTTGAGTGATATACAGCTCAGTGCTGCCTCGTGTGCGGCTATGTCTGATGGAGGCTTCTCTGTATTGGCAAGATCTACTATCTGGACGTGGCCCATCTTTCTGCCCGGGAAGGCCAGTAACGAGTTGTTGCTATTGGGACACATAACACATAAACCTGAAATAACATATAACAACTCTTATGACTGCAATGGGACACGTAACACATAAACCTGAAAAGAACACAGAAGCAATATTTGGACTGTAATGGGGAACTTGCAAAAATACAGAATTACAACAGAAAGTTCAGAGGCTTTTAATGTTTTTTCTCACTACTTCAGCGGACTTACAATAAGGCTCTAAGCCAGGATTTTTAAAATGCCAGTCCAAAACAGCAATTCTAAAATTTCTGCACGTCCAGATTTAGCTACTTAGCTATTCTAAATCCCCATATATTGCCTAGATTTTAAATTTTATAGCCTACTGCGTCAAAATGAGATACAAAGTATTAGTACTGTAATATAACACTTTTTGTTGCATTAAGTTGAGATCTAAAAAAAAATATGATTTAAAATGTTTATCTATTAAACAATATGAAAAACTTTGCAGGCCCATGACTTCAAATATAAGTAACCAGTTTTAGTGGGAGTACAATTTACATCTTATTGTGTTGAAAGATTACAGTGATCAATGCAGTAAATAAGATGCCCTTTTTGAGTACGGTTGGATTTTCACAAATTCAACACTCAAGTTGAAGCCCCCTATTTTCATACATGGTGACAGATACATATAGGAAGCAAAATTCTTACCTTTTGGATTGGAGCAAGTTTCAAATACATGTAGCTGCTGTGGGTTCTGTGTGAATGTGTAGACTTTGATCATTGTGTCCAGCACCACCACTATCCTAAAAGAATAAAACATCATGGCTTATTTAGTGCCTAGTGCTTTTAAACACCAAATAACAGCACTTGAAAAAAGACCTATTTTTGGAACATTAGACTTTAGATTAGATTATATTATATTGCTATAAACATTTACCAGCGACGATAGCGATCAGAGAAATTATCATGAGTGGAAAGGAAAGGGTACAAGTACTTACTATGGTACAAAATATTAAAATTAACAGAAAATAAATATTCTTAACAATTTAAAAGAATAGCCAACTCAAATGCTCAGTCATGAGATTTTTTTGCCTTTTAACCAACCAAAGTTTTTTTGCATCATTTTGTATTGGCCAAATTAGCTTCCAGCAGCATAAGAGATTTAAGATACTGATTTCCTTCAACTCTGCACTTCATTAATGAAAAGGGACTAATATAAGTATTTGTTCAGGGAGATGATATCATTTTATCATTGCTTGATAAAATAAAATGATAGTTAGATCCTCGTAGAGACTAAAAATGATGTCTCTTGATCCCTTGATCTCTGTTTCAAACAATTCTTTCAAAATCAAAATGCATCTGACATGCAGTTTTGTGAGCTTGCACTTGTATTGACTTTTTAATTTGAGTTCTGTGAGGCCTAGGAAAAAATTGTTTGTTTCCTATTAGAGTCCAAAAAAATAGGGTAGGTAGGTCGGTAAAAAAATATTTTGATTATTTTTTTTGTTTTTTTTTATTCAAAAATGTGTTTTATGCACGTTTTATGTTGATTGGGAGTCAGAAGTGCATAAAAAAGTTTAGGGTATGGATGATTCTGAGTAAAAACTTGTTAGGGTAGGGTTACAGGAAACAAACAATTGGTCCGAATAGGAAATTCCACTTACCTATCTCTACGTAATCGAACTGCTCTCACTTCACTGGAAAACTCTAGTTCTATTACATGCTTCTTTTTCAGGTCATCCCAAACCATCACTGAAAATGATGATACAAGAAATTATCAGATGTTAATACAGAAATTTATCATACAGCACACAAAATGGTAATATTTATTCATGAGAAATGTCCATGTAGGGGAGGTTCACTGAACATTGAGGGCAAGTGATTCCCTTTATGCTTCAATTGACTTGAGATGATTCATACAGCCTGAATGTTTTGCTGATATCTGATGCCTGTTAGGCAATTGATTATAAAAATAAATATAGGCCTTATACCAACCATCAACTCTCCTTTCATTTTTTCTCCACAAACTTCTGCTTTAAACTAATACCAAATAGCTTTTCATGGCTTAGATATGCACTGACACTTCCAATGGGAACTATAGACATTATCGTTATCTTCCAATGGACATGACACATGAGTGGCTTTCAGTACAATAGTGTACAGGAATAGTGTGAAGTGTTTTTTTTCCAAAATATTTAAAAAGTTTTATACTACAGGTTTTGTCATAACAATGTTGAACATATTTAAGACTACATAATAACAATCATCAAATGAAACATATATATGAAATTGCTCAAATTGAATAAAAATTCACTTAGTTTGACATGTTTGATTGGTTCAAAATGAGGCCCATTGATACAAATACAGTACATGCATGTTCACCAAATATTGCATTCATACAAAATTTGTATTGGTAATTGTACTTTTTAAGATTATTCCCCAGTAACATACTGTCGGGGACTTAGCCAGGACTCGTCCTGCCTGAGATTTTGGACGGGCAGTTACCTCTTTTGTGTACAGGCAATCTTTTTTATAAAGATTTCGAATTTTTGATTTTTTGGAGGTAATGACCAAATATTTTCAACAAACCATCTTTCAGAACATGCAGGGTCTTAGCCAGGATTTTAAAAATGCCTGTCCAAAACAGCAATTTCAAAATTTCTGCCCGTCCAGATTTAGCTACTTATCTACTTCAAATCCTTATACCAACTACATGTAATAGCCTAGTGTGTCAAAAAGAGCAATTTATACTTCACTGATGTCCCAGAAGATGGTAGGTTAGGAAAATATGTCTTTATTACCCCCCAAAAGTCAAACTTGAAATAATTTTCATAGAAAGTTTTGGCTGTCCGAACAGGAGGTTCAAAGGAAACCACCTGTCCAAAAGACAGGTAGGACGGGTCCTGGATAAGTGACTAAATCTGGACGGATAGATATTTTGGAATTGTTGTTTCGGACAGGCATTTTTGAAATCCTGGCAAAGACTGTACCTTTATTTGGAGGGTATTTAGGAGATTTTCCACCTCCTACTAATGCTAGGTAGTTACATCTGAACAGCATTTCTACGTGGCCTACACCACCTTCAGCAAAGTCTGAAAAGAAAACAAAAATGAAAACTTATTATCTTCTAACCGTTGTAATTTCTTTATATCAATCTTAAATAAGTGCTAACTCTTAACTTTTTATTATATAATTAATGTGCAAAACATAACTGGAAATTTGTGCAAGAGAAATGAAAAAAAGACACTTTTGTTAAGATGATACTCAAATAATGTAGAATATTTACTGCAATTAAAGACTAACATATAGGTATGGTTATGGTTGCATGTTGACCAAAAATAAAATAATTAGTCTTAATAAAAAAAAATTATTTTATATCATTATTCATAAAAGTTTAAAATGTATGTGTTCTTAATCATACAATGCAATCAAAACAGAGCAATTGCCAGAGAATCTGGATCATTTGTAAAGTCTCAACTACATATTTGAAAACTATTAAATCACAGTATATTAAGTGTGTACTTTACCTTGCCTCTCCTTTTCTTTAAGTGGATCTGAATTATAAACTCTGAAGCCATTTTCCATTCCACAAGCAAAGCACCCTAAAAAGACATGTACATAATGATCTTAAAACCATGGACCAAAATTGTTCCTGACCTGACAAAACATAGCTGCATTTTGGCTTGATGTACAGTGCTAGAATCCCCCTGACCTTGCCTTAACTATAATACATGGTCTTAGCCAGCAGGGCGTCTGGGTGTCTTTTTGGATGTCCACCCAAACCAGGGTCTTAGCCAGGATTTGGAAACTGGGTGCCTAAAATTGGCAATTGTAAAATCTTTGGGCGTCCAAATTTTTAAGGGGGATCACATTATACTCAGATTTCAGCCATAAACATGTATAACTTTATTAAAATGAGGCACGATATCATTTAGCAATGTCAATGGGAATCATATGGAGATGAGAAGATTCAATTATATGCTTGAGATTGACATTTTTAGAAATTCCCCACCTAAAAATTTGGGTGTCTTGAGGAGTGCTTTTCAAGGGTTTGGGTGTCCAAAAAGACACCTAGACGCCCTGCTGGCTAAGACCATGACCCAAACCCTTGAAAAGCAACCCTCAGGACACCCAAATTATTTTGTGAGGAATTTCTTAAAATGTAAATCTCAAGCATAAAATTGAATTTTTTAATCTCATATACTTGTTAAGATGGCTGACTGCATCAACACCGCTGGGCATCACAGTATCCCAAGGGACTTTACTAGGACCTGTCCCGCCTGTCTTTTGGACAGGTAGTTGACTAAAAACCTCAGGACTGTTAGGACAGGCAAAAATATCTATAAGGATTTATTTCAATTTTGACTGGGGGGGGGGGGGGGGGGATAAGAATATATATTCTTAACAAACCACCTTCTAGGACATAGCTGAAGTGTGAAATTGCTCTTTTTAACACAATAGGCTATTAAATGTAGCTGGTATGAGGATTTGAAGTAGATAAGTAGCTAAATCTGGACGAGCAGAAATTTTGAAATTGCTGTTTTGGACAGGCATTTTTGAAATCCTGGCTAAGACCCTGAGAACCCCTAATCTAGATGCCACTCTATAAGTGTGACAGCTTGGTCAGGATAAGGCCAAGGTGAAAGGGTTCAAGTGGTCAGTTAAGAGATATATCTAACTTTCTATTCAAGGTTTCAAGTCACTCAAGGGGCTAATTCATTCACAATCTGAATTAGTTATGCCTGAGCAGGGTCTTAGCCAGGAATAAGAAACTGGGTGCCTAAAATTGGCCATTGTAAAATTTTGGGGTGTCCAAATTTTTAGGGGGAACCACAACATACTCAGATTTCAACCATCAACATGTATATATTTATCAAAATAAGGCATGATATCCATATACAAGGTCATAGGAATTAGATGATGACTAAACAACTCAATCATATGCTTGAGATTGACATTTTTTAGAAATTCCCCACAAAAAAATCAGGGTGTCCTGACTCCTGAGGGATGCTTTTGAAGGGTTTGGGTGTCCAAAAAGGCACCCAGACACCCTGCTGGCTGAGACAATGTGCCTGAGCACCAAAACTTGTTTAGAGCTGCTTGGCAATGCAACTTAATATCAAGCTTGAGGGCTCAGCAGGGCCTAGAATGAGTTAATTGCTCAGGCTCCAGAGAAATCCTCCCACCACTACATGTGACATATATTTTCTCATGAGCGCCAGGTTTTCCTATTTTCACAGAGCACCAGCCTTTCCTAAACTTGACAGTTAACAATTTGCTGAAAAGAAAAGTTGAAAGAATTGTAAATTCAAACATGACTGGTACTACCAGAATTAGGGTCATAAATTACAAGATACAAACCCCTATTCTAACTTTTAAGAGATGTTGTGAAAGTAACAAGAAATTTTAATATATACACAGGTCAGAGCACAATATTTAAGAAAATCATGTCAGATTATAAAAATCTGGTGTCACCACTTGTCATTTTAAAGAAAAGTCCATTTGATGCATAAATACCTTTGACCTTGATTTACTATACATGCAAACAGAAAGTTAAAATCATGTAAAACAAAATTTCTGAAATTAGCTAGTCACTTGTTGATCTTTTTATTTCAAGCTCCCTAGGGATAATTTTTCATATGTGGTCGCAAAAACAATTTGCACAAATGCAAGAAATGTTTCTCTTTTATGTGCATACCCTCATGTCTCAGTGACAGATCACACAGACTTCACATTTTGCAGTTTAATGATTTCAAACAAAATGAGATGTTTTGGAAAAGGGGGTGGGGATCCAATTTCTGAGCTGTCTGTCACTCAAATGAGTTGTAAACAAAGTGGCTTTCTGGCTACACTAGATTTCTGAGACACTCACCTTGATCCTGATTCCAGCCTGCATATAATAGGCTGTTCCCTGTTGGATTTGCAGTGCCTAAATTCATTTTGAACAGTCTAATCAACAAGGAAATAAACAGCGGTGACAATCACAAAAGACTCGTGGCAGCCATGATTCTAACCTATTTCCTGCAACACGAGCATCATGGGACATAAAAATGGGAGAATATATATATTTTTTGTTGTATAAATTCTGTTTTAAATACTACATTTTCGGTAATTGTCTATTTTCAAAAAGTGTTTTAAGATAGATTTGTACAAAAAACGCAATAAACCGATAAAAAGAACTCTTCAAAACTTAAAGATAGGGAACAATCCAAGATGGCTGCGCTCAGGATACATCAAGGTCGGCAAATATTTTTGCTTCAAATGAAGATATCTTTCATCTGCCGTAGTGAAATGTTTTTTTTGAATTTTGAAACATTAACGTTTTAACAGCAATTATGGCATAGATTATGTTTTGAATACATAAAAATGCCCTTTATTTATTGAACTAATCAATTTAAGTTCACGTGCCTAACACCGCCGTGTTTACTAAATGAGACGTGCACTCCAAACTGTCAACAGAGGGCACTGTCAAAAGGGCCGATCTGCATGGTGTATGTCATTATGCCCCATATCCCAATATGCCCAGATTTAAGTGGTGTGTGGTTTGCCGAGCAACTGCCCTGTCTGTAGAGCTGTCATCGATACCGCCCGTATCGATGAACCAACCGATTATCGATTACTTAGTTGTCCCATGATATCGATTCGCATGTATATTATGTTGGGTAGTGACGCCGCATTGACGCATAATGGAAAAAAACACAAAATCGCAGTAACACACCCGCCCCGATCGATAGCTTCATGCCGCTCAACACAGGACTTGGGCGAAAGCCACACTGATGCCACCATGCCTCATTAGCAGAGAAATACATCCCCTTGAACCGCAACGCCATAGGCACAGCATGCTAGTACCTAGGGTATGTGCGCCTTGGGTTACGCGGTGTAGCCTTGGTCACGTGATCTGATCTGTGCAATTAGCATGCAGCATCCTTTCTAGGTCAGATAGTTGCCAAGGAGATGGGAGGCAGCGAAATTTGATGATGCATGCACAGTGCCCACTCCCGGTCTACTACTCTCAGCTCATTAGCACATTGCTGGTGATGATATGGAAATCAGCAGTTACAGGTAACAGAGATATAAATCAAATCGAAGTATCGAATCGGTAATAATTTTATCGATTATTGAATCTAGCGACCAAAACTCAAGTCCATATCGAGACTAGAGATATGAGACCAGACTCAATGGTACAGTGGCAAGATTGCCGGCCTGAGTGCTGGGAGGCATGGGGTCCAGAGTTCAATCCCAGGCTGGGGCGAGTAGGGGTTCGATTCCTCTATAAACTGGGGCAACCACCGAAAACCTTCATTTCTTACTCTTTATTGTCTGTCGCCCAATTATTGGGAGAGATTACTTTGAAGAGTTTCATATTCATTTCATATCATCGTTCATGCTATCCGTGTCGTCTGCATATACAACAAAAGCTCTCCTTCTTACATGTCTGAGCCACCCTTAAAAAAGGGTGGCGAACCCCTTTAATTAAGAAATTTAAAAAAAAAAGTCCATATCGAGTATATTTTTCTTTAACATGACAAGAAAATACATTACATGAAATTCACCTCAACATTTATTTTTATTTATTTTATCTTCATTTAATTCAAAAATCTTTTGGGGACATTCTTGAGGGGAAGTCATTCTTGAAGGGAAATATGTTTACAAGAATGTCCCCAGATGTTTGCTGGCCCTGTAGGACCAGTTGAGGTCTTCTTTTACTGGCCTGAAGCCATTTTTCGGAATATTTACTGGCCTGGAGCCATAAGTTTTCTGATAGCGTCGAGCCCTATGGGATCAGATGGAATTACCCCTTTTCCTCCTCAGTCAGTGCTTTGGCCAAGCACTGTAGCATCTGCTGACGATCTGCATTTTTATTTATCCTTAATATGAATGTATTTTGTCTTTTTGTGTGAATTTGTGTCATAGTTGAACCTGAAAGAATACTTCAAACATATATAAAAACCCAGCCAAAAGGTCAGTGGATTAGTGATAAAATATTTTAATGGTATACAGTCAAAATGGCCGTTTGCAAAATGGTCGTTCGCACGGAGGCCGATGGTTGAAAGGGCCCTATTTATCAGAAATCAATTAGGCCTTGGGTCTGTGTATAAGAGTGTGGAAAGTGATAAAAAGAGTTTTGCATTGGGTTTACGTGATGTCATTTATCATTAGACAGATTTTGGACTTGAAAAATAATATTTTAAGAAGAGAAGTCGGCGTAGCTAGGCGCTATAACTGTAAGAGGTTTTGGCTTTGGGATGTAAATATGCCTAGAATCACTCACACCTTACATATTGATTTTAATTGTAGTGTCCCAACTGCAGCGCTTATTTGGTAGCTTGGAACTTCGAGCGGGAATTCTTGCAAGCCAGCAAGTACGGTTCAGGAACCAGAAGAAGGCGAGAGTGCGTGCCCCTCACGAAGGACAACAAAAAGACAAATGGGTCTCAAGGAGTCAGTCTCTGTAAGTGGTCTGAGTATACTTTATTCACTAGAATGTTGCAGTGAAATAATTTCACATGATGTAGGCTGACTCACACCTGTGATCAGGTTTCTTTTGTGATAGATGTTATGCTTATGCACTTATTTATTTGGTTAAAGTATTACATTGCTGCGGTCCATTTCCATAATTGATAGCAATTATCATACTGTCTGTCTATGTAATGTTTTGTAATAAAGGCAACCCTATTAAATGCAGACTCTAATGCAGCAGAATAATCAGTCTGGATAAATCAAAATCTGATCCATTTATAAAACAAAGAATGTAAATGTTCCGGTTGAATGTAAATGTAACTGTACCAGGAGAATATAAATGTACCCAGGTGAATATGAATGTAAATGTACCCAGGTGAATGTAAATGTAAATGTACCCAGGTGAATATAAAATTATGTAAATGTACCCAGGTGAATGTAAATGTACCCGGGTGAATATAAATGTAAATGTACCTGGGTGGATATAAATGCAATGTACCCAGATGAATATAAATGTAAATGTACCTGGGTGAATATAAATGTAAATGTACCCGGGTGAATATGAATGTTAATATACCAGGTTAATCTAAATGTATCGGGTGAATATAAATGTAAATTCATCTTGAGTGAATATTTATGTAAATTCACCAAGTGAATGTAAAGGTTTAATACACCGGTTCCAGCCAAAAGTTTGGAATATTACAGTGAGGCCAAATCAGAGTTACCTCTGTATATCAAGCAGTGATCTATAGAGTAGTTATGATTTTTTGGGGCTTGTTAGCTTGAAATGAGGTTCTTATTGAGAATATTGATAATCAGTATATTATCATTCTTTTCAGAATGATACAATATTTTACTGCTTAAAACAGAGAGGATGTTTTACATTACTTATACCAAGTCATAACCTATTAGTCCATGATGTTCTATTCAGAAATCTTGTGAAAGTAAAGCGCACGATGCCAGAAGCGTTTCTCAACAAGGTCGCCATAGATGATGTGTGGATCAGGACGTACTACCCTCGCCCCACGCATGGCTTTGAGGACGGCCTCCACATGCACAGAGAGCTGCTACAGCCTGACATGCTGGACAGGGAGGATGCCATGGTGCTCTTGCATCTCACACTAGACTTCAAAACTAAGAAAAAGGTAAGTAACTAGGGTGGCTCGAGCTCTGTGGCAGACTAGCCGAGCTCAAGCTGAAGTGGTCAACTCGTGAGCTTGTCTATGTTTGGAACATAAAGTAACACAAAGCACCTAACACACCTTCTTATAACTGCTTATCGCTGTCGTGTTTTGTTTACTATCTCCAATGTATACAAGCAGTGTTGAGTGTTATACTGACCTATGTTCCTCATCAGCACATTTTAAAATGAAATAAACATGTCATTGTTAATAAATCATCACCAGTTAGTATTTATTTCGTAATAGCTGGCTGGAAAAAAGGATTTTTCTTTTAAATACCCGCGCTCATGAGCTCATGAGTCAAAAGGATGGTGAGCTCATGAGTTGATTCTCTCTGTGAGTGCAGCTCTATAAATAAACAAGGGACTTAGCTAGAAGCTGGAAATTGGTTGGTCAAAATAGGCATCCACAAAATATTGAGTGTCATTTTTCCGAGGGGCTCAGCAAAATATCAAGTCATAAGCGTATATGGGTATGCAAGTATTTTCTCATCTTATGACTGTACTGCTGGCATCACTTCTTAAGGTTTTCAACTTGAAATCTCAATTTACTTAAATCTTTTTAGACAGAGAATAACAGTCCTCTCTTGAGAAAGGGTTGGGCTGGAAAATTGAATAAGATTAACAGGCAGAAAAGTAACCTATCTTTGTCTTATATATTGTAATGGTGGAAATCTGATATATGAACGTACATATACACACAATCACACACACACACACACACACATATATATATATATATATATATATATATATATATATATATATATATATATATATATATATATATATATATATATATATATATATATATATATATATATATATATATATATATATATATATATATATATATAAATATATATATATATATATATATACATATATATATATATATATATATATATATATATATATATATATATATATATATATATATATATATATATACACACACACACACACATATATATATATATATATATATATATATATATATATATATATATATATATATATATATATATATATATATATATATATATATATATATGATGGGAATGGAATTGAGATGTGCAATTTTATAGACAGGAATGTTTTTATTTCAGACCAAGTTTATGAACAGTATTTCAAAGACTATTCTCCCTCCTCATAAATTTGAAGATGGCTTGGAACGGCGAGTGGTGGCATTCTGCAAGGTTTGTTCAAGCACATTGATTTAGCATTGCAACATTTGGCATTATTAATTATATTATGTGGTCTTGTTAGTGATGTTCTATAATCATATGGAACTTAAGCTTATTGGTGTGTTATTCCTTCTAATGCTAAGGCTACTTTCGTCCTAAGCACAAATACGCAAAAAAATCTTCTAGGTGAATCAGACCACCTATAGACCATGTTAGGATGTAGTACTTAACCCTTCCAATGCTGAGGCTACTTAAGTCCAAAGCACAAAGACGCAAAGATTTTTGAAATCCTTCTAAACCCTGCCATGTTGGTATTCATTAGATAGCTCTCACTGATTTAGTTTCTCAGCTACTGGAAATCCTTTTAACGACAATTATTGTCAATATTCAATAGCCTATTGTGTCAAGAAGGGGAGTTTACACATTCAGTCATCTCTTTGATTACTACCTCAAAAAGTCATCATTCAAAATTCTTCTGAGAAATCTTTGCCTGCCTGAAAAGGAGGTTTTCAATAAAACTGGCTGGGCAGGTCATGGTTTAGTCCCTGTCTGGAATTACTTACTAAATATATAGAGCTCTCTGTTATTTATAGTTTTAATTTTTTTTTTGACGTCATATGGGAAAAGATGTGAATAGAAATCTTTTAAATCAATTAATGCTTTGCTTTTATTTCATTTACGTCAAGAAAAATTTAGTTTTTATTCATAGAATCAACAATATTGTCCTTGTATCTGTGTATTTTGAAAATGAATGCAAGAAATGTTTTCATATTTCATTTTTTAGAACCCTGAAGAGATTGAAATGGCAAAGTCTATGGGCGCAGCATTTGCAGGAGGTCCAGAATTAATAAAAAGTGTAAGTTCTTTTTTTTATAATTTATTGTTCTCATAAATACAATAATACAGCAAGTAATATTTTTGTACATTTGTAGCATCATAACATAATGTGGTTTTAGTATGTAGTAAAAAGTGTAAGTTTAGGAGAACATCGTGCAGTACACCATAGCATGGAGGAAAGTTTTGGTGGTTCTGTGAACGATAAATTTGAATGAGGCTACTTATTAGAGATAAAGAAGTAAAAGTGTCTAATTGAATCTTGAGAGCTCACTGGGCTCAGGTGAAACCTTATTCTGGATTAGCATTATCGTAAATTCTTGGAAATTTGGACCCTCTCAGAATTTGGGTAAAATAATTAATGGGAAAACTGGGCAACTCTCGATCTATCACCATTTGCTATTTCACAAAATGTGGACCTAGCTGTAAATCTTACTGATACAAAATCAAGGTATTCTCAGAGAAAATGGGCCACCCTGGACCCACAAAAATTGTAGTTATTAAAAACTGTCCCACATTACTGAGCATTAACAGTAGTCACTGTGTAACAATAGTTGCAGGCCTAACAGCCCAGATTAATACAACTCCCAAAAAAAGGGCTGGTCAGGCCAATAAAAGGACGTCCCTGTAGCTTTAACAGATTTTAGTAGAAATAGTGAAAAAGTGGAACCACAACAAGAATGTACTGAATTTACCACAATATTTGGGGTATTTTGATGTTTCAACTGTTGTGTATTTATCTGAGTTGGTTATCAGGGTTCAACTTTCCCATGGGCATATGTAGCTAGATTTTAGCTGTGGGCCCCTAGATTTTTCAGACTAATGGGCCCAAACTAGTAAAATAACGGGAAATCCTGTTTTGACCATTATTTTTTTATCAAACAGCCTTTTCGTTCCCCTAGCCTTAAATCTAAGTGTTAGACCCTGCCTATGTGACTAGTAGTTACCATTTTGCAATATGGTATGCAGCTAGTTAAGTTTTTAGTAGGGCTAGTAGATTATTATGGCTTCTAGCCCTACCAGACCACTAAACACCTTTGGAAATTGTGTCACACCCTGATAGTTTAAGTTTGTAGTTGTGTGTCTAAAGGCTTTGCATATATCTAAGGGCATTGCTTTTATGGAGTGTTTGCTTCACTTTGTTAAATATCATTTCTTTCTTGCAGTTTGAAAAAAATGAGATCACAAAGAATGATTTTGACTTTGTAATCTGCACCCAAGAAATATTACCACAACTTATGCCACTGAGAGCCTATATGAAAGACCTGTTTCCCAATAAGGCAAAAGGTAAGTGATCTAAGCAAATATAAGACAAATTCAGGAAATAAGCACTTACTTTATTTCACTTAGTTGTTTCTAGTGGTCCAGCATTTTGAAAGAAAGAGTATAAATGATTGACGTATTACTAATGATGAGATCATGTTGAATTTTGAAAAGCATTCATTCAGGAAAGGAAAGCAGGCCTCGACGCTCACTTAAAAAGTTACTGGCCTCGTAGGAACAGTAGGACCAAGGATCTACTGGTCATGCAAAATCTTTACTGGCCTTAGAAATCTTTCTCCTAACATTTTCAGGCATTTGATGTGCCTTATGTGGGGATAAAACTGGTTAATGTCCCCTAATATTTACAAGCCCTGTAGGACCAGTTGAACTCTGATTTTACTGGCTTGAAGCCATTTTGGGGAATTTTTACTGTTTGTGTCGAGCCCTAGACAGAAAGTATATTGTACTGCACAGGTCTCAACGCTAACTAAAAATGGTACTGGCCTTGTAGGACCAGTAACACAGAGGATCTACTGGTCCTGCAAAAGTTTTACCGGTCCTACAAATTTTTCTTTAACATAAAAAGAAAAAACATTGCATAAAATTCACATTTATTTTATCTTCATTTATTTCCAAAACTTTTGGGACATTCTCGAGGGGAAACTTGTTAATAAGAATGCCCCAAATGTTTACTGGCCCTGTAGGACCAGTTGAAGTCTTTTTTTACTGGCCCGAAGTCGTTTTTGAAAATTTTTACTGGCCTGGGGCCATAGGACCACTGTTAGCATCGAGCCCTGTACTGTATCAGTTGTTCTCAGCTTCAGTCAGAGTCACTATTTTGCTCTAAGGTTTTCATATCAAGGCCTTTTACTGTACACTACTAACCATTATTGCCATTGAGAGTAGACATGCTGGCCACTGACACCATAGCCCAAGGATACAGAAATTTGTGGGTGCGCTTTGAAATTTTGCCTTTGTAGCCCTGCTGGATGCAAGGACTACAGTGCCAGACTAAGCTAGGGGTATGAATCTTGTATGGAGCTACCGTGATGTGTCCTGCACTCTCCCAGGTTTTTATTCCTTCCAGCGCTGGGGCTATTATTGTCCAAAGCACAAGGACGCAAAGATTTTTAGAAATCATCTAAACCCTGTCATGTTGGTACTCATTATAAAGCTCTCATTGAGTACTTTCAGATGATTACCCATGTGCCAGGGTTCCAGTCATTTTTCAGTTTTTTTGCATCATTTTGTATTGGCCAAATTAGCCACCAGCAGTATTATATAAGGGTTAATCGAAGTCTGACCTCTTGGCATGGAAGTGATTCATTCATATGCATGGTCTATTGGTAATACTAAATATCATTATTTTATAGGACTGTGCTCATCAGCCATTTTTTTGCGATCCGATTAATTGCCTAATTTTTCTCGATGTCGATTTTCTCGATTCGATTCTGTCGCGCGCGGTAGTGCTTGGAAAAGTGTGGTGGGGGCCGGACCAGCACCATGTAAAATACATTGCGTGGCCCTCTCCACACTTTTCCAAGTACTACCGCGCGCGATAGTATCTATCGTAGTGCAGTTTCAATGGCGGCCGTCTGTAGGCGGCTCAGCGCCGTGGTCTTTTTAAAGAATAGGGTAGGCTCTTTTGTATTTTTGGGGTAGGGAAAACAATGGAGGTAGGGGGGGGGCCGTATCGAGTTCGGCAATCGATGTCCTCTCATGTTGAACATCGATCTTACTACTTTGCCGATCCATCGATGTCGTGCCTATCGAGCCCAGCCCTATCATTTTAGTAATCCATGTTATTCTTGTTTTACACTAATTTTCTTCTTTTTTTTCAGACAATTTAGGGACAGACCTTAAGGCTATGCTGGAGTTGTTCATATCTGGCAAAACGTATGCATCAGAGAAAGAATCAGAATCTGTAGGGAAAATGTCTGTAGCCATAGGAAGGGTAAGTTGTTACTAAGGAAGCGGTCTTTAATCCACTCAGGGCTGTAGTACCCATAAGAAATTATCTTAGTAATAACTTCTTAGTTAAAGCCCGTTTGGAAATAATCATCAGAACTCCGAAGTCCGAATTTTGTGAATTCATGTATTATTTTCCAGTTATTGTTTAATCATTAAAGAATCAGATGATAATTTAAAGAGTTCTCAGACATAAACGGGTTAATGACATATGCATGCAAATTTTTTACTGAAATTCTTTTAATTGGTGCTACATCTTCATAAGTAACGTGAAACCCATTTATGGCAGCTGTAACCTAAAATGTCCAGAATATTGAAGTAAAATATTCTATTTACCAGAGCTTGGGATAATATTTGTAGGAGAAATGTACAATTTTCCGTTGGCCATTATGGGAATACATGCTTTATCTTAAAATTATTGGCAAAAATGTTATAGATTCTATGTATTAAAAGGTTAAAATGTAACAGTACCTGAAAAAATATGATATAGAATCAGTGTCTTAGCCAGGATTTAGAAACTGGGCATCCAAATTTTTAAGTGGGATCACAATACACTCATATTTCAACCATAAACATGTATAAATTCATCAAAATAAGGCATGATATCATTAAACAATGTCATGGGAATTATATGGAGATGAAAAAATTCAATTATAAGCTTGAGATTTTTAGAAATTCCACACTAAAATTTATGGGTGTCCTGAGGGGTTCTTTTTAAGGGTTTGGGTGTCAAAAAAAGCACTCTGCTGGCTAAGACCATGTATAGAATATTATCATTTTGCTCACTGGCTATTGTATTCCATACACCAACTTTTATCCATAAGAATTGTAATGTCCTTAAGGCAAACTAGGTGGTTCTTGGCAATGGTGGAAATAAAAATTTGTTCAGAATTTCAGTTATGCTTATAATTGTTTTCTTTCATCCAGCTGAATATGCCAATTGAACAATTGATAGAAAATAAGAACACCTTCATAACATCAATATGCAGTAACAGATCCAGGGATCTAGGTAAGTACCATTAAATCATAAATGCATTCACATATATTCAGCCATATTGTCATAAATGAAGTGACATACATTTCATAAGCATCCTGTTTCCGGAAAATTAAAATATTCTTCATACTAAGATACACTTATCCATTTAGAAACACATATTCAGCAAGATAGTTTCCCACGCAAGTGCTAATGCTATTAGGAAAAGGTTGTCTTGAATACCCACTCAGAATACACTCTGAACTCATTTGTCACTGCACCAGCCAAAAAAAGGAAATCTTTCTGAAAACCGAATCAGACTAGCTTTGACTACCTGCTATTTTATCATATGTCTAATTTTTGTAAATTTGTGTAACACAGCTCTTCGTTTGGTATATTTTTATTGAATTTTATTGCTATTTGCAGGTCCATTTATCACAAAGGCAAGTTTAGAGTGTCCACCATCGTCAGAAAGGTTTCTAATGCATGAACAGGAGGTGAATATTTGGCCAGCAAGAGAGAGGCCAAAACCTAGACGACAAGCGAAAGACCAAGAGGAGCTGATGGCTGCCACTGCATGATAATCTAATCAGAGATCTAAAGATCACCTCTAACCCATCCAATGCTGAGGCTACTTTCGTCCAAAGCACAAGGACGTAAAGATTTTCGAAAACCATCTAAACCCTGTCATGTTGGTATTCATTAGACAGCTTTCGCTGAGTACTATCAGATGAGTACCCATGTGCCAGGGTTTCAATCATTTCGCACTGGATTGTGAATAGTTTAACCCATTAATGCTCACAGCGGCCAAAACAGCCTGATATTTTTGATGAAATGTTTCATGCAAAATCAAAGTTAGAAAATTTTTTGAAGGAGAAATGTTATTCTGAACATAACAAACTACTCTCCTTCAAATATTTTGTAAAAGCATTCGCAATTCCAAAGTTATTGCCAAAAATATCATAGACCCAGAAGACAATTCCTAGCTTAATTCTTAAGTATTAATGGGTTAACTGATTATCTGGAACCAATTATCAAAGGATATGAATGACATTTTTCTAACAGCAATATCAAGATTTTAGCTCCCAATAGTTTGATGGAGCACATACTTTGGTCCTCATTAGTGTATGATCTGCAGACAGGCCGCATACTATCCTTGTTGATCGAAATCTTGTATTTGCCAAATCCTGGTTCTGTAAAATCTATGCTGACATTATAGAATAAATCTAGGATACGGATAAGGAAAATGTCATGCTGGTTCTGCTTTGTTTTATCACTTTGTTTACTTAGGGATATCCGCCAGGGTGGTGATGCAGTTATTTCCTATTTGATCAAATTTATACAAATTAGAGGGAGGAGAGGGTATGAAATACATGTAAATGTTGGTTTCCATAAGTAGGAGTGTGCCACGGATAGCATATCCAGGTGATCTGACACCTTTTTGTTACTAGATTATTTTGATCACAAGAGAGCATAACACATCCGATAGAAATCCCTAGAGCAATTTTCATTAAGGGATAGATATAATAGATATTGATCATTTACCTAATTTAAGTGTATGTCATATCACAAAGATCTGAGTGTGAATTGGTTGCATATGCTCCTATTTAAAATGTTATATCTTTGGTGTACATCTTTCCAAGTAAAGTTATGTCATCATTTTTCGCTTGAATGTCATTGCCTGGAAATATCATAAGCAGGTTAAATAAATGTTGACCACAACCTCTTTATCTGTCACTCTAGTGTTTAATATCCCTCTTCACATATTAAAAGGTTTTGTAATTTGAATTTTAGAGAAAGTTGAACAAGAAGATCTTTGTTTTAGCAGGGCATGACATTAACTTTTGTGGCGACTTGCTCAGTAGGGCAAGTGAGATTCAACTTTCACTTGCCCTACTCCAACGTTCACCTGCCCTTGAAAATTTGTATGTTTTGTAAATATATTTCATTTAAACCAAGAAGAACATGGTGCTGGCATATGGAAGCATATTTTCTTGCACAGGCTTGGATGCCAGACCACAAAACTTACACACATTCTCAAAAATTAAAACCTGAAACATAAAAAGCGTACTTGCCCAGTGGGGCAAGCAAGACACAGTTTTCACTTGCCCTTCAGCTATTATTTACAACTTCTACTTGCCCGGGGCAACGGGGCAAGCACCAATGTCGAGCCCTGTTTAGGTGTTCAGTTCTATTTCATAGAGTGAGGGAGGACATTCTTCAAAGAAACTTGTTTTTCAATATCCTGCTCTAGAATTGCCATAGGACAATGATCTATTGAATTCTTTGCTTTTTCTGACTTTCTTCGTGTCCTGTGTTGCATGGTGCATTGCATATTTAACATTTTTACCTATACCATTTGTTAAAATATAAGTATAAAAATCAATTGAATACTTAAATTCAGTTGAAATATAAGACAGAAATATTTCTACAGAATTTCCAAATTTATTTCATTTGCAAAAAAATATACATGAATTCTGTACATATATACAAAGGAGTGGTTGGATATTTTCAAGATAAATGGTTTTGGACAATTACAAATTCCTCACTTTAGACTTCAATTCATCAAACATGATACACAGCAGTAACAATTCACAAAGACTACACAAGACTCCTTAACGTGCATCTTAGCTTAAATAAAGGTCATTCTAAGGTCTGTGAATGATAAAAATGAAATACATATTCAGCTTTATGTTCAAGAATGCTGCACAACACTAAATTAAAACGTAACAAAAAATGGATTTTACAGCAAAAAAATAACAATTTCAGAACAAACTATTGAGATTACAAGAATTAAGTATATGGTTTGTGAGAGAAGTAATTGATGACCTTTTGACATTGAGTGAAAATTTGGTCTCCTTCAATATCTAATAGCACCTGGTAACATGAAAATACCATCCAAGTGAATCTTTTCTGCATCCATGACACATATCTTAGAAGTTTCATATTGTTTAGAAGCAAAGGGTATGTTAAGTAAGAGCGGCATCTAATGGAAATTTCTTGGAATCGACATACAAGTAGGATTCTGCTGTAAAATGTTTCTACATTTGGCACATTGGGCAGGTTTTCTATTCCAACAAATGGATTTTTGACTCCATGAGGCAGGTGCTGGCGTTCCAGTTTTATCAGGGTATTGACCCTATTAATTGGTGACTTTAAAGTTCAGTTTCTGTTCCACTGTCTGAGGTTTCTGAGCCATAGCTTCCCTGGTTCCTTCTTGCCCAATCTGAAAGATATATTCAAATATTGGTACATAACGTATAACTGGTACTTTTTACAGGCATTTAATTTTCGCTATTTTTGTGCTCCCCATGATAGCTCCAAAATAACATTATTCAAATAAATATGTATTTAGTAATTATTATATAGTTTGAGTGCTTGAATGCACATTTAAAGTAAAACAAATGCCCACCAGCAGGGCTGTAAAATGAAATTTTTAACACTCCCAAATTAAAGCCATATACAGTAATGTAAACCATTTGTATGAGGTAGTACTGAGACTTTGTTATTATGAACTGTTTGAATGCCATTTCAATAGAATACTTGCAGCTCTGGAGCTACGCAATGATCTGACATTGAACATAATCATTCAAATACTTCTTATCTATATCAGCAAGTTATATCTAAAAAAATATTTATTCTAAGAGTAAAAAAAGTGTCAAGAAATGTTTTAAAGAACCTAAATATTGTTATCATATGCACAAAATTTGGTTTAAGTTAGTATTATTTCAAACAGTCATCTCTTATTGCAACTTTTTCCCTTAACTATCTACTCTGGGTTCGACTTTCCCAGGAGGCCAGGCGCATATGTATAACAACAAGATAATAGCTATGTGTAATAACAAAAAATCCTGTTTTTGACCAGTGATTTTCATCAAAATACCTTTTGGATCCAAAGTCTGAAATCCCTTAATTTGTGATAGTAGTTGTAAAATCTTAGAGAAGAAAAATGACACGCTGTACCTGATGCATATTGTCTTTGGCCAGGTACGATTGGTAGAGGGGATAACTGTGGATCCATGTTTTTGGAATCGTGAAAGCTGGTTTGAAGTTTCATGTGTTGCTCTTGATCTATATCTGGATGAAACACATCATCAAAGTAGAATTCCTCTGGCTGCTGAAAAAAAGTCATCACTATACAAATATGATACAGTACAGACAATTCCTGCACCAGTCGACCAGACGTCTGCCAGTGCCTGGCTGTAGAAACACCCACGGAATATAAGTCAAAAAAATCAGCCAAGCATATCAATGACCCATGTAGCTTGCGAATAAAAGCTATGTTCAGTTGTAAGGTCATCTATGCATCCATGGCTAGGATATTGGGTGGCAACAGGGCGAGCAGTTGTATTTTATGCCCGGGCAGGAATTAATGTTGGCACTGTAGTAAATCGAGTGAAAAGATTTAACAAAATCTAACCACTGGCTGCTGTTGCTGAAAAATATTCAGATCAATATTTAAAATCATGATGACCAATTAAGTTGAAAGTTTAATTCCAAGCAAAAACAATTTAAGAAAGTGGTGTGGCTCAAATAAAGGGCGCAATGTAGTGCTTTACATTTTGCAAATTTTCTGCTGGGGATTGGCAGCTGTGGACTATGTGTGTAGTCATTTTACCAATCTATTGTACGTTTTCATGTTTGATATTTCATATATTCATTTCAACTCAAATACAGGTATTAGATCAATGCAATCGCTTTTTCAAACACACTGAGAAAAGTATTATACTTAGCTACATGAGTAAATGAATCAATTATATTTACCTGCTCATTTTGTTTTGTGCTGTCATCATAGTAGATTTTATGGTAGCAGGTTTTGTTTCTTGAAGAGGCTCTTGCTTGTTCACTTTCTTTGTTCCCTTCACTACAATGGTAGAAAATAGAGGACTTAGCCAGGACAGGTCGGGCCTGTCTTTTGGACAGGCTGTTTCCTGAAAATCTCCTATTTGGACAGGAAAAAATCTCTGAAAGATTTTCAATTTTGATGTTTTGGGGGATTATGACCAAATAGTTTCCCAATAAACCATCTTCTAATGCATGAGTCGCACGACTGATATGTAAATTGCCCTTTTTGACCCAATGGGCTATTAAATGTAGTTGTTATTTATAAGGATTTGAAGTACATAAATAGCTAAATCTCGACAGGCAGAAATTTTGGAATTACTATTTTGGACAGGCATTTTTAAAATCCTGGCTAAGACCCTGAGTAAAAGTCATGGGTGTTCTTGGAATATAATTTTACAAAAACTGCAATAGGAAAACGGTAACTCAATCGGTTTACTCTTCATAAAAAGAATAGCAGAGCCCTTCAGAGTTATCAAATATTACACATAGTCTTACTTAGAACACAAACGTTAAGGATGCATATTTGCCCATGAATCACAAATTAGCATTTTAGAGTTAAAAATGGTGTTAACCAAGATATCATTTTGATATTGAAAGGAGTACCCTTCGAAATGACAACCACTAATTAAATCCACTATCAAAGATGCAACTCAGTAAAAAAAAAGGTGGCACAATCAATCAACCGCAATTGTCAATCTTATGATTTGTTGGGTTCCTACAAATACCCTATTTCCTACTTAAGACAAAACTCACTATTAAATATACATCAATTTTAGCCAGATACTCACAATACAGCTTTGCATTGCAGATAGCTGTTGTGCCTTTGGACCTTACTATTCCTGTTGCTGTTATTAAGGTCGTAAGCTCCCTTTAAAACAAGCTGTGCTGTTGATACCTGTCTTTCTGTAGGCCTTTCCTCATATTCTTGATTATCCTAGAGCAAAAAATAAATACAGATATTTCCAAACCAACCATTTTGTACCAAATTTGTTTGGTATAAATATTTTTTGGTTGTGCCAATAAGATGATGCAAACTTAAGGCCTAAAAAAAAGTTGTTTGTTTCCTGTAACCCTACCCTAACAAGTTTTTATTCAAAAGAATCCCTACCCTAAAGTTTTTTCTGCCCTCCAGACCCCCAATCAACGTAAAACATGCATAAAACACACATTTTTGACCAAAAAAATTATAGAAAATTTTTTTTTTTTACCTACCTACCCTATATTTTTTAGGCCTAAAGCTCCAGTGAACTAGAAAACTGTTGATTACTACAACTGCTTTAATAAACTGACGTGTAAAATATTCAGACCACTTTTGCACCTTAACCCATTCATGTCTGCATCAACAGAAAAGCCCAGACTATTTTGATGGTCCCTTTTAGATTAATTCATTTTAGGAAAACATCCTAAGGAAAAATATTGTCCAAAACCCATCTTCAAATTTCCCTCAGATAAATTGTCAGTATATCATTTATTTCCTTGTTATGCTTTAGATGTCGTACCTAGCAAATTATTATCTGAGGAGAGCTTTAAAAGCATAAATAAGTTAACCCATTCATGTCTGTAGTGCATGAAACGGTCCTGACAACTTTGGTCATATCTTTCGGACCAGAGCTCTTTCTGAAAATATTGGTAGGATTTTTGCTGTATCAAACCAAATCTACAACTCTGCTTTACATAGTAAATCAATGTTGCTTTCCAAAACTATTTTTAAAAGGCATGCTAGGACCAGGTCTAGACAACACTTTTCAAGCTGAGATGTTCAGGCAAAAATGTATTAACCCTATATCACTCAACGCAACAATGTTGCCATGTCCCCTGCACTGCATGAGGGGTTACTCCTCAGAGACATTGTTACGTAGTGCACTGCAGTGCATAGGGAGCAGTGCTTTAAACAAGTTAAATGAGTAATTTCCATTTTTTATTTGTATCTTTCATTTCGTTTAATATGATATTATTTGTGTTTACAATATATCAACTTAAAAGTTGATTTTTTGTCTAATTTTGCGCTTGACGCACTGTCAATCACGCACCTCGGCAAGTTCGTCTTCGTTGAGTGGTTAAATTAGTGGGATATCATCTTCTGATTCCCATGGATCGTGAAGGGGACGATAGTCGATGCTCTTCCAAACTTCATCGGAATTATCCTGGTTTAAACTAGCCATTTGATGGCAGAAACAACCAAAAAACACTGGAGAATATCAATGGTTTTGTGTGTTGCTAAGGAAGCCACAACACGACGACGTCACTGGTGGGAATTCCCCATGAATTCCATACTTGGAGGGGGTTTTCCCGCCGAAAATCACGGACTTCGAGTCCGAAAATAAGCATTAAATAACTATAGATTACGATTAAAAGGTAAGGGCAATAATTTTGTATCTTTATTTAACAAACATTTGTGTACCAGCGATCTAAGATCGTGGTACCCAAAATACGCCAAAACTCGCTTCGTAGGAATAAGTGCACAAATACAATGACGCAATAACTCGCTACTGAGGAAGTGCAGCTGCACTCATGTAACGCGTTATTGTGTCATTGAGTGATAAAGGGTTAAACCATCACCTCATGATTTAACTTCTTCAGGAACATTAAGGGACTCAATGGAGATTTGTCCTTTGAAGCCTTCAGATTTGAACAAGCAAATATTTCAAGAGTTTACTGATCTTACCTGATAACTGCCTGAATCACTGCTGTCTTGCAGTACCTCCTGATTCCCAAGTTGTTCTTTATATAATGAATGAGAAGATCTCACGCTGAGTCTTGGGTGTCTTAATACCTCCTGACTACGCTGATGCTGAAAGTACACATTCCCTCCAATGAAATACTGTATAACAGGTATTTTTTACAGGCATTTAATTTTCACTATTTTTCGGGCTACCCGTGATAGTGCCAAAATAACATCCTTCAAATAAATATCCTGCTTTCTATCTATATAGTTTGAATGCGCAAATTCAAATTTTAAATAGCACAAATACCCTCCAACAGGGCTGTCAAGCGAAATTTTTAGCACTCCAGATTAAAGCTGTATACAGTATGTGTAGTGAGTATGGGTGACAGTCATCATTCCCTGCTAGGACGATTAATCAATATAATAGTTTAATTGATCGTTTTGCAATGATTTCTGATTGATTTATCATTGAAGCAAAAGATCAATCATTTGTGATTATATTCTCTGCTCTAAGTTTCCATTCAAATGGGCCTTATTTACCATGAATACCATGCATAAAAGTAAAATATTATTGGAATCAACATGAACTATGACTTCCTGACCGTTTATCATTCAGAATTTATTTCTTTTGATAATTGATGATTTTATTAGATTGAGGGTGTCGGTGACCCATTTTCTCTAAAAATATGGACCAACCTGAGTCATGGTGGCCCAAATCTGCAGAATATCTCAATCACATTGACTGTGTGAGATAGTGGATGAACTGCGATCAAGGTGGCTGCCAGTCTGATTTCACAGATTATGAATAAGTATAAACAGCAATAAGGCCTAGAAAAAAACTTGTTTGTTTCATGTAACGATCTGAAAAAAATAGGGTAGGTAGGTCGGTAAAAATTATTTTTGAGGGGGGGGGGATTATTTTTTTTGTTCAAAAATGTGTGTTTTATGCATATTTTTATTTATGTTGATTGGGAGTTGGGAGGGCAAAATAAACTTGAGGGTAGGGATTATTTTGAGTAAAATCTTGTTAGTTTAGGGTTACAGGAAACAAACATTTTTTTTGTAGGCCTAAGCAACCAACCTCTAAAGATTGCTGCTGAAATCCTGAAATCAGGTCTCGGATGCTACCCTGCTCAAACACCCACTCATTCTCCTGGGCAGTTCTGGACTGAGGATGCTGATGCTGGTATTCTTTCTGCATTTGGTAAAACGCTCGAGCAGATGATCTACTGGAGTCATGTTCTTTCAGTTGATCATCAGATCTTTTAAGGAGAAAATAATTTATATTGTATAATTGGTATTTTCTACAGTTATTCAATTTTAACTATTTTTGCGTTCATCATTGTAGCGCCAAAATAACATCTTTCAAATAAATATCTATATAGAAATAGAATATATAGTATGAGAGCTTGAATGCATGAATTTGAAGTAGCACAAATACCCTCCAGCAGGGCTGTAAAGCGAAATATTTAGCACTCCAAATTAAAGCTGTATACAATACATAGTCATTTTTCAGTAGTGAATTAAAAATATATAAACTCAATTCATCATGCTTATATATTTTTGATAATCAAATATAAATCATTTATTATCATGTGGCTAGCTTGCGATAATTACATAATATAATTGCAAGGTCAATGATAGTTGATGAAATCGAAGCAGAGCCATTTTACAGTAGTGAATTTTAAACTCTACCTCAAATCGATTCATATATTTTTTATATGCTTATTCATATATGCTTATTTATTTTTGATAATTAAAAATCTAATGTTTATCTAATTGTATATATCTAACAAGTGGCTAGCTTGCAATAATTACATAAGATAATTGCAAGGTCAATAATAGCTGCTCTAACCAAATTTAAATCTAAATGTCTACCATGGTTTGAATTATTCATACTTGCCAGCAGTCTAACAAGAGCAGAGATTTTGCCAATTTATCACATTTTTGGAAACTATATCAGATAATTGTTCATTATCATTTTCCTCTCCAATAATTATGTGATGCATTGTTCATTTAAATGACTTTCTTGAAGGTGATCGAATCAAACCACCTATAGACCATGTTAGATTGTAGTACTCACTTGAATCTTGAGAGTTCTGCACTAATGTCTGGGCTGGGAGTGGGTTTGAAGTGTCTGGGTAGTGTATTGTACTTCTGGTCCTCGTCCCAGAGGTTCTGCGCTGACCGTTTGCTGACCATCTGGTACAGGGAGCTCACACTACCATCACTTCTCACTGAGGAGTCGTGGCTCGTGTCACGCCGTCCACTCGAGTGACCCGCAGGCTTCACTCCAGTGCTGCTCTCAAATGGACTTAAGTCTAAGTAGCTAAATGGTCTGGAAAAAAGGAAGGAAATATGTTTTTCCTTAATTACGGAGAACTTATACTTGTAACAGAAAATACTATATAAAATAGTGTTCAGTACAACAGTAGCTAAATGGTCTGGGGAAAAGGAAAGGGAATGTTTTCTTTAGCTTCATATTAGAACCTATCCTTGTAACAGAAAACATCTTATAAAATAGTGTTCGGTACAGCAGTAGCTAAAAGGTCTGGGAAAAAAGGATGGGAATATGTTTTTTCCTTAGCTACATAGAACTTATACTTTTAACAGAAAATATCATATGACATAGTGTTCAGTACAGCGGGACATGTTAACTTGAATGCCACCATACTTAATGTGCCCAATGCAATAATGTTCATTGTATAAATACTAATTCAGACCCATAAAAGGTGAATGCCTGTGTATGTTGCCACTATTTTTTCTTAGCCAATAGATGTTCAACTTATACAGATTTTACTCTACCATTATCTTAAACTGTTATTAATTATCAGAAACCGTGGTTTTAACAATCCTTTATTTATCAGATAAAACCAATTGAAGCGACAGTGGACAATATCAATCTAAACTTCATAATTTTCATGCATGTACTTTCAGACCTTTTGTATTTACCTTTCACAGGCCATTCCTGTATTTGCTGGCGGGGATTTGATAGTTTGACCTCTTGCCATTGTCCTCTTTCTAACATCATCGATGAATTCAAAGTCATCCATAGGAGTAGCTCTTCTTGAGCTTCCACTGGCTGGACTTGCATCAGATGCTCTCCAAGAACTGATTAAGAAAGAACAGTTATAGATGTTGTATATTTATTAACAAGATCTGTGTAATATTCAAAGTAATCTCAAAGCCCTTTAAGAACTAATTTAAGAAAGAACTGTTTAATGCTGTATATCTATGAACAAGATTTACCATAAATTCTCAGAAATTTAGACCCACCTAGGAATTGCATGGGCAACTATAATCATTTTGCAAAATGATTAAGGAGAAATCTTGGCAACCCTTGATCTATCGCCAGTTGCCATTTCACAAATTATGGACCTAGCTGTAAATCTTGCTGATACAACATCAAGGTATTTTTTTTAGAAAAATGGGCCAAGCTGAACCCATAAAAATCATAATTATCAAAAATTGTCTCAAATTACTGAAAATATACGGTATGTAACAGATAAACTGCTAAATACCATAAAGAGTATTGGATTTTCAGAACTATACTGTTACCCAAAAAGTCAGTCAAATGAAACTATATATTTTGCATAAATAAATATCTTTATTGTATGAAGTCTCCACTCCCAATACATCCTTACCCAATCCTGGCTATAGGTGATTGTGGAGGATGCGGTAATATGGGAACACAATTGTTATTTTGGGATTTATTAGGAGTGGAAGATTGCCGGCCCGACCCTGCGGTCTCATGGCTGGAGGTGGAGTTTGCATATTGATCGGGAGACCTTTTCTCAGTCTGTGGCGTAGGCGTCACGCTTCTATTGTGGGAGATTGAAGACTCCTCGTCTGAGCTGTCGTCGGTCGTCGTCGTGATGTTGCGCGGACTTTGCGGACTTATCACTTTCCTCCTGGTGTAGACCGGCTGGTTTTCAAGAGGGGTTGACTGTTTTCCTGGACCACCAAAGGAATCCTGTAATAAATGCATATTTTTCATTCTTAAAAACAATAAAAACATACTACTCAGACCACGACCAAATTTTCATCAACTTTTAAAACACCCACACTTAGGCCTGCCCCAAACCTGAAAACTAAAATAATCTTTAAAAAAAAGGAACAAGAAAAGAGAAAAGGACCCTAAACAAAAAGAACTTAAATCGTTAAAAACCTTAATATTAAAGAAAACTAAGGCCAAGCAACCAAACAATGTTAGCGACATGAAGACGCCACAGGTGTCCCTCTTGCTATTCTTATAGGAAATGTTTGCATGATTGTAAGTCTCATCCCATTCTTGCCTGTAGTGGCCACTACCAGTCTGGCTATTTTGGTGATATCTCTCTAACAAATAAATCTTTTGGAAAATAATTAAAAACAAAAAGTGTCAAAACTCAATTAACCTGCTCAAATGTTTTGTAAACTCATAAGTTATTCCTTGGTTATTTCCAAAATTATCTTAGATACTGACAAAACCTGTATGATTGGTAGGCATATAAAGGGTCAAAGCACTTAACTTAAAGCACTTAACAGGGGGAATTTCAGAAGGCCAGAAAGTCATGTATGCTTGCCCCACATTTTTCAGAAAAAGGACGGGGTGTGCTTAATTGGGGTCTGTATGCTTAATCTGTAGAATACGGTACATTTATGAACATATTTCAATGTTGGTGAAATATGTCAATTTTGTTTTACATCTACCTACCATATTGACAACTTTCAGCAAAACCTTCCTGATTTCTTCAATGGAGTTTCTCTGTGTGTAGTCCAGACTAAGGGAACTTGCTATCATGCTGCCTAGAGGAGATGTCAGGAGTCCTTCATTCACCTCAAGAGATTTTCTTCTCTCCACCACTTCCACCCTGATGCTGCCAGGTGTGTGGCCGTTCCATGGCAGGTTTCCTGATTCACAAAAGCAAAAACATCACAATTTTGACACAATAGGCTATTGTATTTGAAGTAGCTGTATGGCCATTCCATGGCAGCTTTCCTTAAGCCTAAAAAAAGAAATTGTTTGTTTCCTGTAACGGTCTGAAAAAATAGGGTAGGTAGGTCAGTAAAACAATTTTTTTGTATTATTTTTTGGTCAAAAATGTGTGTTTTATGCATGTTTTACTTTGATTAGGAGTTGGGAGGACAGAAAAAAACTTGAGGGTAGCAGGGCTTGACGATCCCCTGCAGGACCAGGTAGGCTGATGGGGCTACCTGAACCCAAAATCAGGTAGTCCCGCCACCATTTTAGGTAGTCCCACCACTTTTTTCGCTACCATTTTGTAGTGTTTTAGTGGGGAACTTCCCCAGTATTCATGTAGTCCAACAGGACTACCTGAATCCAACTTTAGGTAGCCTGACAGGGCTGTTTTTGGAATTTAGATCCCCCGGGAGATGGGACTATGCTATTTGTTGAGCGCTGGGTAGGGATTTTTTGAATAAAAACTTGTTAGGGTAGGGTTACAGGACACAAACAACTTTTTTTAGGCCTTATACAGGAGAGGCAAAAGTATCGCACTATGTCTTATCTATGCCAATTTTGAATAAAAACTATACTATATGCAGCTTTCATTTGGAGTGCTGAAAATTTGCTTCACAGCCCTGTTGGAGGGTATTGGTGCTAATTTAAATTTGCGTGTTCTACAGATACAAAAGAGATACAAATTAGGATATTTATTTGAAGGATGTTATATTGGAGCTATCATGGGAAGTGCAAAAATAGCGAAATTTAAATGCCTGTAAAAATATCAGTTATGTTATACAGTATGTCATATTCCAACTATCAGGGTTTCAATCATTTTTCAGGTTTTTTTGCAGCATTTTGTATTGGCCAAATGAGCCACCAGCAGCATAAGGGTTACCTGATAGCATTTCCACTATTACACTTGCAAAGCTGTAGACATCTCCTTCCTCTGTGAACAGGTATTGGTCCATCACCTCTGGTGCCATCCAATTGTAAGCCGCATTTACATATTTGTTATTGATCACTTGACTCTTCTGTCCACAATCCCTGCAATCAAGTAGAATAAAAAAATATCTTACAATTTGAACAGTCATCTGGATGTTTTACAAATCTTAGATTTGCAACCCATTCACATCACAACATTAAATGTTTTAAGCATTATGCTACTGTGACATTGGCTGTGTCATAAGTTGGACTTTTCTCAGTTTTCCGGCAAGTAATGCTTACTTTTCTATCATGTATTCCAAGTTCCCTATTTTAAGAATCTAATATATCTTTCTCAGTTCTACCCCTAGCTACTTTTCTATCATATATTCAGTTACATGATTTCAGAAAATGCTGTGTTATTAGTAGAACAACTTTTCAGGAATTAAACATCTTTTCTGAGATCTACTACTAGTAATGCTTACTTTTCTATCATACATTCCAGGTTGCCTATTTTTAGGAATTAAACACTTTTTCTCAGTTCTAATAACAATAATTAATAATAATTGATATTTGATATAGCCCCCTTTCCACCTATAAGGTTCAAACGCGCTTTAAAAAAAAGTCAGTGGACAGTTGTTTATGGTCTATATAGTCAAATAAACTACTTTCGAAATAGCAATGTTTTCAGCTGTTTCTTGAAGTTGCCTTTTTTCTTTTTTTTTAGAAATTAAACATATTTTCTCAGTTCTACTACCAATAATGCTTACTTTTCTATTAAATATTCCAAGTTGCCTATTTTTAGGAATTAAGCTTTTTTTCAGTTCCACTACTAGTAATGCTTACTTTTCTATCATGTATTCCAAGTTGCCTATTTTAGCCAGGTGGTGTGTGATTAGCTGGACGGCGTGTGAAGTGATGAAGCAGTGGAGAAGCCGCTGGTCGTGAAGATAAATGAGGGCATCACACACTTGGATCAGACAGCGCATCGTGTTGTCAAGCGGAAGTTTTTCCATCTGAAACATATGTATGCATATATTTCTGGTAAAATGTGAAATAAGTGCTTATTAAAGAGGCTTAATCTTACCCTATGAAAGTGCGATAATTTAGGAATTACTTCAACTAATATGCAAACCAACACAGGTAATGATCAAGTTATGTAGTTCTACAGAAAATATGAAATCTTACTAATAACTGGCTTCTATACCATACCAAAATCAATTAAAATTATGATGTGAATTAGGATAAACATACATGACCACTTGGAGACTTGTAAGTGACTTAACTAAAATAGATGAGAGCAAATATATTTTAGCATATTTCAGAAAATAATGACTACACAGAACTTTTAAATTGTTAATGATGATCTTCATAGAAACTAAGTAAGGCCTATTTCCGCACATCTAATATGCAAATGATACATGAAAAATACACATATACCAATGTCATGTGAGGAAGAAAAAGCCTTATAGACATAGATTTTGGGTCTTGGGGCCCTTTCAAAACATATATTCATCATTCATTTTTGTTTTCAACTTTTAGGAAAATGCCCAAATTTTATGGCACAGACATTGGCAATCAGCTTCATGGATGTTTATTCTGACTTTGCAGGTTTAAGCATGACCTACCTGCACATTGGACCAAGTGTAAAAATACCTTTAAGGGTATACCATGCATAGTCCAGCCTCTGGGTGGGAGAAATAATGTACTTACCCTTTCATGTAAAAGATGAAATACAGATCCCAGACCAACACGCTCATACAGCAGTACAATACTGTCCAGATTTTCTGTTTGGCATATACCCATAAGTAGCAAAACATTTGGATGACTTATTTTTCTGAAAAGGAATATAAAACAATAATAAACTCATGAATGCATATAAGAAAATCTACTAATGATTCATAAGTGTCTAAAATAGAAATGACAAAACAACCAAAATGATGAATTTATGGTGTTGGCAATCAGATAGTTAGTTACACACAAAAAAATGTTTCTTTTAATTACAAAGTCAAAAAATATTGTACAATCTGTAGGAACATATATCACAGATAGATAGTGATCGAGATAGACACTGGAATTGTTCCATGTACAGTTATATTTGTACAATTGCATATGGATCAGCTGTGTATGAAAAAAGCATTGAACTGAACACAATATTATGGTTAACCCATTAATTCTTAACAGTTTTGAAATTGTCTTCTGAATCAGAAACAATTTTGGCAGTAACTTTGGAATTTAAAATTATTAAAAAAATTATTTGAAGGAGAGTTATTGGTAATGCTTTAATCAACATTTCTCCTTCAAAAGCTTTGCCGACTTAGTTTTTGCCTGCAAGATTTCACCAAAATTGTCATGCTGCTCTGGACCAGTGTAAGCATTAATGGTTTAATGTGGTACAAAATGAGGTGAAATATTCCGCAAACAAATACAATCTTTTTCACTTTCTTAATGAACATCATATAGGATTGAGATAAGTTCTAGATACTTTCTTCTTTTGATACTTACACCATATGGTCGTGCTCAGCAATCAGATGATCTACCATGCCACCTTTTGGAGGTTGTTTGTGAAGTCTTTTCACTGTTATCCCTGTCCGCCTCCACATCATACTATAAGTACATCCAAATGAAACTATTAGATAATATATTATTGATAGTAGCGATGGTAAACACTTGGAGACTTGCCTGTACAACTAATAGTCATTATTGTACCAATGTAAATGGACCATGTGTGGCTGAAATAAAGTATTGAATTGAATTGAATTACTGTAAAAAAAATTCTAATCAAAATATCTGAAGAGATACTGTAAATTCGGAAAAGATTGCGTTAGTTTAATTTTTGCGTTGTTTGCATTAAGCCTCGGACGCAAAATTAAAATTCGCAATTATTAGTGCTGCCACTTTAAGTGTAAAAGCTGGCACTCCATGTTCGCAAAGTTAAAAAACATAAAAATCGATTTACTGTAAATTCACAAAATCTACTCTACAGAATCTTTTGTGAATCTACAGTCATGGATAGGAAACATATCACTTGTTGCTAAAGATGAATATGGCTCTTGGAAAAAATCTTGATTTAAAAATATTTGGTTCAAATTGCAATATCTAAAATACTATCTTAGGAAAATAAATATACAGGGATGGGAATCAATTGAAACTAAATTACTCAGTAAAAGGTTGATGTAACAGCAATAGGCATCCTTTAGAGTAAATATGGTCTACTGCAAATCATTTTATGAATGACATAACTGCTTCCCATTTATATTTGTACAGCACAAGGCCTAAAAAAATATATTTGTTTCCTGTAACAGTCGGAAAAAAATAGGGTAGGTTAAGGTCAGTAATTTTTTTTTGTTCAAAAACGTGTGTTTTATGCATGTCTTATGTTGATTGGGAGTTGGGAGGGCGGAAAAAACTTCAGGGTAGGGATTTTTCTGAAAAAAAACTTGTTAGGGTAGGGTTAATGGTTACAGGAAACAAAAAACTTTTTAGGCCCAATGAGTAAACGAATAATAATGGCACTCACAAACCTCATCAATGATATAATGCACATCAATTTTGCCAAAGGGTGCAATTTTGGCTGATATGGTCAATCAAAAGAGGGAGGTATAATAAAAAAGGCATCGAGAGGTTCAAATTGGGTTGTCTAACGAATGGTCTATTTTGAAATACCATAGGTAAATTATAAACAAAGTTTTCTCCAATTGTAGCTTTGTGTCCTTTACCTTTCCATGACCATAAAGGCTCCATTGTTGTAAGTGAGTCCATATTCATCATGTGTTAACGCTGCTTCAGGTACCAATGGTATCGTTGCTACAGTGCCACTATGTTCACTAACATCAAGGTAGATCTGCAATTAATACATGTACAGTTTTACTTAACCCTTGTGTTGCTGGTGGATGATTTGGTCAATATAAAATTATACCAAAAGAATTGAAAAAAGACTGAAATCAAGCACATCCATAGGTACTCATGTGAGAGTACATGGCAAGAGCTATCCAATGAATACCAACATGACAGCTAAGGTATAAATGTTTTTCAAAAATCGTTGCACTCTTGTGCTTTCATTTTATAAAGTTGCTTGTTTTCTTGTGAAAATTAGCTGTTTTTATCAACTGAGATAGCCAAATGCTAAAAAGCATCCACTCTTACTCATGCTATTAAAATGAAATGGTTGGTTCAGAAAATAAGTGCACAGTTGAAATAAAAGAATTTTGATACCAATATCACTATTTCTCATCAGAGATTATTTCCTTTAGGTTGCTGAACAATACACTAGACTAGATATAGAAAGGCATGATGAATTTAATAACAGGCGCTTTAAGCCAAGATTGCAGACAAACTCTATTTCAGTTACTTTAATGAAACCAATCAATATGATTTGATAACTTTGCATAGTCAAGGCATCACAAATATCTCAATTCTCATACATGTATATGTAAACATAAAATAGCTATACCTTTCCAAACCCCATACTCTGAACACTTCTTCCTGCTGACACAGACTTGGACGCCCTTGGCCTCAACATTTGGGTTATGGAACCCAGTCTTCCCTGTCTGATAAAAACAATCACAATCATGGTTATGGTTATTATTGTCATTATTATTGTCATTATCATTATAGATTGAATTCCTGGTTCCTGTGTTATGTTCTTAACCACAATGTAATCTGTGGCAATCAGAAAAAAAGGGGAAGAGTAAACTTATTTGCATTCTATATCAATCATTTAAAAAAATTAATATAAGCAAAGTAGCTAACAGGCAAACATTCTTGTTGAAATTCTCCAGAAAAAAAGGGTAATTAAAGAAAATTATGGGAGACTATTTTTGAAATAACATTATTTTCTTATGTCAGTATCTTCATTGAAATTTCATTAAGCAGAGCCTAGATATAATGTACATAATCTTAGAAAACATATCAGTTAGTCATCCAAACTCCAAACGTACGGCATTAGAAAATTATAGTCTCCACAAGCTTAAAGCATTTTTGCCACTTTTCTTATTATATGGAGAGAAAATGGCATAAATTAATTATATATTTTAATTCACATATATAGCCATTCCTAACTCTTTAAGTGCCAATACATATTGTCACTGTGATATTTTCACACCATGGCTTACCCTAGGTAATGGCTGGGCTGTTTTTCCATCACCAGATCCCTTCCCGAGCTGGTCATAGCGTGCAATCTCATTCTCTCAATAAACTCCAGCATCTGTTGTTGCTTTTTTGACTTTTTTGCTTTTTCCGCCCAGTCTCGTGGTCCGAGGTTGCGATTATCATGCAGTCTCAGATCGCCCCCGGCCTCGATCAACTTGCTGAGTACAAGGATACTGGAGCTGTAGCACGCTGCATGGATTGGTGTGGTACCATCATCTGATCGCCTATTTTACAATAATAAACAGGAAATCAAAAAACAAATTAAAATTTTTGAATAACACCCAGGGGGCGGTAGTATCAAAATGAGTTGGGCTTTACTCAAGGCAGCTTATGGCAGTTATTGGGTTAATTTCTTAGATTCAGTTTTTCCTCTGTCCTGTTTTTATATGGCTATTTAGACTACAAAAACACATAAAGCATCAGGCCTAAAAAAAGAAATTGTTTCTTTCCTGCAACGGTCCGCAAAAAAATAGGGTAGGTAGGTCGGTAAAATCTTTTTTTTTTTTGCATTATTTTTTTGGCCAAAAATGTGTGTTTTATGCATATGTTACGTTGATTAGGAGTAGGGGTCCACACCGGTATACCCGTACCGTGAGGGTACCTATACCCCGCCCGAAAATACCGGTGATAAACCGTATAAATAGTAGACGGTACTTTTTTACCGGTACTATGAATAAAATGCCTCGCTGCTGATATAGCAGGCAAGGCGGAAAAGAGTGCAGAGACGCGTGATCGGCGGGTAAAATACATCGCGATCGCGTCATCCAGTACCGGCCGCCATTTTAACTGCACCACGATAGATACTAACGCGCGCAGTAGTACTTGGAAAAGTGTGGAGAGGGCCACGCTATGTATTTTACATGGTGCTAGTCCAGCCCCACCACACTTTTCCAAGCACTAACGCGCGCGACAGAATTTCGAAAACATCAACAAAGTAAAGAAAGTAACCAGTATCGATACCGTTAGCATACCGGAACCGTATAAAAAATACCGGAACCGTACCATACCGTATAATTTTAACGGTATGGACCCCTAATTAGGAGTTGGGAGGGCTGAAAAAACTTAAGGGTAGGGATGCATAGTGTTTTCTAACAGAGCTCCTATATCTAAAAATTATGAACCAAGGAGTTTCAAATTTCAAAAATGTAGAGAAAATATCAAATCTTTTTTATTCCTAGCTTTTCTTCTCAGATCTAAGCAGCAACCTGTTGAACTACATAACCCATACTGATTATTGAATATAATCTCACTTCATTATTTGCAACAGCATGCATTTTCATGTATTTTTATAATGTTAAACTGATTTTAGATGTACTTTTATTTTCATTTAAAAATTGATAAACACTTACTCATTAGGACTAGCACCATACTTCAGCAAAATATCAACTGCATCTGCTTTACCTGCTATGCAGGCTAAATAGAGGGGGCTTTGGCCCTCTGAATTGGGATAGTCCACCCTGATTCCTGAAAATGATAAAGTAATGTTAGACCCTAGAGCTTTATCTACATATACCTATTAGTCCTTAGAGTTTGACATGGCACTTTCTTTGTTGTGTAGAATCAGAATTTACAAATAAAATAAAGGCCATAGCGAGTAAGTAATAATAACATTCCTAAAAGTTGCATTTCCTAAATGTCATGTGCATATCAGATATAATTGTTGTGACAATAGGAAAATAAACCAGTTTCAATCTATAGCAATGTTTCACATGTGCAAGTTGTGGTGCAACTATATAGTATTACCAATTTAGTTTGCTCACTTATCCTGCTTGATGATTAAAGTAAAGCTCAATATAAGTGGTGTACTCATCAATTATCAAGAAAAAGCCAAAAGAAATTCTCTTGTTAACCAATAATACATGATCAAATGGTTTAATAATAATATTGAAATATTTTTTTTATAATCCTTCATTATAAAAAAAAAAATGATCAGAGAAAAAGTAGAACTTGGCACATTTTCAAATATTAACAATTTTTCGAATTATAACTGAATATTGACAATTTGGGAAACCTACCTCTGGTCAGACATTTCTTTAGTGCTCTTTTGTTTCCCGATAAGGCTGCTTGATGGAACGTATAGCCAAGCTCATCGGAACTGCTTACTCCCCCCAGCCGCATCTGGGCAGTGAGTGCCTTCAGCATTGTACTAAAAAAGTTTATCATGTAGTAGGTACACAGAAATATTTAGAGCTACTATATACTCAACATTTGGGCAGTGTGTGCCTTCAGCATTCTACTTGAAATATGCTTATCATATAATTTACACAGAGATGCATTTTCAAAAGATCTCTGGTTAAGTGATGCTGTGTTCTTGAAATAGGGTCACTGTTGACAAAGACATAATTATGTGTACATGCAATTATTCAAATTACATGTAAGATGCTCACAAAATACACATTCTCCATTTATTCGATAATTTTAAAACAGATGCAGACATTTATTCTTCAATGTTTATGATATTTACATGGACATTTGTTGCTTTGGGTCTTGTGGCAAATAAGGCCTAAACATATATAAAACTGCAACACCCCCAAAAAGATAAGGGTAGGTAGGTAGGAAAATGTGATAAATGCATGGTAGGCTCAAAGTTGAGCTGTTCATGTTTTTATTTAGAATACCATGTTTTTTGATACAAAATGTCATAAAAAGATTTAGGGTAGGGCCAAGGAAATAAGCCTAAGGTAGGGTTACAGGAAACAAACAATTATTTTTCTTATCTAATCTAGATTAACTATTACTATCTTGCCGCCATCTCTTGAGTAGCTGTTCTCGCTTATGAACTTTTAAGGTCATACAAATATTTCACTTTATTGTCACAGGACAGGTACAGCCATTTTCATGCTGCTGATCACGTATCATCACATCAAACATTAATCATTATGATGTTTTATATGTTGAAAATGTTCATGACATCATTCATGGTCGTTTACAATCACTTTGTAAGAAATACTTCCATTTTCGAATAGAAAACGTATACCAAAGGTACCTACCTGTCAAGATAACATATAATCCGTAAAAGAAAATTATCTTAACATAATGTTGGAGGGTAAAATCTATGCTGAGGGGCACTAGACGATCTCTAGCAGACGAACTTACAATGGATGGCGGAAACAGTTGGTGGCGCCCTCTTTTGGGTGTCAACGTAACCGCGAAGCAGGTGCGCTGGGTGGGCGTGGCTATTTCAATGATGCTCTCAGCTCCGCGTGACAGATACGTACGATGGTGCAGTGTGAACGGCAAGAAAAAAACCGCTATTTTTCGAGAAAACGACAGAAAAGATTATATTTTCCAATGTTTAAAAAAAAAACAGCAGGATTTTTCCTGTCGTTTTCTAGAAAAACTGAAATGTTTTCTGTCGTTTACACCTGCACCATCGTAAATACGGAAGGAAACGCCCAGATTTGTGGATGCGTTATTTTTCATGCACACTGCTGCAGCATGATGCTCATTTCTTTTTAATTATTGAGCTTTTTGGTATTGTCTCTAGTCTCTCTACATTATGTACATGGTCATGGTTAGAGACTGCAGTGTCAGAGTCATAAGCATCAGTCACCTGTAACTGTTCTTCCATTAGGACCATTACGGACTGAGTTGGTGCCCACCGTTGTTTTCGTTCTTCTCTTCCTCTACAGGGATTAATATTGAGACAGGCTGCTGTGGTGGAAAACCCAAGGCAAAGGAGGACGAATTCATCTCACAGCTGAGGGCCGCAGGCCATAAATATATTTCGCAAACTGCTGTTTTTTTGTATGCAAATCAAACATGTATATTGCAAGGATATGGATAAATATGAAAGTGACTGCGTAGCCAGCCAGCCGGAATAAATGCAGTTTTTTTTATGGAAAACACTACATAAAAGTGGGATATTTATGTGAGGAATTATATAACACACCGGCTTTCAGCTTGATATAGGAGTTTTAGCGTGCTTATGAGGGATGACAGTTGTATTTAGTGACTTTCAAAAGTTCTATGTTGTAACAGGGATCTATTGTTCCCTGTTTGGTAGCCAGCCGGCTATGCAGCCTATTCTTCAGCATTTGGCTACATAGCCGGAATATTATCAATGTGTATGGCACATATATAAAGAAAATGTAATTTTTCATTGATAGTAGAAAGTTTATTGGTGCAAACAAATACATGTACATGTACTATACATTAAGAAAGTGACCCACATTAGGCAATGTGCACAACTGAAAGCCTACAGTCGGGAGGCCCCAAAAAGCGGAGTCCTCGTTTATAAATACTGTAAGTGGCTGTGCTGGGCTGTGCTTCCTGCTTAGTTGCTCCCCTGAGAATGCTCCCCTTAGTTGCTCCCCTGAGAATCCAGAAATTGGAGAAGGGAAGAGAGAAAGAGAAAGAAAATTTCATCTGCCGGCGGTGGTTCACCTTAATATGTCTAATCAAGTAAGCTAGCCGAGGGGGTGTTACACAAAAAGAGGCAGTCTCACAGATTTCCCCTCGTAGGAGAAAACTGAATATAAATGCAAGTTTTTATGGAAATGACTACATAAAAGTGGGATATGTATATGAGGAAGTATATAACACACCGGCTTGCAGCTTGATATAGGAGTTTTAGCGTGCTCATGAGGATGGAAAGTTGTATTTCGTGACTTTCAAAAGTTCCATGTTGTAACAAGGATCTATTGTACCCTGTTTGGTATTTGAATATATGTGTTATCACTAGCTACTGCTGCAGCCCTCTGCCCTAGTGGTCATCATGTTTAGCCCGCCTGCCTCTGCAGGGCTTGACCATACACTCAAAGCAGGAAGTACCATGTTTGTTCCTTATCTCATAAAGATCCCTTTGTCACGACACATGTACTAGTCTTTTCACCCACTCTATGCCGACCCTTGGAAATGTTAACATGTGCTTTAACTGACTTCTGGGCTTAGGAATTACTTCTGGGCTGCAGCAGCAACACACCTTAGGATTTATTAGTGGGACTATATTAGGACATAAGGATAAGCTGATCCATATATTTGTAGATAAGTAAGTAATAAAGCATGCTGTATGTATAGTAATCTAGCTTCTATTTGTCATTCTTTAACCCTGCATCACATGGTTGGTCAACTAACCCTTATTGTAACCTATCCTCAGACTAGGCCAGAGCTAGCAATAGCTAACGGTTACATATGTGACCATTTGGGAGTCATTGTCCTTATTAATATGAGAACATTGTGTTTAATTCCTTACTTTTTCTATATGATAAAATATTTTTGTTTTGTTTGATTTCTTACGGCATAGTATTCTTCTATACACAACTGATTGTATAAAGTTCTCTTTACCTCAATAATGTGATGTTTTTCCCTATCTTTTGATTGTTATATATCACCATTTTGGTGTTCATTGTTACTGTATTAATTATTGGCTCTCCCGATTGTTGCCCAAATATTTGAGGTAAATCTGAAAATTTTACATTGGGGGAAATTTTTTGTCTTACCCACTTTTCTACTTGTTTCCAGAGTTCAACGGCCATAGCACATCCTAGAAAGGCATTTCAAATGGTTTCTGTTTTCACTTCGCATATTTGATGTATTGTTGTTCTGAAATTTTCGTGGTATACAGTTTTTCATTTGTTACCAAGCGGCTGTGTAGCAACTTAAATTGAAAATATTTATAGTAAGCTCCTTCCTCTAAATTTGGTATAGTTTTAAAGGCATTTTTAAATGTGTCGTATGATATGTCTTCATTGAGGGCATTTTCCCTTTTATCCTTGACGTCCCTTATTATGTTTGTATCATATTTCATTAATGTGTTATATATTTGACTACATCCCTTCTGTGAAATACCTATTTCAAACAAAGATCTTGGAAGGTACGGACCAATTGTTGGACTTTGATGTCCGAATTCTAGTAATAAACCTTTGAATTTTCTTTTGATTTTAGTATAGTCCAGGTAATTGACATTAAGTCCTTTTTTTATTTTTATTCAGTTCTCTCTTCATTAGACGTTCACCGTTTTCTTTTAGGATATCACCTACAATATGATATCCTTTGTTCTCCCATTCCTTTCTATATTCCAGTTCTAATATACTATTATACCATAATGGCATGTACCGGTAGTGTAAATGTACAACGTTTTTAACCTTTTGGTTGTCTACCAACATATAGAGCTTTTTACCACATCTTTCCAGAATTTGATGTGAATTTTCAATATAATAGATTATGGCAATTGATCTCTGTGCTTTAGTATATTATGTATTTTGAAATGTATTGGAAATTTCCCCCAACCTTCTTATTGTGTTGTTAGTCGTTTCAGCAATGATATTTTTAAGGCAGCATCAAAGGTTTTCATATTTGTTAATCTTAGTCCTTCAAAAAAATTCTATAATCTCCCTTCTAAATTTGGGATTTTTTTAGTTCCATATAATCTAAAAAAAAATGTTCTCAAATTTTCCAAAAGTGTTTTGGTTAGGAGATGGAAGGGCAACAGGATGTATGTTATTTGTAAGAAATTAATGGACTTTTGATTATTGATATATTCCCATATGGCGTTAGATTTCTCACACTCCTCCATAGGTATACTGTATATTTCCCGAGACTTTTATTTCCCAAAAAGTGATGATTTGAACTTTTTCCATTTTTTTCTTAATTTCCTGGCCCGCACACGGCTGCGCTGATATTAAATTTAGCGATAATGCTTCCATTGCGTTTTGGCTCCTGAATGTGTCAGTGCAGACGACAGTTTAGCCAGGCCATGCCAGCTCAATTGTTCTGCACATAAGTAGCACTAAAAGCAGCATATCACCATCGTGAAGCAGTTCATGGGCAGGTTGACTGTGCGTACTGCTTACATGTATTGCTGGTTAAAGGAGGCAAAATGCCCAAACCTGCCCAGGCGGGTATCGCCATTATTCAACAGCTTAAATGAACATATCAGCGAATGCATTACAAGTTTGTCAGATGGAGAACGTTAACTGAAATAGAAAGTTTTATATCTACTACATAGTAATTTAAACATGAGTAAATACAATTTCATTCCATTTAAAGACTCATTTACTAATAAAAAACTAGTATAAATAACGTAACAAAGTCATATCGTAAAACACCCTGAGAATTCAGATTAGGACACTTTGTCACCTGCGAACATCGTCTTGCACACCATCACCATACCAACAAAACTGATTAAAGGTAACATTTTTATTTTTACCGTCTCAAACCCATTAGCTAAATTCGGGAAGATTAAGTACACGTTAACATTACCCGTTATACAGTATACGTTTTTTGTATCTCTAAGTTTAAATCTTTACAAAGGACTATCCTGTTGTTTTTCAAACCCCACAATTTGGATAACTTTCGTTTTTTCCATGTTGAACTTTAAGCTGCCAACTTTAGGGTTGACATACAATTTCTTATTGGCGATTCGCTTGGTTTTGTGAATAAGTGGTCATCTGCATACTGGGAAATTTTATATTTTTGTTTGAATAAAGTAATACCTTCTATTTTTTTTGACCGGATGGCTTCAGCTAATATTTTCGTGGCCAGAACAAGTAGGTAAGGGGGAGATGGACTCCCTTGCTTACATCCACTCCCTTAACTTATTTTATCCGAAAGATTGATTGATTGATTGATTGATTTTATTTAGGTATAAAAATGTACATGTACAATACAAGGTAAAATAATATAAATACAGTGTCAGAGGTTATACATGGCATAAATATACCTCGGATAGCACTTTAAGTGTCCTGCACTTATTTCCAAAGTGGTCCGGGCATGATATATCACAGGCAAGACTGACACATATCACAGCAATGTCTATTTGGCAACAGTGGCTTACTATATCACAGTTTAATATAAATAGATGGCTTCTTCCTCATTTGCAACACACTCCATAAAATATTTCTTTACTTCTAGTTTAAAATTCTCTTTTGTTATGCATTGTTTGATATGGCCAGGCAAATTGTTCCAGTTTTTGGCACCGACAAATGAGAAAGAAGACCTCCCAGCTGAGTTTACCCCAGGAACAATAAAATTATGGCTGCTCCCTCTTGTTCGATAGTGATGTTGATTTTGAACACGCTCAAACTGTTCAGAAAGATAAGATGGAGCAGTGTTATTAAAAATTTTGAACATGTGGTTCACATTTAATTGCTGGACCCTTTTCTCTACAGGCAGCCAATTGACTATCTTGAATTCATTGTAACCGATATGAGATCTCGGATGTAGTCCCAAAACATATCTAATCATTTTATTTTGACATATCTGTAGTCGTTGCTTTAATTTCAACTTGAGACCACCATACCAGGCACTGCAAGCATAATCAAAAGTCAAAATAGTTAGCCTTACGATAGAGAAACTTTAACCTAGAGTTACATTTACTTATCACTGAATTCGCAGTGGTTTCACCTGATAGAGTCTGGTCTAGTTTTGTGCCTAGGTAATTCACATTAGGTTTGCTATCAATTTTGACCCCATTACAGACCACATTTAGCTCTTTCTTATTCTTTAGTCTCTTGTGTGAGCCAAAAATGATAGATTCTGTTTTCCCTAGATGTAAGGATAATTTGTTATCTACAAGCCAATCGCTAACATTTTGTAACTCATGCGAAAGTGTATTTTCAATGTCCTGGACATTTTTTCCAGAGACTAAAAGACAAGAATCATCCGCATATAAAAGAAGTTTACAATTGACAGCCTTCTGCATGTCATTGACATAGATTAAGAAGAGGAGCGGCCCGAGAATGGACCCTTGAGGTACCCCGCATGTGACATTCCTGGTTTCAGACCTGGTGCCTTCCACTTCTACCAGCTGGCTACGTTGAGTTAAATAGGATTTAAACCAATTAACCGAAGTTAAATTAAGACCTATCGCAGAGAGTTTTGACAGGAGAATATTGTGATCGACAGTATCGAATGCTTTTTGCAGGTCCAGTAAAACTAACCCAGTGAGGTCACCTTTGTCAATTTTACCTCTAATATAATCTGTAAGAAATGTAAGCGTGGTATCAGTGGAGAAACCAGGCCGGAAGCCTGATTGTAATTCATAGAGTAAGTTATTTTTATTTTAAAATAGTTCAATTTGGTTGTACACCGCCCTCTCTAGAACCTTTGAGATGCAACTTAGTATAGATACTGGCCTGTAGTTACCAGTGTCAGTCTTACTGTTCTTTTTGTGGAGTGGTACCACTCTGGCTGACTTCATGTCCTCAGGTACAGTGCCTGTGGAGATGGATAGATTTATAATGTGCGTCAGCGGATTGGCAATAATAATTGCCCCATCTCTAAGGAAACGGGCAGGTATATTATCCAATCCTGTGGCCTTGTCTCTACCCAGCCCTCTCAAAAGTCCTAGAGTCTCCTTCTCTGTCAAATTTTGCAGCTCAAAAGAATTCAAAGTAGCACCTTTGTCAGCATAGAATGAATAATAAAAAGCACTAGAAAACCTTCCGAGAGCCTTCGGCAATTTTGTTACCAGTTTAGATGCTACTGTGGAGAAAAATTCATTAAATTTCTCAGCAACAGTGAATTTATCAAAATTGATAGAGCCATTTATATCAAGCCCAATTGCCGATGATGGAGTTTTATTGCTCTTGGATGGCACCCCTAGGCTACCTAAAATTTTCCAGAGCTTCTTAGGTGAGTTTTTATTCACTTCCAATTCATGTTTATAAAAGTCCAATTTTGCTTTTTTAACAAGTGTTTGCACCTTGTTCCTAAGTCTTTTAAAATCATCAAAAACACTTTGAATTTTGGTTTTCATGAAGGCTGATAGGGTTTTGTCTCTTTCTTTAATAGTCTCAAGTATTTCGTTTGTCAGCCATGGTTCAGATCGCTGTTTTAGTCTGACCTCCTTCTTAGGTGCCAAGGTGTCTACACAATTTAAGAATAAGTCTTTAAAATTTTGAAATGCCTGATTAACATCGTTACAAGAGAACACAGACGACCAGTCTAAGCGTGACAACATAGTGCAGAACTCGGCAGAAGAATAGTTCTTCATGTTTCTAATAACTGACACCTTGTCTGCAGATGTTTGAGACTTGGAGATCTTCCGGGTACAGTATGTGCCGAAATGGTCACTTAGTCCCAGTTCGATAACACCCGATTGAGAGATCTTATCAGGGTCTGACACAAATATGAGGTCAATGATGCTTTTACAGGTCGCTGTAACCCTAGTAGCTGTAGTAATGAGCTGCTGTAGGTTAAACATATTCATAAAACCATTCATAGATACATATAGGGTTGAGCTTTTTAAGGTTGGGTGTTTTAAGAAATTGGTGTTAAAATCCCCTAGTATCATAACTTCAAGTTCAAAGAAACGTTCAGTGTTTGAACAAATATTTTCAAGCTTTTCGTAAAAATCCATTTGCTTAGGTGGCCGATAGCACACCCCTACTAAAATAGGCTTTGTTTTTGGAAGAAGAATCTCTATCCATACCGCTTCAATGTGATCATTCCCTAAGTCGGGCCTTGTATTGAATGCAATATCACATCTAACAAAAACACAAACGCCACCTCCATCACGATTTCTATCATTCCTGTAACAAACATAATTGGGTAAAGAAATTTCACTCTCAGAAATACTGTTATCACACCATGTTTCAGTGAGACCCAAAATTGCCGGTTTGTTACATCTTACAAACTCTCTTAATTGATCTATTTTTGGTAAAATACTTCTAATATTCAGATGAACAAAATGCAAGCCACGTTTTTTGAAACAGTCAAACGTTAGAGAATACATTGTAGATTCATTATTACAGTTCATAGATTCGGGACTAGCATCATCGAAAGTCTGTGAGTAGTCCTTGGAACAACATAAATCACAGTCAATTAAGCAATCATGTGTGCAATCGCCACTGGAGTCAAGTTCTGGGAAAACTGTAAAGGGGAAGTTGACAGTTAAGCATTCCTTACAGAAAAAGGGTGGGGTGTTTTCATTGTTTGCATTGGAATTAACCATCTTAGTATAAAGATTTTTAGATATCCCAGCGCATTTAATGTGAATCCACCTGCAACACGACTCACAGCAAACAGCTTTGCTGTTGTTGCGTACTTCTTTGCAGCAGTCAAGACAGGGAAATTTCACATGTTTAACACCATTCAATACATTTTGATTTGGAGCGTCTGTTTGGACATAGTCAGAAGTTGAGGAGATTGGAAGAGAGTCCTCTTGACCGGCACAAGTTGTAGAATTGGTACAGTCAATATCCGGTGTTTGCTCATGTTGACACGTTTCAAGATAGTCAGGAATAGTAGAATCCGAAGTTGGAGAATATGACACAAAAGATTGCTTTTGGCATCCGTTGCAGTAATAAGGAGCAGTTGATTCGTTTCTGGAATTTGCCTCCACCATTTCATCATACTGAAGACGAGAGATTCCTGCGCATTTGATGTGGATCCAGTTGGAGCAAGACTCACAACAAACAGCTTTGCTGTTGCTACGTACTCCTTTGGCACAGTCAATACAAGGAAACTTGGGAGGGCCAGGGCACGGATGGATGTCCCCTGACAGGAGTAAGCTTATGAATATAAATGTTAATGATGATCTCTCCCTTTGATATGTAGATAAGCTTTTCTCTGCTTTATTATGATGTGTGAGAATAATATATCATCACTTTCACGTAGACTTGAGTTGCTAACCTTGTTACAAAGTAGAATACTGTCTATCTGATGGGAGGGTACAGGGTAGAAGTTCAATAACGATGTTGATGTATCAATATTTGGAGCCTGATACTTGAGTGACATAAAGAGAGCCACCATGCTAGACACCACTGTGAGAATGTTTCTTGCCGCCATGATACACCACCTTGGAAATGCGCAGCACACACAAAGTTTTTGACCACTGATTACTAAAAAGTGTGGTTTAAAAGTCCAAAATCCCTTTTTAAAAGCAACAAAGTTTTTTCATCGGACGTGACTCTAGGCCGCCATCTTGGTTTTGCCCTAGTCTGGTGCGCTCAGACTAATGTTCCAGAAATCTCCCCAAGTTTATACCTTTCCCTGCCACGACTTGAGTGCCTGTTTCTTGGGTAGTTCTTGGTTAGTTTGGTTTCCAAAATCGGTGACTTGACATAAAATTTGTGTCAGAAGATCAATAAAAAAGGGCTGTAGTGTTTTGGACGATCTGTCAAGTCACGCATGCGCACTGTATCTTCCATTTTGTAGAATTTTTGATGTTGATCCCTCTTGTAAAGATTTTGTGGAACTAATTGTTTTTTTCAAAACAATAAATATCCAAGGTTTTTCATAAGAAGTTCCAGTATAAAGTATCAAATGCTTTCTCAAAATCAATAAGTATAATGAAACCTTTCGAATTATGCCTCTCACATTTTTCCATGATGTTTTATGTCAATCGTGTCTCTAATACATCTTCCATTATTAAAACATTTCTGATCTGAGTGAATTAATTTCGTTAGTAATTTTTTTATTCCTTTTGCTGTGATACTTGAAAAAGATTTGTAGATAGAATTCAATAGTGTAATTGGTCGCCACTTTTTTAAGTTATTTATTAAAACGTAGCTTTGATTTGCAATCTCTGTGGGTCATTAAGGTGCTTTGCTTATATTTTGACATGTCATCCATGGGTGTTTGTACAACCAGGCACTGGCAGACGTTCAGTGGACTGGTGCAGGAATGAAATGTCTGTATTGTATATGGAATTGGACACCACTGAGATGATGGTGTTCCCATGCAGGGTAACACACTGCTTAGAAGTGATGGGCATTTATTAACCTTTCAATTGCTGAGGTTACTTTCATCCTATGCATAAGGATGCAAAGATATCTAAATATCTGTTAGGTTTTTCATAAGAAGTTCCAGTGTAAACCATCAAATGCTTTCTCAAAATCAATTAGTATAGTGAAACCTTTCAAATTATGCCTCTCACATTCTTCTATGATGTTTTATGTCAATCGTGTCTCTAATACACATCTTCCATTATTAAAACATTTCTGATCTGAGTGAATTAATTTCGTTAGTAAATGTTTTATTCTTTCTGCTGTGATACTTGAAAAAAGATTGTAGGTATAATTCAATAGTGTAATTGCATGGTCGCCACTTTTTGTGAGATGATGGTGTTCCCATGCAGGGTAACACGCTGATTAGAAGTGATGGGCATTTGTTAACCTTTCAATTGCTGAGGCTACTTTCATCCTATGGATGAGGATGCAAAGATATCTAAATATCTAAGCCTTGTCATGTTGGCATTCGTTGGGAAGCTCCAATTGAGTACTTGGAAGTGATGTGCATATGTTAACCATTCCAACACAGGCTACTTTCAGCCTATGCAAAAGGATGCAACGATATCTAAATATCTAAACCTTGTCATGTCGGTATTCGTTGGAAAGCTGCAATTGAGTACCAACATGAGAATTCCATTTTCTAGCGTTTCAGTCATTTTGTCCAGCTTTTCCCCATTATTTTGTATTGACCAAATTAGCCAAATTTGATTTTGGAATTGTTTCGTTGGTAATTTCACAAAGCTCATCAATACATGTGTCAAGTTGGAGACCTCCATCAACATCATCTTGAAGAAAGGCCTCCAAACATAGATAGTTAAAAAGATTCCAATCAGCTTTGTAAAAGAGCCACTTGGGTGGTCTGTCATCTGGAGGATGATAATGGCTTTCTAAAATGAGAGGGAAATGCATGGTCACTGCCATGAAGATCTTCCTCCACCCTCAATGTAAAATCCATGAAAAGTGAAGAGAGCATATGGTGAGATCTATAGATAAAAAACGAACCAGTTGCTGGATGCAGATGTCATCATGAAATAAACAGATATTTCTTCTGGTCATGAATGTCTCCATGACCTTACCCTTGGCGTCAGTTTTATTCCCTCCCCACAGGTTATTGAGAGAATTAAAATCGCCAACAATCACAAATGGTTTAGGTAATTGGGTTTCTAAGTGTGCAAGGTCACGGAGATGAAGTGCAGTGCTAGGTTGGATAAATGTATTACAAAAGGTAATTGTAGTGTGAAGAGCCACCTTTACAACAATCGTTCACATCTACAAGACTGAGGTAAATTGTTTTTGACAAATATAGAGACACCACCATGTGCCCCATCCATATCATCTATTGTTCCAGCTTAGTGCTTAGCGACATAACCTTTTAAAGACATTAGATCATCCATGAAATTTGTTTCTTGGAGACAAATGACAGGAGCATTATATTGTAGAAATGTGTTCCCAGATATAGTTAGACTATACCTGGTAATAACGGGTCGCACGTGAAATACGGGGAGCAGAGGTCAACGATGTTGCTCTGCCCACATACTGGTGTCAAATGCCTCGAGTGCCAGCGATAACGAGGCCAGGTCGGGTCGGCCGGCCGGCTAGCAGATCGGTACAGCCAGATCACGTCACAATCGTGACCTATTTTCCACATTTCCTCCCTCTTTTGAAATAAAACAAGCCAATACAACTATATACACTATATACAATGTACCTGATGACCCCGGTGTCTAGCAAGCTAAGCTGTAGAGGTCTCTGGTGTTCCTGCACGTTGCCACCAGAACTTCCTGCATGGGAATGCCTCGGATACTCGCGATTTCTTCAGCGACCTCGAGGACCATAGATGGGGAGCTGTTTCCATGCAGAGACTTTTTCTTGGATGTACGATGGACTAGCTTCTCCAGCACGAAGTAGGGAGAGTCTGTCTCTAGGACCAGTCTGGAAAGTGGCACGCGTGCGGCGAGTTCCCAAACTTCTACGGACCGTACTGCGTCGTGGTAGGTGACTAGGGCGGTGATTCCCAGGAACGAATTTGAAAAGAGACTAACCCATTCTTCGGCGACTTTCCAGCCCCCCGGTAAAGCAGTGAAAGTGTAGTTTCCAGTGCCGGGGTAGCACTTCCAGAAGAATTGGTAATAGTTGCTTGTACGCCTCCCTGCAGTGGATGACGACAGGCTTCCTGTACTCAATGGCCATTTCCAGGAGCCTGGTAAACACAACGCGCTGCTGCATGACCTGCTAGGAGGTGATAGTAGGGATATCAAAATCTAAGCCTATTTCACCAAGGGCAAGTAAGGTTCTGGATTGTGAAAGGTACCGCTTCAGGGCATGCTCCGCTCTAGGGGTGAAGTGATGTACTTTCTTTGGGTGGCACCCAAACGCCGCGAACACCAACGGTGAGTGCAGGATAGACGAAACGACCTCGGGCTTAGTTGCGTAGAACTCTGGATCACAGAAGTTAGTGATACACGCCTGTAGATTGTCGGTCTCTGCGTACTGTTCCAGAAACTGAACCAGGGAACCCCGGAATCTCAGTTTTCCAAATAACCGATCCAGATGGCAATGCGAGTCGATACATTGCAGCGACGTTGATGCCCTAGAACTGGAATCCCTGGGCTTCATCGACTGTGATATTACCACCTTTCGCTTGTCTTGAGGAGGCGTGATGCGATGAGACTGAGATCTTGTCCTCGACTTGCATAGACCCAGCAAGCCCTGCAAAGTCTTCCAATGCAGCACTGTGGATAGCCGGGTCTGGGCAGCTGGATTCCGTTTGCGCAATGGCCACAAACCCTGGTAGTGGTCGTATTGGTCCAGTGCCAATCTCTCAGCCTTGTCAAATATGCTACCAGCCTTTCCCAGCTTCTTACGGCGAATCAATGTGAACAACTGTGTCGCTGACCTGATGCGTAGCTCCCTGAACAGTCAAGTAAAGAACTGGTCCACCTTCTGTGAGAATAAAGGCACGTGCCTCTGGCAAAATGTCCCATGATGGCGGACGTGAAGAGCTATTTCATGGGGCTTGCAAGACCAACAGGCCTTGGTCGGGTACAGGAACCACCAACCTCGGCATACGTGATGGCGTAACATGTGCTTCTTGAAATGCGTTGTCCTAGTACGGCAAGTGCGACATCGAAGCAGTTTCACCAGCTTCTGGAAGTCCTTCTTTGATCTTCGAACGACAACTCTGTTATCCCGAAACAACATCGGGGGCATCTCCCCGATCCCATCCTCGTCGACAAATGTAGAAATGTGTTCCCAGATATAGTTTGACTATACCTGGTAATAATGGGTCGCACATGAAATACAGGGAGCAGAGGTCAACAATGTTGCTCTGCCCACATACTTGTGTCAAATGCCTCAAGTGCCAGCGATAAAGAGGCCAGGTCGGGTCGTCCAGCTGGCTAGCAGATCGGTACAGCCAGATCACGTCACAGCCGTGACCTATTTTCCACAATATTTTTGAGGTAATAGTTCAAGTTCCTGCCAATTTGCTGAAAGCCCTCGACAGTTTAACTGAATAATAAAGCCACTAGCCGTGGTGAGAAAAAGGAGGAAAGAAAGAGATGTGTGGATTAAAATCAATTAAAGTGTCATTTTGATGGTATGAGGTGTACTCTTGCTTTCGGTTGGTGTGGCTTTGGTACATCCTCACAGTCCATTGTTTCAGATGACCTCTCTCTGCTGCATTGAGAGAGAGGTTCAGATGAACCTTTGGTTGGTCTGGGGCATAAGGAATTTCTCCTTGGCTTCTGACTGCCAACCTGAGGGGCAGTGATGGGTTTGCGAGTATAAGATTCTGTATTTTATGATGGCTTTGGAGGTATTTTTGTCTTTGCAGTGGTAGGTTCAATGATATTTGTAGGTTGTTGTGATGGTTCATTTACTGTTTGTGTAGACATTGTTGCATGAGATGGAGTTGGAGTGATGTGTTTTTCAGGTGTCGGAAGAAGTGTGAAGTCTGTTCCTATAAGTATTTCATACTTTCAAAAGAATAATTTCAATATTGAGCCGAAATACCTTATAAAATCTATTTGTAATAGCCATCAGGTCCCGGGATTTTATTGTTCTTACTTTTTTTTATCATCAATCATTCTGAGTTTAAATCTTAACAAAGGATTATCCTGTTTTTTCCCCACCCTCCAATTTTCATAACTTTCATTTTTTCCTTGTTGATCTTCGGGCCAATAATTTGTTCAAACTTCTTTAGGGTTGACATGCAATTTATTTCTGATTGGTGATTCGTTTGGTTTTGTGAATAGAGTGGTGTCATATGCATACTGGGATATTTTAAGTTCTTGTTTAAATCGAGTAATACCTTCTATATTCTTATTTGACATGATGGCTTCAGCTGATGTTTCCGCGGCCAGAATGATAGGGGTGTCATCGACAGTCGCCAAGTCCATGCACCGCTAAATGAGACCCTGTCAATAGGTGCATCAATAAGGCAATTGCATCGATGCGACAGAATCAACAAAAATTACCCCCAAAAGCTGCTACATTAGGGAATTATGTTTAACCGTGTACTACAGGTGTCAGTCATAAGTCAGGAGCAATAAATCAACCTAACCAAAAAAAGAAAAAAATGGCCACTATATTTTGGGGTTATGTTTCACCGTGTACTATAGCTCTCAGAAGAAGGGGTCTTTTTTTAAGACCTATGCATGTCCGCGATTTTGTAAAAGAAGGGTGCTTTTTTGTACCCAGGTACGAAATATGGGGGTTAATGGCTGACTTCAAGTTTGGTGTTAACACAGATGTTAACATCGGTGTTAGTGTTACCAGGGGTGGTAACACGCTATTTGAAGTGATGGGCATATGTTAGGTGGTAACACACATCTATCCCATAATGCCCCATAATATGTGTGTTAACACAAAATGTAACAGAAAATGTTAGTGTAGATCTGTGAAAGGTGTTGAAAAGAGCATGGTCCCCATATACTTTCTGAAGGCCTTAACAGTAACGGCTTAGGTGTTAACACCGTTTTGACTTCAAGTCCTATGTTAGTGTTGGGTACCATCTTCAGCTACTAACGACCCATTGCACCTAGTTAAAAAGGTTGTCTGAGTATAATTCACTTCATTTCAACAGTTCATTTATAATGATAATAATAATAATGATAATAATAATGATAACAATAATAAAAATTATGAGAATAATTATAAGCTATAATGGAAATGATCTTAACAATAAAAATGAAATTAATGATAATTCTTTTTAAAGTTTGTATTATCCTAATAAAATGTAGGATAGTTTGTATTATCCTAATAAAATATATGATATGAATGATATGTGTCTGTATTAAACTGAAAGAGACTAATAGTTAAGTATTACATTCCCAGCATGTTGCTGTTCTTTACTATGACAAACATTATTTGTTTGAGCAGGACACACATCTTCAAAAATGTAACATCATTGCTAACATCTCTGTTGGCCTAGATGTTAACATCTTGCACTGTGTTGAGTGGCTGGGATTAACAGATCTGTTAGTGTTACCATGTGTGTTAAATGTAACACCGTACTTGAAGTCAGCCAATATCCCCTTACAATACAGGAAATATATGCGGCTCTGACGGCGAGTGACTTCCCGAAGTGACTGGGCTTCCGAGTTTGCTGCTGCCACTTGATGTCGCTAAACACGCAGAGGATTATAAAATCTGAAGTTTAAATATGTGTTCCCGTTCATCCAATGTCAGTGTTTTGATAAAGGAAGGGGTGTTTATTTAGTGGAAAAAATCAGCGTTTTATTAAAATAAGGGTGCCAGAAATCAGTGCTTTAGGGGTATTTTTTCTTTTGATAACGAGCGTATGCGCCCCCCTAAATACTGTGCCCCTCCCCTTGGGCCCTGAGGTCTCAGTGTTTTGATTATGTTGTGAGCACGTCTCTACTGGCTTATACACTGTCTATAGCAGATACAAGTTAGTGACTTACCTTGGCTCCAAAACGGGCTGGTACAACGCGAAGCGGCAACAGCAGCAACTAGGTAGTCCATACGGTCCGAAGGTCAGGTCAAGTCTGACAAGTCACCGGCGAGATTGTCAGGACACTTCCTGTTCAGCTCCACAATGCGCGCGCACACGCAGCGAACGTTCCCTATCAACTATGCTCGCAACATTCCCCCCCCCCCCTTCCTGTAAAAAGGACTGCTGCAATATAAAAATATATAGAAACTCCATCTGGCAAAACTAGACGGAACGTTTAATTAGGACAATAACTCAGCATAACCGGACTATTTAAAAAGATTTGTACACATCTGACAAACCCAGCAGGGTGCCGGACCTACCATTGGCCTTACGCAATTAACAAAATAACAGTTCAAAATAAAAAATTACTACAAAAGATTACTGGGTGAACCAAGCAGAAGCCGGATCTACCCTTACATTACTAGCTACCAAACTACGCGACTAATACAAAAGAGATATGGGTGAACCCAGCAGAAGCCGGATCTGCCCTTAAATTACTTATTTACAAAAAGTAGGTAAACCCAGCAGAACCCGGATCTACCTCAGCACAACCCAGATCATACTCAGCCGGATCATACTCCTACCTGCACCCTAGAACCCGTGAATGCTCATGGCATTGTCCCAGCTAGAGCGAAGGACGTCATCCACTGGGACATGCTGCAATTTTGCAACCTCCTGTGCCACTCGCAGGACCATCTGTGGGTCAGAAAACTCCAGGGTGGGCGGCGCATTGTATGGGAGAAAATACGGGGCATCGCTCTCCAATACCATGCTGGATAAAGGAATTAACGTCGCAGAGTAGCGAGCCAGATCCTGCTATGGGTGGGTACACGCTGCAGTAACGCGGAACACGATGTTAGAAAAAGTCCGTTTCCATAACATGACCTCTGACCACTCCTGAATACAGCAGTGCAAATGGATCGAGTGATCCACCGGCAAGAGAGGTCTAGAAAGGGACATCCCCGCATCCCGCGAATGGAAAACCACTGGCTTCCTCATCATAACGGCAACATCCAGCAGCTCCTTGAGGACGTCCGTCTGAACCGCTTGCCCCCTCTTTGAAATATTTCCCGAAAAATCCAACCCCACCTCCCCAAGCGCCATCACTTTGGGATGTTGCAATAAGTCGATTATCCTTGCTTTTACCATTCCATCAAACTGTTGAGCCATCTTCGGATGGCAGCCTACTACTCCATAAACCCCCTCCTCTACCAGAACGTTCTCAACGCTATTTGTGGTGAGCAGCTGAGGGGGGTCACAAAACACCACATTGCAGCCACGAAAGTTAGGTGAAACTCCCCGTCCCTTTCCAATTAGATAATCTTCCATTGTCCCACGGTGATGCGCTTTACGGAACAACCGATCCAGGTGACAATGCATATCAAAAATGGGCGCGCTGCAGCTAGCTTCCCCAGGCAAGGAGCAAGTAACACTGTTTTTAGCCCTAGGTGTTTTTTTAGCCCTTCGTTTACGCTTGTTGGATCTAACAACAGGAGGATGACTTTCCGCTGAACGTGAAGGAACCATTGGATGAGGCTGACTCGAAAACTCCACCGTCCTTGTTTCATTGGACGTTGCTGCCACGACCAAAGGAATACTATTATTTGGAACCTTCTCCTGCAAATTGTTTAAGGGCACCCGGGTCAAATCACAACATAACAGAATATTATGTATAGTGCGCCAGTTAAGTAATGATGATAAGTGTTCCGGCGAGGCTGCAGACGGGACCTGGAGATAAGGTGTACCGGTCTGCTGATCCAAGACATCCAGAATTTGTACCTCGTCTGTGGAGAAAATAGAGGCCGGTTCAATTATTCCGTTCGTCCAAACAAATTGAATCAACTCCTCTTCCGACGCCAAACCCAGCTCAGAATAGATAAAGGCAAAAAACGAGTTCACACCTGCCACAAATTCTTTGAGGTTCCGCCCGAGATGAAATTTACCGGAATGTTGCCTGATAACAGCTTGTGTCTCAGCTTTGCGGTAAACCCAACAAATCATGAGAGGGATAATCTGCCAGAAACGGGTGGCGAAATGACTTGACACCACATGCCGTTTCATGTGGTTGGTGCGCATGCCGCATTCCGAACACTCACTGGACCCCTTGGGTTTAGAAGGACCAGGGTTGTTGGCCCAAGAACCCAGCAGGAGCCGGACCCTCTGCCAACACCACTTTCCTCCACCCATCATCAACCTCACTGCCAACATCCACCTTCCTACTTGACCCAGCCAATGCTGGATCATCCACCACTTGATCTGAGCAACTCTGAGAGCACCCAGCAACAGTCAGATCCTCCTGGTCATGGCACCGAACGCTCACCAGTATCACTCGGAACCGGAGATCCTTCTCCTGAATCCTCTGCCGGCATAGTCTTATCGTAATCTGGCACGAAATCCCGTTCCTCTTCCATAGTCTGCAGATATAATAAAAACATGTCATAGGAAGGTTCTAATGTGCATACACCATGTGCAGGTTGAATATGTGCAAACATACCCCAAGACCCTGGGAGTGCAGGAAGTTAATCCAGGAATCGTGCAGGCCCACAACTAACCTGCCCTTGCCTGGTGACCGGATTCTCTGCGCCAGAACCCGTTGACACCGACTCAGAACCCAGCGTTTGAGAATCAACTACCGAAAAGGTCATTCCCTCAGCATCTACCCCAGCAACCCCACTTCCATAATCTTATTCTTCAACAGAGCAAGATGTGAAAGTGGGATCTGGATTATACTGGCAGTACCAAGGGTCATCGGTTAGCTGCTCAGCATCAAACACCGAGATTGTCCTCCACTTTCAACAATCCGGATGCTCACATTGTACCCATGTGACATCTGGAACTGTATGTGATTCATCCATGACATCGTCCCGCAACCCAGCAGCAGCCGGATGGCATATCCTCCATGACATTATCTAGCAACTCTACATTAGCCATAAACGGAAAATAATAAATATTTGCATGAACTGCTTGCCATACAAATAGTTTAAAAATATTAAATTGGAGAGTTTTGTATTTATAGAAAATGATCTTATACCTAAGATAACGATTTGTCAATTATGAAAACGAATTTGCATAAATGGAAAAAGCTTCTTTTTTAATAAATCAAAATTATCCATCCAGGGAAAATAGCGAATATGTCCATGGGTTACTTGTTCAGGGAAAATGATTCTTCCTTTACAGAAGACGATTCTCCTTGTACGGAAGATGAATCTCCGTGTATGGAAGTGCCGCTGATTTTCCGTAAATGGAAAATGAATTTCCGATTACAGAAAATGAAGTTTTTGGGGGAAAATAATTTTCCGTTTCCAGAAAATTAGTCGAAAGCAGCCATTTCCATTTATAAAAAAATAAGCTTTCCGAAAAGTAATTTCTATTTGCGAAAAATAATTTCCCATAAACGGAAAATCATTTTTCATAAACGAGAAATCATTTTCAGACAGACAATGATTTGCCATTTAATAACAGAAAAGGAATATCTGTGTTAGTTGGATATCAACTCTTTTAAATATCAAAGAGTTGATATGTCATCTTCTGACATTGTGCTGTGGAGGAATATGTGGTATGAATTAAATGAGAAAGATTTAGCTGATTTCTATGGAAAGCAGTCCTTGCAGAAAAGCGCCATTTATCTTAAAAGGCAAATAGTGTTTTTCTGCAAGAACGGCTTTTCACGGAATTCACTAATCAATTTTCAGAAATCTTGGTATTTAGGGGGGCGCATACGTTCGTTATCAAAATTTAAAAATTCCCCTAAAGCACTGATTTCAGGCCAAAAAAGCACCCTTAATTTAATAAAAACGCTGACTTTTTCCACTACATAAACACCCCTTCTTTTATCAAAACACTGACATTGGATGAACGGGAAGACGTACTTTAACTTTAGATTTTATAATCCTCTGCGTGTTTAGGGGCAGCAAGTGGCGGCAACAAACTCGGAAGCCCAGATACTTCGGTAGTCACTCGGCGTCAGAGCAGCGTATGTTTCGTGGATTGTAAGGGGATTTTGACACCAAACTTCGTACCTGGGTACAAAGAAGTACCCTTTCTTTAATAAAATCGCGGACATGCGGAGCTCTTAAAAAAGACCCCTTCTTCCGCGAAATATGTAACGAATGTGCGGCCCCCCTCTGTACCTGATTGCCCCCCCCCCCCTTGGTGGATAGTATTCTAACATAGGTCATCAGCCCTGACTGCTCGCTGTCTCTCACCGATGCCCTGTTCAAATCCGGTGTGAGTCATGTGAGAAAGTTGCCAATGCTACTTGAGATTAAGCAGTCATTTCAAAGTTACTGGCTGCTTCTTCGATTTATAACTACGGGCTTGTCATGATTTAATCTTGGTTTGGCAGGAAAAGTACCAATAAACAAAATTCTAAAATTTCAAATTCACTGCATACGACCATTTACGAATTTCAATCATTAATTATCATGTCCACCCATAGGTATTTGTATCCGTATAATGATCTGAAAATTGGTAAAAGTTGTAGCTATAAAAATCAAATGATTATTATCAATCAATCATGTTTCTTTTCAATTTAGGCCAGTGATAGCATCATGATATCGCGACTCTGTGTGTAAAAGAGAAACAGCGTAAATCTCCCAAATGCTTTTTTCTCACCCCAGGTCATGCAGGCATTTTGTGTATGGTTATTAAAAAGAAATGTGTATGAAGCATACTGTAATTCAATGCTCAATTATTCTAATGATATTCCCAGCTGTTTTTTGGTGTAAACCAAGTTTAGAATTTAAGAATGATGCTAACTAGTCAAGCCCATAGCACTTCGATTGTTTTGTTTTTTTAGGTTCAATGCATGATTGAATATTTATTCAAATCAAACCTTTTACGCAAATCACTCTCCCAAATCAACTTGTCTGTATACGTATTATCATTATTAGTATTATCATTAATATTAGTTTATTGTTACCATTATTATATAATTCTTTTTATTATTTTCATCATTATTATAATTATCGTGTTTTTTTATTGTTTATTGATATTCTAATTATAATAATCATTAGTAGTATCTGCAGCAGCAGTAGTTGTAGCTAGTAGTTGTAGCTAGTAGTAGTAGTAGTAGTAGTAGTAGTAGTAGTAGTAGTAGTAGTAGTAGTAGTAGTAGGGTTGTTGTCTTTTCGCTTCTTCTTTTTCTTCTCATCATCATCATAGTACAAATGCCGATCATTATTTACATCATCATCATCCTCATCATCATCGCCATAATTAGTTCGAGCAACCCTAACTCTGACACGTGTCTGTTTTTTCACTTCATAATGTCTACTGGCCTTATAGCAAACAACGACTAAATCGGTGTTTTAACTACATTATCATCACAATAATATCATTTAAACCATTACCATCCCCACCATCATCATTATCATCATTAATGACATTAGTATTTTAGGACTGATCAGTGACATTTTTCATCTCCTTCGTTTTCTCTTTCTTCCTACAGCCATCATCATCCTCACAATCATCATCATCGTTATCATCAATCCAACGACCATCATCAGTATCATTATCATATTTTATTTTAGCATCAACAACATCAACATTATCAGAACTCATTTTAACCCTTCCAATGCTGAGGCTACTTTCGTCCATACTTTCGTCCAAAGCACAAGGATGAAAAGGTTTTTGATGACCATCTAAACCCTGTCATGTTGTTTTTCATTAGAGAGCTCTCACTGAGTACTCTCAGATGATTACCCATGTCCCAGAATTTCAGTAATTTCATTTTTTAAATCATTTTGAATTGGCAAAATTAGCCACCAGCAGCATGAGGGTTAAAAATTGCCTGGGGTGCGCATAGGATGCAAGAGGTGAAACCAATATACTGCACGGTGCTGCCATCTCCTGATGGTAAATGAAGACAGTTGATTGTGTACAGATGGCGCTGCAGTCGCATTCATTTGGACGTGGTCCCTGAAGCCGGAGAACTTAACTGAAGGATATTCCTAGACTTCACTACGGGACGTCTTGAATATGTACCAACCATGTAGGTTGCAGGGATATTGAACTTATAATAACCTGGTCATAGTTCTCGTTTAATTCAATTTCGACACCCTATTCGCAGGACAGCGGAAACCGAGAAATTTGATTGGCACTCTACAGCTGTTGTCGTTTTTCATCCAAGATGGCGACGTCCAAACTTTATGTTGGCTTCACGGTTGGGCCGTGATCGAAGGTGATTTAGGTGACTATTTGCCAGGGGAAAGTCCTGAAACTACACAGACTTGTAGTACTGATGCTTTTTGTCTCACTGTAGGATCACACAGCGAATCTGATAAGTATCATGCGCGATATTTGGCCTTCGTTGTGAGATGTCTTCGATTGTTTTGGAGGGAATGAAACTACAAGATGGCTGCTGGGTTGTTCAGCCCCGACCTGTGATAGGCAGTTTGGTAGCAGGTAATTAAGGTCGCAAGTGGGATAAGAAACCAGGAACGATGGAGGAGAAGCACACACAGATCCTCGAGCTACATCGTGCTAAATTTGTCAAGGCGGTGGACGTGGAACGGCTATACCCCATCTTACAAGGCGCCGACGTCCTGGGCTCAAATGACATGGCTGAAATTAATCAGCTCTCAACCAGGGAGTCCAAGGTGGAAACTTTATTGGACCTCCTTCCATCCAAGGGGAGCCAGGCATTCCAGACTTTGTGTGTGGCCCTAGAACCTACTTATCCTCATCTCCTGACTGCCATGTGCAACCAAAGTGTCACAGGTAAGTAATAGGCTAAAGAATGAAGGAAATAGATAATAAATAATGTGTGTAGTTATGATATGAGTCACTCCATAGGAAACTTTATAGTACTTACCAAACTTCCTCATCTCAAGATTGGGTTAACTCTTTCCTGAAATAATGCCTACTCGATAATGGTCTCTGTTTCTAACCTCCAACCAACTAACAATCACAATGCTTTCTTATTGTTCCATATTTCTTCTTACAGGTCTTGCACATTAAATTAATAACATTTCCAGTCGTGGGTCAGCCTCAATACTCTCCCGAGAGTGAGAGCTGTTTATGTAAAACAAATGATGATAATTGAGTCTTTTGTACAGTTAAAACCATACTGTCAAAACACCTAGCAATAGTAAAAACAAAACAATTAATTCTCTAAATAAAACTATTGAAGTAACAATGTTTAAAAAAGTTGATAGAATGAAACCCTAACTGTGGACATAGTAACATTTCATTTTAAGAAACAGTTCTCTATCTAGCCACTTAGTATCTAGATGGTTGTTACATTATATTGGTTCAGATTGACTGGTTTTGAAACTTTGTTACACACTGTTAGGAAGATAGTCTCCAAGTAGTGGAAGAACTGTTTCTGCGGAATAAAGCAACAAAAAACGGTTTCTGCCATTCATGGTAATAACCGCCCCTTGGAACCTTCTAAGATCCCTGGTTACAATTATTTGAGCATCTGCTTATATTCTGGATTAAGTCACATTTAAAACGTTTTCTGGCACTGGTATTACCTCATATTTCCATCTATAAGTTCACCAAAAAAAATACGACTTGTAACAGGGTTATATAAATTAGCTTGCAAGCCCTCATCATCAGATATCAGATAAAAAGCAACAGCTTCAGTGCAGTGCCTACCCTATATAGTGTTTTATTGTCTAAACCTTATTTATCCAAAAGTACTATATTTTGGGCCATCAACATTTCTTGGTTTTTGGATTCATGACTGGATTATTTTGTCTTTCCAATATTTGAATGATCACTTTCCCTTAGGTCCGCAGATAAAACCTGCAGTTTCTTGCCTCGAAGGGCAAATTCCAACAATTGCCCTTCTGAGGGACTGGCAGCAAACAGTCTACTTCCCACTCTCTTCTGAACCCTTATGCTGGTGGTGGCTAATTTTGGCAATTGATACAGAATGATGCAAAGAACTAGGAAATGACTGAAACCCTGGCATATGGGTACTCATCTGAGAGTAATCGGCAAGAGACTTCCAATGAATACCAACATGATAGGGTTTCGATGTTTTTTTTTATAAATCTTTGAGTCCTAGTGCTATGGACGAAGGTAGCCTCAGCATTGGAAGGGTTAAAATGGATTGACACAAAAAAGTAGTAAGTACTACTTAGTACCTGGAGGCAGCCAGTCTGCTTGACTTGCAAGAATACAATGGAAAGCGAACCACTGAATGGTATTCCATAGATCACAAATTGCTTTTCCTGTACACTTATATAATGAAACAACCTGTCATTTAAAAAGACACATAGAAATAGTACCATTATTAATGAAAATCCTACCACTTACTACTTTTCACATTCACGAATGACGTCCAGGGTATCTAGACTACAATTCATACTCAGATAAAGATCATGATTTTGAAACTGGGTGCCTAAAATTGGCAGTTGTAAAATTTTGGGGCATCCAATTTTTTAAGGGGGATCCCAATATATTCATATATCAACCATAAACATGTATAAATTCATCACAATAAGGCATGATATCATTAAACAATGTCATGGGAATTATAAGGAGTTGCAAAAAATCAATTATATAAGCTTGAGATTGAGATGTTTAGAAATTCCACACAAAAAATGGGTGTCATGACGGGACCTTTTTAAGGGTTTGGTCAGGGTCTGACACTTAGTTTTCAGGCTAGGGGCCCGAAAAGGTCTTTTGATTAAAATAAGTGGTCAAAAACAGGATTTCTGGTTATTTCACATACTGTTTTGGGCCCGTAGTCTGAAAAATTTAGGGGCCCACAGCAAAATCTAGGGGCATATGCCCCTGGGAAAGTCGAACCCTGTTGGTTGTCCAAAAACGCACCCAGACGCCCTGCTGGCTAAAACCATGGTATGAGTAATTGAAGTAGAATATTAGTATCTTAATCTGGACGGGCAATACATTTGAAAAATTTTGTCATTTTGGACTATAGGCATTTTTGAAATCCAAGCTAAGACCCTGCCTAGAGCTGAAAGTCTATGCTTGCAACCGGGAGAATGCATGAATTTAAGCTTTGGGATATAATTTTCACAAAAGATTAAGAAAGATTATCAGAAGCAAGTTCTTTAGTTTGTTCTTAAGAGAGGCTGTAGAAGGCAATTTACTTTTGAAAATATATTTGAATATGTACACATCTGTGTAAAGGTATTTTCTGGCATTTGGGCATGTTTATGGGAAAATGGTCATTTTATGTCCAGGAAGACTCGGCTAACTTCCCCCATGTTTGGCTCATAAATCATCCCATCATCCTGTGTGGCCCATAGTACTCATAAGTAGTGCATGTTGTACACAGTAAAACTCTGCCTCAATGTATTAACCCTCATGCTGCTGATGACTAATTTGGCCAATATGACATGATGCAAAAACCAAAAAAATGGCTGAAACCCTGGCAAATGGGTACTCTTATGAGAGTACTCTCCGAGTGCTACCCAATAAATACCAACAATACATGGTTTAGATGGTTATAAAAAAAATCTTAGTGTCGTTGTGCTTTGCATGAAAGTAGCGAACAGCATTGGACAGGTTAACCTGTCGAAGGCTCAAGAAAACATTTTTTTTAAATAATCTAAACCCAGTCATATTGGTATTCATTGGATAGCCCTCACTGAGTACTCTAAGATGAGTGCCCATGTGCCAGGGTTTTCGTAATTACTCAGGTTTTATGCATCATTTTGCATTGGCCAAATTAGCCAGCAGCAGCATAGAGGTTAATAGCAGTGCACAGGGAAGAGGCGGCTTGTGTTTACCTGCTACTAGCCTACTAGGTTATTCACACACATGGGAGAGAGGCCGGGTGTCAGACGAGACTTGATTTGTTACAGCGCACCGGCTGACTTCTCCGCCAACACAGACTGTTTTGTTTCTTTGTTATTGAGTTACCCTAGTTTTTTCCTCCCGGCCTGTATTTATGTGCAGTTTGTGGAATTAAAACATCACGTTTATGCATGGAAACACTGTTGCTCTCCTCTTTGCCAAGGTTAATTGGATACGGAAGGAGGCAGACCTGAGCACTTTCTTTAAAACTATGTTTTAACCCTTCCAATGCTGAGGCTACTTTCGTTGAAAGCACAACGGCGCTAAGATGTTTGAAAAAAATCTTAACCCTGTCATGTTGGTATTCATTGGATAGCTCTCGCTGAGTTCTCTCAGTTTAGTACCCATGTATCAGGGCTTTTCCATTTTTCTTGCATCATTTTGTATTGGCAAAATTAGCCAGCAGCAGCATAAGGGTTAAGGAACCTGGCTGCCTTAGTTTTAGCCAGAAGGGTGTCTGGGCGTGAGTAGGACACCCAAACAGGACACCCAAATATTTTTGTCAGTAATTTCAGAAAATGTCAATGTCAAGCATATAATTGATGAAGTTTTTTTCCACCATATAATTCCCATGACATTGTTTAAGGGAAATTATGCCTTATTTCAATAAATAAATACATGTTTTCTGTTTTAATCTGAGTATATTGTGGTCTCCCTTAAAATAGGACGCCCCAAAATTTTACAATTGCCATATTTGGGCACCCAGTTTCTAAATCCTGGCTATGACCCTGGCACTGTCTGGGATAAGATAATGAACATCAAATAACCCCATTAGCCTAGATATCATGCTGACAAATACACCTATATTTGAAGTTGTTTTGGTACCTTGTGCTTTGCATGTTTCAAATAGAAGTTAAATGGAGAAGAATTCTGGACCTGTTTGTATGGGGTCAGAGGGGGTAAGGCATTAATTGCTTGCTTCCTGTGTTATGACCCCTGCATGACTTTATCATATTTTAATGCAACCAATTAAGTTTCATTTTATGAAAAAAAATCTTTTATTCAAATTTTTTTAATTGGTGCCCTCTGCAAATGCTTCAGGCTTTTTGAGATTAATTGTTTTTTATGTGCACATGACTTTTTGCCCTCTGATTTAGCATGATTAAATACTTAAACAATAACTTAATTCATGCACCAATGTATCCAGACTTCCTCAAAGATGAAAGTGACCCTATGTACAATCAGCACAGCAAGTCAGCAACTAGGTAATTGATGATATTTTTATGAGTTCGAAAAAATAAAATTTATGATCTCAATTCAAACCAGCATAGAGAAAGGCTCATGACAAATAATCCCATGACATGAATGTATACAGAACATGGCAGAAAATATAAATATTGCCCTACTTTTATATGTTTAGAGATGTTTATTGCTTCCTGTGCTATGATCCCCTCATGGGTTTATCAAACATTTAGGTCGTCATCAGGTGTATTTTATGAAAAAATCATGCTGTATCACTGCCCATCCATTGTCAGTGGATGGGTGCATTTTGGGGGTATCTAGATACCTTATTTTTTGGTCTGTTTTGTACCCTCTGAATAGATCTGACAGATATTTGCATCATTCTGATATTAAACCAATGTTAGATATGTCATGTACATATACTGATCACAGAACCTCTTATCTCTGAGCATGAGATATATATATGCTTCTTTTTTCGGAACTACAACACTTGATGTCATAGACCATTTGAGACATGGAATTCAGCTTTCCTGTACCATGTTATCAGTCTTAGCGAGCAAGGTCTCTGGGTGTCACTTGGACACCCAACCCCTAGAAAATCACCCCTTAGGACACCCAAATTTATAAAAATATCAATTTCAAACATATGATTTAACTTTTTCACCTGAATATAATTCCAATGACATTGTATTAAGGATAGTATGCCTTATTTCAATTAGTAAATACATGGTTAGGGTTGTAATCTATGCACATTGCGGTCCCCCTTAAACATTTGGAAACCCCAAAATTTTGCCAATTTTGGGCACCCGGTTTTGAAATCCTAGCTAAGACCATGCCTGTTATTGTATAGGTACAGTTGTGTAGCTGGTATTGTTTACAGCCCGGAGGAATGATTGATGAAGGAGATGTGGGTTGAGTAAGAAAACGTTGCCTGTACGTAGTGATACAGTTTATCGCCTCTTAACCACAGGCTGGCCCGTCTACATGTAAAGATTGAGGTCAGTGGGTGAGGATGTGTATGGTACGTGAAGATGCATGTACGTCTAGTCTACCCTCCCTCTCCCCCAGGGGCTTATAGCCACCTATGCGCAATGCCTTAGCCAGGATTTAGAAACTGGGTGCCTAAAATTGGCAGAACTTAGCAAAATTTTTAGGCATCCAAATTTTTAAGGGGGATCACAATATACTTATATTTCAACCATAAATATGTATAAATTCATCAAAATAAGGCATGATATTATTAAAATCAGATGTCATGGAAATTATAAGGAGATGAAAAAATTCAATTATAAGATTGAGATTTTTAGAAATTCCACACAAAAAAATTGGGTGTCCAAAAAGGCACCCAGACGCCCTGCTGGCTAAGACCATGCCTATGCGTCTAGCGTGTCATTTGGACACCCAGGACACTGTTTTTTAACAGTTTGTACACCCAAAAGTTTAGGACAGGATATGCTGAGGATGACAATTTTAGAAGAAAACTCCCAATTAACGTAAAACATGCATAAAACACACATTTTTGACTAAAAAAATATTGCAATTTTTTTTTTACCGACCTTATACCTACCCTATTTTTTTCGGACCGTTACAGGAAACAAACAATTTCTTTTTTAGGCCTAAGTAGTTACTGGCCTAAATTTTAAGCAAAATCTGATATATACATGGTTTATTTCATAAGTAGTGTGAACTTTGTACCACACATTGGACACGCAAAAGTCTATGAAACCTTAGTTTGCACACCCTGTTTCCAAATCCTGGCTAGGACCATGCTCTCCCCGTCTATCCTTTCACACTTGGAGTATACTCAGGGTCTTAGCCTGGACCCATTCTACCTGTCTTTTGGACAGGTAGTGTCCTAAAAACCTCCTGTTTGGACAGGCAAAAATTTACATGAAGATTTTTCAATTTTGACTTTTGTGGGGTAATAACCAAATATCTTCCTAACAAACCATCTTCTAAGACAAAGCTGAATAGTAAATTGCCTTACCTGACACAGTAGGGTATCAAATGGAGCTGGTCTAAGGATTTGAAGTAGCTCAATCTGGACCGGCAGAAATTTTGGAATTGCTGTTTTGGACAGGCATCTTTGAAATCCTGGCTAAGACCCTGAGTATACTCATCACTTCTAATGTTGTCCATCAAAAGGAACTGTGCTTGAAGATATTTAAAATGAGACCATTTACACAACAGGAACAACATCTTTTGATAAAATGTTTCTCATATTAATTTCCATATGTGAGTAATGTGACTGTCAGGTCATGTTTGGCTTCCGATGTGAGAAGGGTTAACTGATTCAGGCTGTGTGGGTGTCATTTGGACAACTAAACACCTAACTGATTCAGGCTGGGCACCTAAGCACTTAAAAAGCACACACCTATCTTTTGATAGGAATTTCTACAATGTCCATTTCGAACAGATATTGGGAAGTATTCACCTTCATGTTACTGGTATTTATTTTATGCATTTTCCTAATGAGTAAGTACATGTTTATGACTGTTATCTGAGTGTATAGTGGTCCTCCTCAAAAAAATACCACAGCTTTAAGATTTACCATTGTCAGACTTAGATGCTGACTCAAAATCCAGGCCTGAGGTTACCTCATAATTGTGGACACACTACTATTGAACTATGCTGGCCCCAGAAACAATTAGTTTAATTAAAGTGACAGACTGTTAAAGCAATGAAGGCTTAGAAGTGCTCGCAATATGTGAAGACTGCCAACTAAAAGTGCTGCTTATTTGTGACATAAGTAACACTCCTTTCTGGTACCCCAGGACTCCCAGCTTCTGAGGGCTCTGCCTGCTAGAACTGTAGGTTCCAACTGAGGTCAATGGCAGCCAGCAATAGCATGGATGATGAAAATAAGTTCCCTAACCTCTCAATGCAAATTTGGGCCATCAGCTCTTACATGGCACTTTTGTAGCCATTACGATGTTTACATTTTGAAAATGCAATCTGCATGGAAGAAAGAAACTCCTGTCTTGCTTCCATTGAGAGTCCTAGCCTCCTAGTGGTGTCAGCAGCACCTGAGCTAATTTGGGATCTCACAGGAGGAGTTGAAAGGATTGGGGATACAGATCGAGTCAATCACATCCAGGCGGGCCCTTGCATCCGATGACATGAAATAATTTTGGCATCTCACAGGAGGAGTTGAAAGGACTGCTACCCCAACCTACATGATTGGAGGTACAGACCAAGTCAATTAGTGATAGGTTTTGGCGGAAGTTGTTATTGACTAGACGCCAGACTCCATTGTCAAAAACTTACAGAAGCCATTAGGTATGGAGTTAGGATATTGGATGGCTCTCAAAGCTGGCTTTAAGAGTGCTTAGAGACATAGATACCCTTTTTATCATTGACTGCTTCACATTTTCCTATAATTGCCATTGGCATCTGAACTGAAAGCTTAATTGATTCACAAGTGGAAGGAGTTAGGATACAAGTGGTGCAATTAGTTAAATCATTTCTAACCACGGATGTGAATTTGCTGAACTAAAATAGAGGGTATGACTAGAATCAGCATCAATGTTAACCCTTCCAATGCTGCGGCTACTTTCGTCCAAAGCACAAGGATATGTAGGGAGATTTCTGAAAAACATCTTAACCCTGTCATGTTGGTATTCGTTGGAAAGCTCTCGCTAAGTACTCTCAGATGAGTACCCTTGTGCCTGGGTTTCAATCATTTAACATGTTTTTCGCATCATTTTGTATTGGAAACTTAATCCCCACAAGCATTCACATTTAGGTAGAAAGAGCTAAGATACAAGTGGTGCAATTAGTTTGTAAATCATTTCTTTCCATTAAAGTGAATGCGCTGAACTGAAACAGAGGGTAGGACAAGAATCATCCTCAAAATTTCCATGCTTTTATGTCAGGTTTTTATGGCAGCTACATGTATGAACACTAAGTTGGGTAATTTATTTCATTATAAGGACTTGTCCCAGTAAGGGTTTATGCAGAGATTTTATATGGGCTTTCCTATTAAAGTGTATGATGTGCAGGGTTTGACTTTCCCGGGGGCGTATGCCATTAGATTTTGCTGTGGGCCCTTAGACTTTTCAGGCTAGGGGCCCAAAATTATATGTGTAATATCCAGAAATCCTGTTTTTGACCATTTATTTTTATCAAAAGACCTATTGGGGCCCCTAGCCTGAAAACTAAGTGTCAGACCCTGATGTGTGTGTCTGTGATGTGTGTGTGTGTGACTGCGTGTATATGTACGGTGTGTATGTGTGAGGTGTGTCATCAGCTCTTAGGGCACTTCTGTAGTTATTACAGTGTTTACATTTTGAAAATGCAATCTGCATGGAAGAAAGAACTCTCCTGTCTTGCTTCCATTCAAATCCATAGCCTCCTAGTGGTGTCAGGAGCACCTGAGCTAATTTGGGATTTCACAGGAGGAGTTGTAAGGATTGGGGATACAGATCGAGTCAATGACATCCAGGCCATGGTCTAAGCCAGCAGGGCGTCTGGGTGCCTTTTTTGACACCCAAACCTTTAAGAAGAACCCCTCAAGACACCCATTTCTTTTTGTGTGGAATTTCTAAAAATCTCAATCTCAAGCTTATGGCTGATTTTTTTATCTCCTTGTAATTCCCATGACATTGTTTAATTATATCATGCCTTATTTTGATGAATTTTTATATGTTTATGGTTGAAATATGAGTATATTGTGATCCCCCTTAAAAATTTGGACGCCTTAAAATTTTGCAACTGCCAATTTTAGGCACCCAGTTTCGAAATCCTGGCTAAGACACTGATCAAGGTGGGTCCTTGCATCCAATAATATGAAATAATTTTGGCATCTCACAGGAGGAGTTGAAAGGACTGCTACCCCAACCTACATGATTGGAGGTACAGACCAAGTCAATTAGTGATGGGTTTTGGCGGAAGTTGTTATTGACTAGACGCCAGACTTCTTTGTCAAAAACTTACAGAAGCTATTATGTATGGAGTTAGGATATTGGATGGCTCTCAAAGCTGGCTTTAAGAGTGCTTAGAGATATAGATACCGTTTTTATCATTGACTGCTTCACATTTTCCTATAATTGCTGTTGGCATCTGAACTGAAAGCTTAATTGATTCATAAGTGGAAGGAGTTAGGATACAAGTGGTGCAATTAGTTAAATCATTTCTAACCACGGATGTGAATTTGGTGAACTAAAATAGAGGGTAGGACAAGAATCAGCATCAATGTTAACCCTTCCAATGCTAAGGCTACTTTCGTCCAAAGCAAAAGGATATCTAGGGAGATTTCTGAAAAACATTTAACCCTGTCATGTTGGTATTCGTTGGAAAGCTCTCGCTAAGTACTCTCAGATGAGTACCCTTGTGCCTGGGTTTCAATCATTTAACATGTTTTTCGCATCATTTTGTATTGGAAACTTAAACCCCACAAGCATTCACATTTAGGTAGAAAGAGTTAAGATACAAGTGGTGCAATTAGTTTGTAAATCATTTTTTCCATTGAAGTAAATTCGCTGAACTGAAATAGAGGGTAGGAGAAAAATCATCATCAATACTACCATATACATTTATGTCAGGTGTTTATGGCCGCTACATGTATGAACACTGAATTGGGTAATTCGTTTCATTTTAAGGGCTGGTCCCAGTAAGGGTTAATGCAGAGATTTTATACGGCTTTGCTATTAAAGTGTATGATGTGTGTGTCTGTGATGTGTGTGTGTGACTGTGTGTGTGTTTGTATGTGTTAGGTGTGTGTTGTTACATAATTGTAAGATATGTTCTTAGTTGTCAAGAATCTTACTACATGATAAAGGCACAAAGGGTTTATCATGCTGGACCCACACATGGAGTACCTATTGCCTACCAGTTTATCAGGGCTATGACCTTCCCTGGAGTGAGGGACACTGATAAGCATTGCTATTCTACCCACAGTACCCACACTCTCACACACCTTGTTATGATGCCAACCGCTGCTGTGATTGGCTAATTGCCACAGGTCACATGACCTTGTCTATTCATCACTACTTGTCTAGACAGTTCTATTACCATGGTAGCTCTGGCCCTGATATTAATCATATCTCACTCCCACCTCTAGACTTGCTACAAGTCTGTGATTTCTGGCTCTTTCACTGATCCAGGAAGTTTAGACTAAATTCTAAAGTTCCTGACTGATCTGACTTGAGTTGAATTCACTCCAGTATTAGTTCTGAATAAATCCTCAAGGGGGACACACTTGAGCTCTAGTCTGAATCTTCTCAACCGCAACTCATCGCAACTCATGGAAACAGTACTTCCATCTATAGTTTGAGAGAGACATCAAACCTACTTTGTATGTATAGTGGTGGGGGCATTATACCTAACACAGCCTGAGCACCAGGCTATCCCACCTCTTGCCTAGCCCAATCTAACTATAACTATTACCACTGTGGCTCAAGCCCTGGTATTAATCATATCTACATCTCAGACCCACCTCTTGCCTAGCCCAACCTAACTTTATCTATTACCAAGGTGGCTCAAGCCCAGATATTAATCATATCTACATCTCAGTCCCACCTCTTGCCTAGCCCAACCTAACTTTATCTATTACCAAGGTGGCTCAAGCCCAGATATTAATCATATCTACATCTCAGTCCCACCTCTTGCCTAGCCCAACCTAACTTTATCTATTACCAAGGTGGCTCAAGCCCAGATATTAATCATATCTACATCTCAGTCCCACCTCTTGCCTAGCCCAACCTTACAATATATTACCACAATGGCTCTAGCCTGATATTAATCATATCTTCATCTTGTCCCTGTCTCTTGCCTAGCCCAACCTATCTATAACTAGGGGGACAAAGTAGCTCAGTCGGTTATGTGTCGGACTAGTAATCAGTTGGTCGCTGGTTCAATTCCCAGCCAGGGCACTTTAGTCGGTTCTTGGCAGGACAGTTTATCCCATATTGCCTTAGTCTACCCAGCAGCAAAATGGGTACCTAGCATTAATACGGCAGTGCTTAGAGCTTGTGCGCTATATGCTACCAACTGCTCTGGAATATCCCTCGGGGATTGAAATGGTTTCTGTATGTACAGGCCTGCTAGGGGAGGAAGGTCGTGTGAGCGCTTCGGTGGATACAAGACTATAAACCGAATACCTTTATAACTAAGCAAGCCAATGATTGCTAGATATATAACCAACATCTGCTAAGTAGCAGTACTCCATGATGCAATCTGTGCCTGACATCACACGCTCAAGTACCTGTGCTAAGATTGGGATTTTAACTGGGCAGGGTTTGATGTAGACTAGGTTCCTAGTCCCTAAAAACACACTCAAACTGAATCCTGGTGAAATAAGTGTAAACTAAATGGACCACTACGGCCACCAAGAATATTTGATGCTAGAAAAAACATAACAGAGAAACACATATTTGACAGCCTAGAATTTTAGGCTAGGCTTGATGTAAAGTTAGCGCATTATCCCACCACTACCTAAACTTGGAAAATCAAGTGGTAGGGGTACTCAATCCTGGGGAGTAGTTGCCCCATTTGAATTTTTTGAATTTTTAAGGAAACTTTAGGAAGGTTACAATATGTTAAGCACCGATGTGGACAACTAACTCTAATGGTTGTTGCGCAACTGTATCTTGAGAACTTGTAGTTCAGCACTCAGACTACAGGAATCTTTCTGAAATGTTTAGCCCTGAGCTGAGAAAATGCATTGTATATATACTTGATTAGTATTGGATCTATCTTAATTTTCACATATAAGTTCAACACATGGTCTTAGCCAGCAGGGCGTCTGGGTGTCTTTTTGGACACCCAAACCCTTAAAAAGCACCCTTCAGGACACCCAAATTCTTTTGTGAAAAATTTCTTAAAATGTCAATCTCAAGCATATAATTGAATTTTTTCATCTCCATATAATTCCCATGATGTTGTATAAGGATATCAAGCCTTATTTTGATAAATGTATGCATGTTTATGGTTGAAATCTGAGTATATTGTTGTCCCCCTTGGAAATTTGGACGCCCAAAAATTAAAGCTACCAATTATGGGCACCCAGTTTCTTAATCCTGGCTAAGGCCCTGGTTCAACATGATTTCAAAACTGGTTCCCAAAGTGGACAATCACAAAATTGTTAATGTCATTTTTTCTAAGTCAGACCGCAAGATAATCAAAAAATAATCATAAAAGGATGGCTTCTGAATTTGAAAATGCATGATACAGAAATGTCCCAGAAATGTAAGGTTTGTGGAAGTCAGATCCTCACTGTTGTGCTCTCAAAAGGTGACACCTATTTTCACTTATTATTATGTATTTTAAAACTATTTCTCATTTTCTGTTCCAGGTAAGCAAATTATTTCTTCCTAGACCCTGTACAAAGAGTAAGGTAAGTGTATTTCTAGTAATCAGACCTGATACTTCAAGTAAATATATTTCTAGTAATTTTTCAGGTTGTCCCCCAAATTTTGGGGGTATGTGATATTAAAGTGTTTTTTTTTGAAAATATTTTATGGACGTTTCACAATTATTACAAGATGAACAATATTTAAGCATTCTGAAGATACATAAGAATGCATGTGTTAACCAGCAGTTGGTCCAACACAGGGGTAGATATCTACTTATTGAATATGTATGGAACAAGGTAGAAATGTCCAGGTTTCATGTTAGAACCAGATTATAGTGATATTGATTGTACAAATACTCCACAAAGAGCTGTATTGATTACTGTACTACCATTGGTATATGTAGGAGTTGAAGTGGAGGTTTCTACAGTGAAAGGTATTGAGTAGGTCATGACCCATATAGTGTATTATGTGCACATCCCTCCTGGGTGAGCCAGAGGCTAAGGCATTGTTTATTACATCTACCTAATCTGATATATATTATGTGTATATATATATATATATATATATATATATATATATATATATATATATATATATATATATATATATATATATATATATATATATATATATATATATATATATATATATATAAGTTGCCACAAAAGTTAATGTTGTGCCCTGTATCCACATGGGGCTTTCTTCAAAAGATAACTGGACACAAACACTGTTGCCTGCTTCCCATTGGCTGAGAGGTGGCTCTAGTCAATTTTGGGCCTTGGGGGCTCTATATTTGTGCCGAACAAATGATAAATCATAATTTTTATACCTTCATAATTTTTTGTCAGTAATATTGGTGCATTGATGAGGATAAACGATATTAAGATTAGGAGAAACAAAATTGAGGGACTGATTTCGTTTGAAAATCAAGTATGACATATTGAATATATACAATGCATTCATATTTTGGCCAAATTTCAGATTTGATTCTGAGGGTATAGATATCATACATAATACATACAAGTATAGGCATATTCACATCATGCTGTAAAAATGGCTTTTATTTCACAGACCTGCTTGCATAGCAAATATTATCATATTTTGACAGGTACTTATTCCAAGGTAATTAATTAATCCCAGTAAGCTCTCTTAGAGTTTGTTTGCTCAGCAGTCCCGACTGCAATTCTGACCTGCCCTCTATTGCAGGTAAACGGTATTATCTCGATTGCCTGCTGTGGCTGTATAAGATATTGTACATGCTAATGATAACATTTAGCATGTTAAGTATCATTTATTTGTGTCCATTGTAAGGGGATGTATATTTTGATTGTAGCTGCTATTCTTCATAATGCAGAATTGTATCATGCATGATACTTCTCTAGAACTCAATACCTTTACCCTATCATGGCTGTAGGGCATAAAAAGGCAAGGCAAATTTCAGAACCCTGAAATGCAAGACATACTACATAATGGTTATGGTGTACTTTAAGTTCATAGACCTATAGTTTCAGGCACAAGAATTTTATTCCTTTCTTAATTGGTACTTACTACATATGGATATAATCATAATTAAAACTGAACCCATTAATTCATCTACAAATTCTTGTATATAGAAACAACAGATATCATTGCAAGTTCTTATTCTTAGGAAGGGGATGTAAGTAAAAGAAATGTATAGAAATCCTCAGTAGCATTGGAGTAAAGTTCTTTACTTGTGTTGATGTTCAAAATTATTAGCTCCTTTTTTGCCTGAAAGATGGCAGCACTGGTCTGCCTATTTCCACTGGAGATGACCTTGACCCTAAACACAGTTCAGGTCCTATCGTGAAGGGAGTGGGGCCCAGCGAAGGACCATAGGGGAGGATCAAATATCAGCTCCTCATTACATGCCTGGGCAGTCTATGTTCTGGCTGAGGTGACTTTTGCAAATGAGTTGAACTGCTGATTACATAATTAAGTCCCTTCTGTAAGCAAAACACTCACTTAAAGGCCCTACAGTTATCAGGTGGCCCCCCTCATACATATGCATGTCTCCGCTGGGAGGCCCGGTGACTGGCGGGTGCCCCATTTCTTGGGTTGTAATGTTAGCGAGGTACACACTACCACTGCGGCAGTATGGGTACCCAGCACAAATTACCCGTTTTCCCGTACAAAATGCTGAAAAAGCATGGATTGCTACGCAAGACAGAACGGGCTGGACTGCTGATGAATATATTCGGTGAGTTCTCTCTCCATTTCAGTTTTTCTCTCCCATATTGATAGCTTGATGGCCTTGATGTTCTACCCTATGGATGATCGATCCAAGGGATGACACCCAAAATCCCTGCCTGGTTCTGTTATTTATTTGGGTCAGCTGATAAATAGACATATATAGCTAATTCTGGATAATACCAACCACATAGGAGAAAAAGGTACTTCTTGGAATTGTGGGTTCTTCAAAAATTGTACTTGTTTTATGCTTGGAATAGGTATTATGATAGAATGTGATATCTCAAAAAACTGCCAGTTTTACCACCTGATGGGTTGGCGATACAGGTGTTCTACTTATAAATGTTGTGTTTGAATTGGAAAAGAAGAAAATGTATAACTTTGAACCTTAAAAGAGTTGAGCAACTTTTACTGTAGGAAATAGCTGTGTATCCTTCAGCCTAAGATTGTGAACATTCTTAATATATGTACTTGAAAAGTATGACATAATTGACATTGATTATACTTTAGCATTTTTGACACAATATGCTATTAAATGTAGATGGTGTAAGGATTTGAAGTAGCTGTGTAGCTAAATCTGGATGGGCAGAAATCTTGGAAATGCTCTTTTTGGACAGGCATTTTTAAGACCTTGGCTATTAGTCCCTGGATGGAAGTGAACACCTAAACAGGTTTAGCAGCAAGTTGTAGTCTCTTTTTCTCTTACATCTGTCACTCGACAAGAAATAGATACAAGTAGACATATAAACAGAGGTAAATACCAAGATCTTCCCGCTTTTTCCCAATCCACCACGATGTAAAGAGAAAGATACATATGGACTTCCATATTTTCCCCCTTTTCCCCAATTTTTTTCCCAATTTTCTCCTTTCTCCTGGAATATATGTAACCAGAACAGAAACATTCCCATATTTTCCCCTTTTTCCGCAGATTTTTACCAATTTGCTCCTTTCTTTACTGGGATATATAATCGGAACAGAAACATTACCATATCATGAGTGACCAGGTAGTTTGGTCAGAATAAGTACTAAATATATTAACTATTTAAAGCATATAATTCCTATGTTTTACATTATTATGCACGCTCAGACATTACGGACAGATACCATGCATATTCATGATGAATATAGACATATTTGGATGCCCCAAAATGTTGCAATTGCCAATTTCTTGCACCCCCTGTTTTGACCCTTATGCTGCTGGTACCTAACTTAATTTTGGCCAATACAAAATGATGCAAAAAAACTGAAAAAGACTGAAACCCTGGCAAACAGGTACTAGACAAGAGCTATCCAATGAATACCAACATAACAGGGTTTAGATGGTTTTGAACAATCTTTGTGTCCAAAATGTGCTTTGGACGAAAGTAGTCTCAGCATTGGAAGGGTTAGAGGTTGTGCTGAGGCCCTGGACAGAAGCGACATGGCGACAAGTTTCCCTAATCCTAAGTTTGTCCAGACTTGACATGGGGGAGAGGCCTGGAAGAATTGAAAGGTGTTGTATGTACCTCTCTCTGTACATAGAGAATGTATGCAGAAGGCCTTGCACATCAAACATCAAGCAGTAGTGATGTTTGCCCATTAACCCTTATGCTGCTGGTGACTAATTTGGCCAATACAAAATGAGGCAAAAAAACTTGAAAATTACTGAAACCCTGGAAAATGGGTAAGCATCTGAGAGTACTCAGCGAGAGCTATCCAATGAATACCAACATGGCAGGGTTTAGATGGTTTTCAAAAATCTTTGCGTCTTTGTTTCTTGGACGAAAGTAGCCTTATAGCATTGGAAGTGTTAAGTCTGGTCCTTACATTATACCTCGGGAACGGCAAGCAGTAGAGGTGTTAACCTATTAATGCTCACAGCAACCAAAAGCAGCTGGACAATTTTGATGAAATCTTGCAGGCAGAAGCATAGTTAGCAAAGCATTTGATTGAAAAATGTTGATCAGAACATAACCTACAACTCTCCTTCAAATATTTTGTAAAATCATTCTCAATTCCAAAGTTATTGTTAAAAGTCTCTTAGATCCAGACGACAATTTATGAAGGAACTCTTAAGCAGTGGTGGTGTTAAACCACTGCACCACTGGCCCAGAGTGCCACTCAAACACCTGATAAGTTATGGGAGATCTTTTCAATATGGAGAAAAAACGACATCTTTTTTTAAGTGGGAATGAACATTGAATGCAAAGCAGAATAATTTCCCATTATGCGTGTATCTAAGTCATGCTACTTCCAAGAATAGGTTACACAGAGACCAGTGAACACACTGGCTTCCTTCTTGTGGTGGGACTAGGCCATGGTAACTCTATCCTGTATATAAAGTAGAGGTATAGGAGGCGGGATCAGTGACTTCGCCAGGACCTGTCCAGCATAGTCCTAGCCAGCTGGGAGTCTGGACATCATTTGGATAGCCAGCCCTCAACAATCACCCCTAGGACATCCAAATCTTGTTATTGGTAATTTCTTAAAATTTCAATTTCAAGCATATAATCAGGTACTATAGGATTTAATATAGATCTATACTTCCTGATATAATTGAAGTTTTTCAACCCCAAAACAAATCCCAAGACATTGTATAAGTATATCATGCTTTATTTTTATGTTTACAAATGCTTGCGGTTGTAATCTGAGTATATTATGGTCTTCCTTGAAAAAATTGTCAATTGCCATGTGTTGCACACCTGTTTTCAAAAAGATCTCTCATAAGTTTGAATAACCTCAGACTTTTGTAAGTCCAATTCTTTCTTTTTGATATTGGAAGTTTTTTTCTTCTATACCGACATCAGAAGTATATTTTGATGTGGGAGGGGTGGATAGAAAATTTCAAAGAAGGGGGAAGAGGAGGATCACCCTGTTTTAATCGTATTAAAAAGGTTCCATATTGAATTTGAAAATATTGAACCTAGTGACTTTGGTGTGGTAGACCAATAGCATGTTGGTCAAGTGGTTAGGACGCTTGCCTGCGGCACGGGCGACCTGGGTTTTGATTCCCGGTGGGGGCGTGGAAAAAGGAAATTTATTTCCTTGCTGCTTTCCAGTGCTTCGGAGTGCACTTTAAGCCGTCGGTCCATGCGGCCAAGAACCATAGTAGCTTGTGTTTCTCGTAATTGATGTACCGATTTAAAATAAAGATAACTTTACTTTACTTTTTACAACTCCCCTACTGTACTTGGTCTACTTGGGACCTCGTCTAGCTACTAGTAGCTAGTGACCTGTACTTAGTCCTCAGTGAGCCTGCCTTTGGGGTATATAGGCCTGCCAACTCCCCCAAATCCCTTCCCCCCTACACCACTGTAGTGTACTACACATGACTTTAAGCGCCAGTCTACGTAGGACCCATTCTAGCTTGTCTCGTCTTGTACTCCGTCTTCAGTGGGTTTGCCTCCTGGGTATATAGGCCTGCCAAGTACTCCCTTCCCCCCCCCTCCCCCTGTATACTGTAACCCCCCAACCCCACTGTAGTGTACTACACACGACTATAAGCACCAGTCTACGTAGGACCCAGTCTTGCTTGTCTCGTCCTGTACTCAGTCCTCAGTGAGCCTGCCTGTGGGGTATATAGTCCTGCCAACTCGCTCAACTGTTTACATGTTTGCCCGTGTTATGGAAACTTGCATGAATGTTCATAACACTTGAGTTGTAGCCAGGGAGGAGGAGGAGACTGACCTCTTGACCCTGAGGCCTCTACCACAAGTCAAACCAGTACACATCATCCTCACTTTCACTGCCAGGCCACAGATTGGGAAAATCTTATAAACATCACTACAAGGAGTTTAGCCTAGATTGCTTGGCTGTCATATGTATTCTTTCTATCATTTATTTCTGTTACAAGGCACCAAATAATCTAGGTGGCCATAGTGGCCAATTTAGTTTACACTTGTCTCACCAGGATTTAGTTTGATTAAGACATAAAACCTATAGAGATCTGAGGATCAGGTGGTGCCATCTATCTATATGTACCTGGTACTACACCACAGTGATTGGTCAACACAGAAGGGAATGTGAACTTTTTAGGGACTAGGAGCCTAGTCTACAAGGTATTAGAATATTTTGATGGAGTTCTCTGAGCTCAGTCCTGTTATCTATCATCTGGACTCATCTTTGGTGTACATAGTAGTTCACCAACATTACTCCTCATGTTTGAGTGTTTGGTAATTTTCATGTACTCGTTTTCTCATGTTATTGTTATGTCATCATCATCATCATCATCATCATCATCATTATCATCATCATAACAATACTTACACAATGATATTGATTATAATAATAATTAATATTAAAAATAATAATTATAATAATGCTAATGATAGTTATAGTAATAATGATACCAATGATAATAAAAAACGATAATAGTAATAATGGTAATAAATCTAGTGATGATTGCATTATTATTATTATTATTATTATTATTATTATTATTATTATTATTATTATTATTATTATTATATTATTATCATCATCTTCATCATTATCTTTATATATCATATGTTTATGATTGTTATTTGATTAATTTACTGTCTCTATCAACAACCTCAACCAGGCTTATTTTTGACACTCACCTCTGAATATTATAGCCAAGGTATTTTCTACAGCTCAGGTGCAGACCAGGAGCCAATTCAGGAAGGTTATGATGTTTAAAACTGAAGTGGTTTGAACTGAGTGGTGCCGCATATGTTTAACCTTTATGCTGCTGGTAGCGAATTTAGCAAATACAAAATGATACAAAAACCCTGAAGAATGACTGAATACCTGGCACATGGGTACTCATCTGAGAGTACCTAGTGAGAGCTTTCCAATGAATAACAACATGACAGTTTAGATGGTTTTCAGAAATCTTTGCGTCCTCATGTTTTTGAAAAAGTAGCCCTAGCATTGGAAGGGTTAAAATGCTGTAAAATAGCAGTGATGCTTCCAGCCACTTGTGTCATGTCTGTATGAGGCTGAGTAGTCACCCCATCAGTTACTTCTATACCCACTTAACTGGAAAACGACAAGATTAGCCCTTTTATATATAGTCCTCTTGTTGTTTCTCTATTCCAGTCGTACAGTGGGGTAAAAATAAATGGTAGCTCACTGTGGCCTGAGGCAACCCTTATTGATTCCATGCAAGAACCTGGATTGAAATATTGTGGATTGAAATATTTGAAAACTTCTTATTATTGATAGGAACAACAACAAAAAACTTCCCTGAACCATGATCCTGAACTAAGATTTAGAAACTGGCAAATGGCAATTGTAAAATTGTGGGTGTCCAAGTTTTCAAGGGAAATCATAATATACTTAGATGACAACCGTACACATGCATTTAGTTATTTATATAAGGTATACTATCCATATGCAATGCCATTGAAATTATATTTAGCTGAAAATAATTCAATTTTATGCTTGAAATTGATATTTTAAGAAATTACTCACAACTATTTTGGGGTGTCCTGAAGGGTGATTTTTGAGGGATTGGGTGCTCATAAGGCACCCAGACGCCATGCTGGCTAAGACTTAGCCTGCCTCTCAGGCCATATTTAAATGTTGTCCATTGTGGATAGATGGCACTGCGGTATACTAGGAGCTCAGTTGGAAATATGGCTGTTAACAGTAATCTCCCTCGTGTGGCAATTGTGTGAACTAAATGGCCAAAAGTAGGCCCAAAGTCCCTATCTAGTATAGGTGCAGGCTTCTATATATTATAGAGTAAAATCATAACAGAGCCTTGTGGCTAGGCTTGCTAAGACTATGCTTCTACATTGGACTTGGTTTGAAATTTCGTGCAGCTCATGAGCATTTAACCGAGGAGTTGAAAGTTAACTGAGACCCTGAATGATAGTAATTTTCCAGCTCAGTGGAAACCCGGAGCCCCGGTGTCAGTACAGGTTCTTGTTTGTGGGGTACGTTAGCACGGATGCTGCATACAAACCACCACTTTAGCATACAGCAAAAGGAGGTTATCTCCTTTTTGCCTACGTGAACGCCCTGTCAGCATGCTCGGCTGGTAAATGATATCAGTTTTCAACCAAAAGCGATGGGGAAAGTTGTTCTCAACTGCTTACTGAGTGTCACAATACACTTGGTATGTTGTGAAATACTTATCAGTCATCAGGACTTCATCAATATGGTCACTAGTGGCCCCTCTCAAGCTTAGGGAGCAGGGTCTTAGCCTGGATCTTTAAACTGGGTGCCCAAAATTGTCATTTTACAAATTTTTGGGTGTCTTATTTTTCAAGGACGACCACAAGGAAGACCACAGATAACAACGATAAACATGTATTAACTTATTAAAATTAGACATATTCTTATACAACGTCCTGGATATTGTATTATAGTGTAGTACCAGGTATGGTAAATAGATGGCGCCACCTGGTCTTCCTATCTGTAGAAGTTTTAAGCGTCATACTCAAACTGAGTCCTCTATTGAGTATTCCCCTGGCGAGATTAGCGTAAATAAAATTGACCACTATGGCCACCTAGACTATTTTGGTGCTTGGTGACAGAAAAAACATGACAGAAAAATACATATGACAGCCTAGAAACCTGGCTAGGCCAGGCCTTGATCCACAATCAGCCTTGGAAGTGAGTGGAGGTTAGTATGACATTCCCTCAGGGGAGCGGTGGCCTTTCCCCAGTGTCTAGGTGCACACAATGTCAACACGCAGCAATGGGGAAGAAGGCAATAACTTCTGCTTCGCTGACCCTTCATTCTGGACAACGGTCAAACTGACCACTTCATTCCCATCTACGTTTTTAGCCCTCCAAACCCTGCCATGTTGGTATTCATTAGATAGGTCTTGCAGAGTACTCTCAGGTGAGTACCCACGTGCCAGGGTTTCCGCCATTTTCTGCCTCATTGCCCCTTCATTCTGGACAGTCAAACTGGCCACTTCCTTCCCATCTATGTGTACACCTACCCCTTCCAATGCTGAGGCTAGTTTCGTTCAAAGGGCAAGGATGCAAAGATTTTCGAAAACAACCTAAGCCCTGTCATGTTGGTATTCATTATATAGCTCTCACTGAGTACTATCAGATGAGTACCCATGTGCCTGGGTTTCAATAATTTTTGGGTGTCTTTTTGCCTAAAATCAAGTATTTTTCATGAACTAGGGAGTCCAAAAGACAACCAGACACCCTGCTGGCTAGGACCCTGCTCTCAGACTAGCCTGCCTCCAAGGTTTGATTCAGATGTCATCCATTGTGGATAGGTGGCACTTTGAAGGAGAAAGGTTAATACTTCCTGTTGCACATGCTTCGTTCTCTGATTATGAAAGGATTAAACCCATCACTTTGGCCCAAAGCAGCCTCACACATTTAATGATATTTTGCAGGTAAAAGCAAAGTCAGGAAAATATTTGATCGAGAAATATCAATCAGAAACTCACCTTTAACTCTCCTTCAAATATTTCATAAACCATTCTCAATTTCAAAGTTATTGTCATAAGTATCATTGATCCAGACGACAATTTCTGGAAATGACGAAGAGTTGTGTAAGTTTGTGTAATAACATGAGGAAGGCTTCTGCCCCAGTGGATGGGAAAGGGGCAGGAGACTCAGGGGATTAAGACTGAATCCAATTAAGAGGTTGTGCCCTATTTGTGTGAGTGTCAGAAAGGGCACTCCACCTTCTGCCCACAATCAATAGAGACATCAAAACGCTCACACTACTAGGGTCTAAGCTCGCATATAAATAGATTGGGGAATTGCGTACATACATGTGCTTCCTGTGTTGTATTACATACATGTGCTTCCTGTCACCATTTCTCATATGTCCAGCGAAGCTGAGCAGAGGTCGACATGTTTCAGGTGGGTACCAACTTGTTTAACCCTTCCAATGCTGAGGTTACTTTCGTCCAAAGCACAAGGATGGATAGAGAGATTTTTGACAGGCAGTTTCCTGAAAATCTTCCACTAGGACAGACACACATTTCTATGAAGAACTTACAATTTTGACTTTGTTGGGGTAATAACAAACCAATTGTATTCTTCTAAAACAGGGCTGAAGTGTAAATTCACACAATTTGCCTTCTTTGAGTTCCAGTTCATAGCCTGCTTATGCTCCTGATCAAAATGTCTGTAGTTTCTATGCTATAACATACAGTGAAACCTCTCATTGTGAACACACGGATATGTGAACACCTCTTAACATTAACATAGTTACCCGGTCCCAGGGACTTAGCCAGGACCCATCCTACCTGTCTTTTGGACCGGTAGTTACCCTAAAAGCCTCCTGTTTGGACAGGCAAACGTTTCTATGATGATTTTTCAATTTTGAATTTTGGGGTGTAATAACCAACTATTTTCCTAACAAACCATCTTCTAGGACATGATGGAAGTGTGAATTGCCCTTTTTGACACACTAGGCTATTAAATGTAGCTGGTATAAGGATTTGAAGTAGATCAGTAGCTAAATCTGGACGGGCAAAATCTTTTATGTTTTACATTTTGAAAAGACCTCTTATATGTGAACACCACCTAATGTGAGCACCTTTGCCCTGGTCCCAAGGGGTTCATATCTCCGAAGTATCATTGTAACTTTATTTCATAATTCATCATCTTTGATTTATTCCGAGGCTGTGATGAAAAGATGCCACGACTCACACTGGCAAAATAAACACCTATTTGCTTGTCATATGCCTTGAAAAGCAAATCAAGCCTTGGTAAAAAACGTGCATGATGAATAAAAAGTCATTCCATGCTAAGTGAACACACATACATGTATATGTATACATATTAAGGCTGTATCTGCTGACTCATGACCTAGGCCTTAGCAACTACCTGTGCACATCTACAGGGGATGGGATAGTAGGGAGTCTGCAGGCTTATTTTACCCTGGACCCTAGACTAGGTTGTTAGCCCTTAAAAAGTTGGCATTGCCTTCTGTGCCGAGCAGTGTGGTATAAACCAGTTATGGTAGATAGATGGGACCATGGTCCTAGCCAGCAGGGTGTCTGGGTGTCTTTTTGGACACCCAAACCCCTCTAAAGCACCCCTCAGGACACCCACTTTTCTTGGTGAGGAATTTCTTAATATGTCAATTTCAAGCATATAATTGGAATATTTCTATCTCAATGTAATTTGCCATGATATTCTATAAGGATATCATGCCTTATTTTAATAAATTCATACATGTTTATGGTTGAAATCTGAGAATATTGGGGGACCCCCTAAAAATGTGGGAGCCCCAAAATTTAACAATTGACAATTTTAGGCACCCAGTTTCGAAATCCTGGATGGGATAGTAGGGAGTCTACAGGCTTATTTTACCCTGGACCCTGGACTAGGCTCCTATTCCCTAAAGAGTTGACATTCTCTCCCGTGTTGACCTAGAAGTGTGGTGTAGTACCAGGTATGGAAGATAGATGGCACCACCTGGTCTTATCGCTAGGGGTTTTATGCTAGGCTCCTAGTCCCTAGAGAGTTGACATTCCCTTCTGTGTTGACCAAGCAGTGTGGTGTAGTACCAGGTATGGTAGATAGATGGCACCACCTGGTCCTCCTATCTTTAGAGGTTTTGCTCATGAGCTGAATCTCTATTTACTGGTGAGAGAAATGTAAACTAAATTGAGCACTAGACTACTTGGTGCCTGGTAACAGAAAAAAAAAATTCAGAAAAATAGGACAGCCTAGATATCTAGGCTATCTGGACACTGGACCCAACATTTGGGAAAAGGTGAATCCTCCAGGGGATTTTGAGAAGTGATTGCTGGAAGGAGAACCTTTTGTTTACATGTTGTCAGAGCCTGATTTGAAAACTCAAAATACTCCTTAGAAAAATGTTCGCCAGAACACCCAAACATCCTTGTACAAAATTTCTTAATGTGTTTAATACATACTACCATAGTTTTATATCAATGGCAATAGTGGGAAATCGCTTTATCCATTAGTGCTCACAGCAGACAAAAGCATATTTCAGACAATATCAGGCAAAGTTGGGAAAATATATTTCTAAAGGGAAATATTAATCAGGATGACTTCCAAAGTTACCTTTAAGCTCTCCTTCAGACAACAAAATCTAAAGGAACTCTTAGCCGTTATGCTACTGGTGGCTGATTTTGCCAATGAAAAAGTTTGTCGAGAATTCACTTAGATCGTGGTACATGGATACTCATCTGAGAGTTCTCAGCGAGATCCATCCAATGAATACCAGCATAGCACAAGGTTTAGAAGATTTTCAAAATTCCTTGCATCCTTGTGCTTTGGACGAAAGTAGCCTTAGCATTGGAAGGGTTAACCATGAAAGTTACAAATGCATCCACTCTGTTTATTAGTTTCAATAACAGCACTTATCGTTATGACATTCACAATAGAGTAAATAGCGGAGGTTTGTAAGAATCGTAAAAGCTAATCGTGTTGGCCTGCAGCTTTGTGCAGATGACCTAGAAAGAATGTAAGTTGTGAAAGGGGTTATTTGTATCTGGCACAAAACTCTCACCTGTTAGTAGCTGGGCAGGTGGGACGTACCTCACCTGTGTGTGTATGTAGACTTAGGGCAGGTGTGTTCCTTGGCGTTGCTCACCTTTATAAAGGGTTGGGCAGGTGGGCTATCTCTCTACAGGTGTGTCAAAGAAGACAAGCAGGTGCGGGATGAGCTTGCCCTTGAAAAATATACTTATTAATATATATATATATGTATGTATATATGTATATATATATATATATATATATATATATATATATATATATATATATATATATATATATATATATATATATATATATATATATATATATATGTATATATATATGTATATATATATATATATATATATGTATATATATATAATATATATATATATATATATATATATATACATATATATATATATATATATATATATATATATATATATATATATATATATATATATATATATATATATATATATATACATATGTATATATGTCATTCCTTTTAATTTCGGTAAAATTGATTTGTTTGTAATTATTTTTTCTTTGGTCATTTCATCTCGTAACATACGTACTTGCAGGATCTTGAAGAAAGAACACTGTGTATTAGATTTCCACATATGGCATTTCAGTCATAAGGAGGCAGCTTTAGGCAGGTGATGTGAAAGAGGTCCCCAGGCCCAGGGTCTGGCAGGGTCTGCCAGGGTTGATGAGCTGCCCAAGGCAAGAAAAACACCAAAAATATCCAGTCTTGAAGTGCCTGTCAAACAATCGGATGAGAATGAAACAGAAACCAACAGTTCTCATCCTCAGGTGAATAAATGCCATAATTGATAATGAGGAACATAGATGAACACTTTTGAATATTTATAAAAATGTGTGGGTAAAGTTGAAATTTCTGTAGGGTCTCTGAAATTGAGTTTTTCTAGCATGGCTAGTAGATTTAAAAAGTCACATTTGTCCAGGAGTAAGTCTTATTATGATACAGATGGCCTACCAAGGCTACCCACGCATTTGAAATCATGAATAGGGTCAGTAGGTGACTGGATCATATGACTGCACTGTGGCCCTGGTAAACCCACACACTGGGGTTGTTAGATGACTCTCGGGTACTCAATCAATCATCTATTGACGAGTCTGCTCAGGGCCTGTCATCTCACACACATGAGATTATTATCTCTGGCTAGTTTCATGTCATGATGAATAGCTTCAGTTTCAAGTCTGATATGTATTTCATAAGCAACTTCATAAACAACTTGAATCCTGTCAAAACAAGTTTACTTGCACAATATGGTCTAAGTGTTTCCACACACACAGGGATTTCCCTTAATATATTTTTCTAGGTGCCTGAAGGGAGTCTAGCAAAGCCCCCTCCCTCTCTCGGGAAATATTAGGAGCCTAAGTCTTACTTATTTTTCTTAGTTATTTTTCCTTTGAAATCTCAATCTCAAAAACACCAGATTTAAAGTTCAATAGCTGATTTACGTATTAGGAGTGGAGAATACCCTCCCATCCTTACTCTGCTACTGATTTACATGGAGGATATATGCATGGGGAATACAAGATTAGGCTCTTAGTCCCTAAAGAGTTGACATTCCCCTCTGTGTTGACCAAGCAGTGTGGTGTAGTACGAGGGTATGGTAGATAGATGCCCCACCTGGTCCTCATATCTCTAGAGTTACCATACTCAAACCGAATGCTTTATTCCCCTGGTGAGATAAGTGTAAACTAAATTGAGCACTATGGCCACCAAAGCTATTTGGTGCTTGGTAACAGAAAAAAACATGACAGCAAAAAAAAATGTGACTGCCTAGAAATCTAGGCTAGGGATATACCTTCCCCTCCATACTCTGCTACTGATTTCAAAGGTTTTCATCTCTCAGTAAATCCCTGCACAGTGTGTTGGCAGTGTTCTCAGCATCTCTATACAGTTAAACACAGCAACAGGAGTACCTCCTCAAGCTAGTCTAATGCGGAGAGACTTGACTGCGCTCAGTGACTGGAATCGATGCCCAGAAAAACTGTTCCCAACTTTCTGTAGCCTGGTTCTCATATACTGCCCCTACCATTAAATAGACTTGTTGTTAATCCCTTGGTTGCTGGTGGCTAATTTGGTCGATACAAAATGATGCACAAAAGTTTGAAAATAACTTAAGCCATGGTATATGGGTATTTATCTGTTAGTACTTGGCAAGAGCTTTCCAAAGAATACAAACAAGACAGGGTTTAGATGCTATGGACGAACGTAGTCTCAGCATGGACAGGGTCAAGTAGGTTTAATGTCTCTCTCAAACTATAGAGGGCAGCACAGTTTACATGAGTTGCAGCTTGTATGATCATAGACAGCTCAAGTGTGTCCCCCATGAGGATTAATTCAGAATGAAATCTACTCAGGGTAGATCAGTGAAACAAAGGATAGAGTCAGTTAACACAGACTTGTAGCAAGTCTACACTTTCTGCTGAAGTTCTAGGTACATTGCTGGTTTACAATGCTATACACAGTTTAACATCAACCAAAGCAGTGATGAAGGACCTAGTAATCCATTGTTAATTTTCCCAGTGAAAATTTTAAGGTAGCATTGTTTTTAGTTGCATTGTTAGTACAAATAATCATAGTGGGAGACGTATCAGTTTTTAAAGGAATTGATTTTTGGAAAAATATATGTTTTTGTAATTGGAAATTCATGTAGAAAGTCTTTGAGAAATGGTTTCAAATTCATCAAATCAATGTGGTTCATTTCATAGACAATTTAAATTCTAACATGCATTTGTGTTTTAAGATTCCTAGACAACGTTTTGAAATGGAAAATGATCAAATTCATCTGCCAAATTTTAATCACAAATATTGAAACTAGTTGAAACATTTTTGCCCAAAAGATGTGCTGGTATAATGTGAGAAAAGGGGTATAGTAGGCCTGCACAAACATGGATACTTTGGCAAGTTGTTATTGTGGAGAGGAACAGTTTCAATGCCTGGAGGAGGGAGGGGTGAGGGTGACCTGGTGCCTTGCTTAGTGTTTGTTTCTTCCTATGGCTCATTTTGGTTTCTCTCTAGACTTGCTAGGATGAACTTTTTGAACAAGAGATGTTGATTGCCTTAAAACTAGACCAAACACAAGTCTTATCCGTGTTATCAGGCTCTTTCCTTAGTTTCACTGATCTGCCCTGAGTTGATTTCACTCCAGGTTTAGTTCCGTATTAAACCTCAAGGGGGACCCACCTGTGCAACAAGTCTGTATTATGAGGCTATTTCCTTAGTCTCACTGATTTACCCTGAGTTGATTTCACTCCAGGTTTAGTTCGGTATTAACCCTCAAGGGGGACCCACTAGTGCTACAAGTCTGTGTTATCAGGCTCTTTCCTTAGTTTCACTGATTTACCCTAAGTTGATTTCACTCCAGGTTTAGTTCAGTATTAGCCCTCCAGGGGGACCCACTAGTGCTACAGGTCTGTGTTATCAGGCTCTCTCCATAGTTTTACTGATCTGCCCTGAGTTGATTTCACTCCAGGTTTAGTTCCGTATTAAACCTCAAGGGGGACCCACCTGTGCAACAAGTCTGTATTATGAGGCTATTTCCTTAGTCTCACTGATCTACCCTGAGTTGATTTCACTCCAGGTTTAGTTCAGAATAAATCCCCAAGGGGGACATACTTGAGCTGTCTTTTACTTTCAAAATGCAACTCATGAAAAATGTGCTGCCATCTATAGCTTGAGAGGGATATCGAACCTACATAAAACCCAGTATGTATAGTGGTAGGGGCGTTATACCTAACTCAGCCTGAGAACCAGGCTGTGAGTGCCGTGCCATAGTGTAGCAGCGTGGGCGTAGGCGTGAGGTCCCAGAAAGGGAGATTTATGGGTAATAAGGGCCGTGTCACAGCATGAGGGTCGTACTGGGGATATGAGTTAGCAGTGAAGATTGACAGAAACGGAATATATGGTAGCCTAGCCTGGTTCTCAGGCTAAAGTAGGATATAATACTGCCTCTACCACTATATATACTGGGTACTTAAGTAGGTTTGATGTCTCTCTCAAACTATAGGTGTCAGCATAGTTTTCATGAGTTGCAGTTCGTGTTGCAAAAGACAGCCCAAGTGTGTCCCCCTTGAGGATTAATTCAGAACTAAACCTGAAGTAAAATCACCTCAATGGAGATCAGTGAGATTAAGGAAAGAGCCAGATAACACAGACTTGTAGTAAGTCTATGTATATGGGTGTGAGGGGACAGTGTGTATTACCACACGGCTGCCGATTTTAACCAATCGATCCTCAAAGTTGTTAGGTGATCTGACTGTCGTTGACTAAGTACTCCTTCAAATTTTTTCCCAAAGATGCTACTAGAGGGAAATATTACCAGCATAGTCAGGCAGTGTTAATGTTGGTGCGACAGGTATGGATGAGATAAACGTAATCTAATAGAACTATACTTGTTTATCAAATCGTTTATTCATTCTCATATTTGTTTGCTTTCATTCATCCTTTAACTTATTTTATTTCATCAATTGTTTTGAATGAATAACACCTGTCATATGGTTAGGCGTTTCGTATTGTTGGATGTGGGATCTTTATATAAGGAATCTACCTGATTGGCTAGTTGTCATTGTAAAGATGTTTATTAGCAAAGTTGGATGTGGGATCCTAATCTTTATAAGAGATCTCCCTTGATTGGTAAGTTGTTGTTGAAAGGATATCATAATCATTGTTGGATGTGAGATCCTAAACTTTATTAGAGAGCTTCAATTTTGATTGACTAGTTGTTATTGTAAGGATATTTATTTAAGCACTGTTCGATGTGGGATATGATCTTTATAAGAGACCCACCCACACTTATAATTTTCTAGTTGTCATCGTAGAGGAGTATGATGATGTAATTGGGCCGTACGTAGTGGGCCACTTTCCTGAGCACTGCTGTGAGGTACTAGTAGTGTGCTGTGTGAGTGCGAGAAGTTGAGGGAGTTGTTTATATTCCTGATATGACCCCCTCGCAGCCAGCAAATCCCTGTTTGGCTGACGACGACAACGACCTTGAAAACTGGAGTAGAGCAAGAAGCACCGCTGCCAGCTACCGATGCTGCTGCTGCTGCTGCCAGAACCGTCCTCGCTCGCCCCTCCTCCTCCTACGGTTAGAACCAGCTTCTGTTTTATATACCGTGCGGGGCCCTTACTACACAAGTGGAATATTAGTTACTTGTTGGGCTGGATGGGGGTCGGACCTGGTGCGGATTACGGGCTACTCATCTGATGCTGGATTTCTCAAGAGAAGCTGGGCTCTGTTTGTGCTGGTTTTCGTTTGTGCAGTCTTGGGAAGGAATTCTTGTAGATTTCTCTCTAGCTACTTTTCTGATGCTGTATATCTCAAGAGAAGTCGGGTTCTCTTTGCGTTGGTTACTCACAATCTTGGAAAGGAACCTGGAATCTCGTAGATTTCTCATCCCTCTCTCTCTAGCTCTCAGAAGAGCTGAATAAGAGTTGGACGAGGTGCGGATTACCGGCCACTTGTCTGATGTGGATGTCGTAAAAGGAGCCAGGTTCTCTAACTTTGTGTTGGTTACTACCAGTCTTAGGAAGGATTCTGGAATCTCGTAGATTTCGTCCGTCTCTCTCTAGCTCTGAGAAGGAGGTCAGGAGGAAGTGTATCCTAAATCTGTTACGTCTTGTTGTCGTGGGCTGCGGCATTCTTGGAAAGTATTGCGTCAATGTAGGACAACATGTATATATCTACTGCTGAGGATGCTTCGGAGGATATTGACAAGAGATCTTAAGGTAAATACAAAGTATTTTTCAATATCTTCAGGGCAGGAAGAAGGGGGAGGTTGAGATGAGTTATGAACATAACATTTAGGCAAAAATGGAAACCTGTAAACTTTGAACTGCTTTTTTACTTGAACACTTCTTTATTAGTTGATATTGTTCTGAAGGCATGTCAACAGGCCAGTGTAGTATATCAAGTGCAGCAAATCAAGGAATTAACTGTGGAACCATTTATTTTAGGGTCTTAGCCAGCAGGGTGCCTGAACATCATTTTGACACCAAAATAGGTCTCTAGCAGAATGTTTAGCTGCTCATAGAAATACCTGCTTGTATTTGTGAGTTGGATACTGAATTTTTATCGTCCAAGTCAGATTTACTCCCCCCCGTCCCCCTCCCAACACCTAAGTAGAGATTAACCCTTTAATTTATACCTGCAGCAGCTCCATCAACTATTTAGATAAATATTTGATAGAAAACTGTTAGCTACAACAACATTCTCAATTCTTTGTGTCGTTTGAATTGTTAATCAGAATTTTTTCCCCGTTTTATTCATAATAAGTAAATACATTCATATGATGTGCATAGGAAACTATAGGCCTGAGGGTTCCTCTTGAATTTATTTTCTGGGTCAATAATATTTTTGAAAGAACCCAGGAATTATACATGAAATCACAAAAGAATTAAGGATCAAAAGAGAGTTGTAAGTAGAAGTGTAACCGATACCAAGGAATCGGATGGAATCGCCAGTCAGTAGCTCAGTGCGCTAGGTAATCTAATCTACTACCTAAAAACGAAATTATAGCATGGGACTGTAAAACAGTGATGCATTTGATACAGTTTTAAACCTAAATGCTATTATTCTTCCCCCTGTATACGTTGGTAGGAATCAGAATCGGAATCGGAAAGAATCGGGATTATTTTTTACCGATTCCAATTCCAAACCTCGGATACCGATCACACTCCTAGTTGTAAGGTGAGTTTGGTTTAATTTTTTTTATATTTTCCAAAAGATAAATTTATCACCATAAACATCAGGTCAACCTTTTAAATTAACAGGCCTGAATATTGTTAATATTTAGGACCCTGGCTACTACCATCCTCCTACAGGCCTCAACGCTAACTCAAAATGATACTGGCCCTGTAGGACCAGTAAGACCTAGCATCTGCTGGTCCTGCAAAATTTTAACTATTCCTACACTTTTTCATTAACATAACGAGAAAGAACATTGCATAAAATTCATCACAATATTTATCTTTATAGATTTTATCATCATTTATTTCCAAAACATTTGGGGACATTCTCTGGGGAAACTTTTTAACAAGAATGTCTCCAAATGTTTACTAGGCCTGTAGGACCAGTTGAGGTATTTTTTTACTGGTCCGAAGCTGTTTTGGGGAATTCTTACTGGCCTGGGGCCATAGGTTCACCCTTAGCGTCGAGCCCTGTCCTAACCTGCCTGACCCAGTGATCAGAGGTATCGACTGAAGACTAACCCATTCAGATGATGCAAAAAACCTGAAAAAATTATTGAAACCCTGGTACATGGGTACTCATCTGAGAGTGCTCAGTGAGAGCTATCCAATGAATACCAACATGACAGGGTTTAGATGGTTTTCAAAAATCTTTGCTTCTCTGTGCTTTGGACGTATTAAAGTAGCCTCAGCATTGGAAGGATTACTATTTAGGACTCTGGCTACTACCAAAATCCTAACCTGCCTGACCCAGTGATCAGAGGTATCGACTACAGAATAACCCATTCAGACCTACTCGAGAAGATAATTACCACTAAAAAACACATCTCACTGTTATTATGCACACTTCACACATTGATAAACACCCCTTCATCCACCCTACCCGTACCACATCCGCGCCTCAGGGGTGCAGTCAGGCGACTAGCGGGTACAAGGGCAAAAATGAAAATTGTTCAATTATCTATGAACGGGAATAAAGGGGTTCTGTTCTCCTTATGGGTGCTTTGTGGTGGTGTACATTGTACATGTCAACCCTTCCAATGCTGAGGCTACTTTTGTCCAAAGCACAAGAATGCAACGATTTTTGAAAATAATCTAATCTCTGTCATGTTGGTATTCATTGGATAGCTCACACTGAGTACTCCCAGATGAGTACCCATGTGCCAGGGTTTCAGTCCTTTCTCAGTTTTTCTGAATCATTTTGTATTGGCTAAATTAGCCACCTGCAGCATAAGGGTTAAGCGAGTGTGTGGTTTGCTATGGACGCTGTGTGGAGTAGTTTATTTTGAGCACCCTGACGCCCTGGTGTCAGGGTTCTGACGCCCTGGTGTCAGGGTGTGATTGAGATGTCAGCGTCAAGTGCCGTACTGACCGGTATACGAGGTAGAAAGAGACGTTGACAAGCGCAGATGGTGGTATTGTCGGTGCTGTTCGGCGTAGATTGGTGTCCTATGACTATGCTCTACTAACTGAATAGGAGCGACATCTGTCCCGCACGCTTTTCCTCAATGCTGCCTCAAATCATGGTGATTAGCTTTTAAAGATCTTTAAAAATGGTGACTTTAAGTAAAAGGAATATCCTGAATACGATTCTGTGTCCTCATTAATGAGGGAGGCATCAAGATATTCTTGGAGCGACCAATAGCTAACCAGGGCAGGGAGTGTGCTTTAGAGTTACATGTCTCTGACCAGGTATAGACTAGTAACTCTGAGTTGGGGCACCCATTTCCCTTACTCAGGGGCCAAAGAATTATTTTAGTGCCCCAGGAGTTATGTATATTTTAAAGTTTTCTAAAAATATCTAACAAAACATGGTTGTTTCATTATATAGTATGGGTAAACAATGAAAACCTGACAATTCATAATATTTGATAACCATAAAGATGAAATCTGGTTGCAAATCATGCCCCAACAATATAAAGTTCCTAAAACATATCCATATATATATACTTAACATATATATATATATATATATATATATATATATATATATATATATATATATATATATATATATATATATATATATATATATATATATATATATACGTGTATATATATATATATATATATATAATATGTATTATGTATTATGTATATATATACTTGTTGATGATAGTGAAATGAAGTTTTCAAGATATTTTAATATGTATCAATGTACCATACAGGGCTTTAAGGTAGGCTCTCAAAGATAATTCGGCTAAAAAGATATCACCAAAAAAGTAGCTTTTTTGTGCTGCAGAAATGGATGATTAAATTTCAGTGAGAAGAGTTTTCTCTGGTTGCTAAGAAATTCTCTTTTTGCTGTAGAAGAGAACTTTATGCTGAGAAAATTCTCTTCATTATGCTGCAGCGGAGAACTTTCTCTCGTGATGTTTCTCTCATGCCATCAGTTCCCTGCCATAACATCAAGCTACAACAAAAACAAATGTTGGCGACTAAAACAAATCTTGGAAAACGTCTTATCTGCCTAGATTCTGTGTGAATGAGCTAGAACTAGAATGTTACTGTGACTTTCTGGTATGTAGCTGACCTAGAAATGGAGGCAACTTTTTCTACCCGGTTCATTGACCGAATGTGGTTCCCTCTTCATGAAAATAGAAAATAAGCTCAAAACTCCTTGATTCATGATCGTTTTACATTCTTAGATATATACCCACACCCTCCCCTTACTCCTCCACTCCCCCCCCCCTCCCCTCCCCCCCCAAAAAAAGAAAAAGATCGAAAAAGCACACAACCCTAGCCTGGCTTCAGTCAAAGGAATATGATACTTGCTATATATCAAATGTTACTTGCAGTATTTTCCAGGGGTAATTTCAAGCTATACTGTTAATGCAGTTAAATTGTAATAAAATTCCATAAGTTTATAACGATTTGAAAAAGTAACTTGATATATTTCTCCAAAAATAGGCGTTACACTAATACAATATTAAACAAGTGTAGGACCTTTACTAAGGGCAATAGTTTAGACATGATAGCAAAATAGAACGCATTCAGGCCCCATTTGCGCGAACCTTAATAAAGTTTAGGGCAGGTAAAAAATCAGAAGGGTATGTAGATTTTCTAGCTCACTTGCCCTACTTACTAGGTAGATGTAGGGGTTGTGTAGCCCAGCCAAAGCATATGTTATTGGGTTCTTGTGTTCGGATGAATAGACAATTGTGTGTGTAGAAGTTGGCCTGGGTTGATAGTTGTGATGTAGTACTTAACCCATATACTGCTGGCGGCTAAATTTGGCCAATGATAAAATGATGCAAAAACCTGGAAAACGATTGAAACCCTAGCAAATGGGTACTCATCTGAAAGTACTCGGCGAGACCTATCCAATGAGTACCAACATGACAGGGTTTAGGTGTTATCCAAAAATCTTAGCGTCCTTGTGCTTTGGGCGAAAGTAGCGTGAGCATTGGAAGGGTTAATGAGATGCACCCTCTGTTCGCTACCCTAAATCACATGTCCTTGGTGTAGTAGAGATGGGTGATATTCAAGTCTCTCCCATTGTGTGTTCTTCAGTAGGCAAACAAAAAAATGCCTTTATACTTGTATTGTGTACACAAAACAGGATGTTTCCCCTTTTCTCAGTGGCCCAGATAATGGTTGAAGTTGTCGTATAAGTTAAACCTACTTTAACCAATATATAAGATGTTTCTCTGTCGCACCCAGATAGAAGTTGTATCTGAGAGGGGTTGGAAGGACGCGGCTCTTCTATACATGAGTGATATTTCTTCACTTATAGGGTCTCAAAGGCTACCATCTATATATTGTCTTCGCGTAGAGGGAGAGGTAGGTTACATCTCTTCAAAGATACATGCGATCACACTGGGTAGAAACTATCAGAAATCAAATGTTAAGAAAGGTAGGTATAGGTTTATTTGTAGTTCTTTGATGACATAAACCAAATATGGCAATACTATGTACACAAAAACTTGATATTTGAACGCAGGTTTCAGATGCGGTCATAGATTTTAAAGCTAGGATTTCCATCCAGGGATAGTAATTTCATTTCGAGTAAACTTTGAATAAAATGTATGCTTTATACAATGACCACATCTGATGTGGCACATTTCTCTTTGATTTTGATTAATAGTGAAACTCAATCATTGAGCGATAGTAGTTTCACTTCAAGTAAAAACATATGCTTCATACAATGACCACATCTTTTTTCTTTGATTTTGATTGATTGTGAAGCTCAGACATCCATTGCTCAAACCATGTATCCATAACTTCTTTTCTTTATGGGCCCTATAAGCGACTTTTTTTACAGGTCATATAAGGCTAAAAAGATATATTTCTCTTTGATATATATGATGACAACTGAGGCGATTATAAAACAGTGATTTCAGTATGGTATTTGACCAGTACTATATATAATGACATTAATTACCTACTGGAATTGACAGGGCCATCATCAAATAGTGATGATCTCTGTTGATTACAAGTAATGACATAAGCAAAGGTAGTAGAGATTGTAACTGAGAATATCATAGTGAAGTATGTGTATGAAGCAGTGTGTCATGTGGAAGTATTGTTGAATTTGAGCCCTTTATGAGTGCATAGTTACATTTTACCTGTCTACACCGATCCTACTGTCCTACATCATGTCACATGACTGTCTTGGTCTTTGTTCATAGGCCCAGGTTTCTACTCTATGTGTAGTTCTAGTATGAGGGAAATGTAATATAATTTACACCTAGAAAATGGTGCCTAGAAGATTATGGTAGGGAAGCCATGCTTGTATGAGGATTGACATCTGGATGACTAAATAATTACTGAAGTTTCATTTGGAAGTATTTCTGGCTGAACATCTTGGCATTTGAGGATAATCTCCGAAATCTATATTGGAGGTACCTCCCCATAAGGATTATCAGGTCCAGGACTGAAACATAAGGACTATAAGGATTATCAATATGCAGATTAATTCATGTCTCAAACAGGTCACTGAAATAGGATTATAATCCAAATTAGGATAGTGTGTTTCTTATCTAGGCTGGACCACATTGAACTGTTTCTTTACTATCTTACCATATTGAACTGTTCTGTACTATCTTACCATGATGATGTCTGCTAGGCCTATGTCTGTTTCTATAGCATTCTCTCAGGGTGGACCTCCTGTTGTTGCCTTTTCTAAATTACGTGAGTAACATCTTCATTAATAAAAATCCTAAACCCTTTATGTGATTAGGTTGAGACGGAATGATTCAAAGGAGAATAATTGAAACCTCCCTACTTGTAATATTCATTAGAAAGTATCTCTATTGCTAGCAAAGATAGTGTTTTCGCTACAATTTTGGTTGAAGTTTAACTGTTTCGAACTCAGTATGCTAACGTTTGATTTTGAATAACAATGTTTCCATGAACTTGATTAAAAACACAAATATCTTAATAAATATCACTACTTGAAATGTACAAATATCTTAATAGATATCATGTTACTTCTTAGAATGTATCCAAAATATCACTACTTAAAATGTACAAATATCTTAATAGATATCATGTTACTTCTTAAAATGTATCCAGAATATCACTACTTAAAATGTACAAATATCTTAATAGATATCATGTTACTTCTGAAATGTATCCATTGACTTTAAGATTGATTTCTTTATCATATTTTGTAATTTTATGTTAGGCAAGTGATATTTTAAGGTGCTAGCCAGTATGTGTAAGGTCTACTGAGCTTATCTTGCCAGAGGAACATATGGTTATAGTTACGCTCTGGGCCTGTGACATCCTTGCCTCTATGTACTGCTGGCTGGCACCAGTCCAGTAGGATTAACCCTTATGCTGCTGGTGGCTAATTTGCCTTATACAAAATGATGCAGAAAACCTGAAAAATGACTGAAACCCTGGGTATTATCTGAAAGTACTTAGTGAGAGCTATCCAATGAATACCCACATGACAGGGTTTTGATGGTTTTCAGAAATATTTGCATCCTTGTGGTTTGGACGAAAGTAGTCTCAGCTTTGGAAGGGTTACACTACACATGCATCTTCCCATGTTTGCTGGAAATATTAGGTAGTAACTATTCTGGTGGAAATGGTGAATCAGTTTGATATCCTGGTCAGAAGTTACTGGTGACTTACATCTTTTCAAGGAAGGAAGGAAGGAATGGATTTTGTGTCACTTTCAGCAGCTTAGGTCATATTGTGATGAGATAGAAACCTGGAAATTCCTATCTCTTCAACTATAGTTCCTAGGGGTAGTTCTGTTGCATCAAATGAAAAAACCTTCACAGCCTTAGCAAAATCCTCAAATACTAACTTAGAATCACCTATATGATACAACAACTATTTACTTAATTAATTGAGTGAAGTTCTGTCTGAATCCTGTGTATGCTGTACTGGTGATGAAGTAGGATCACCATGTGCTGCCTGTCTGGCAAGCCATTGATTATTTAGTGTGATAATAAACTGCACACGTGTACTATTGATAGTGCTCTGTACATCAATTACCCAACACACATCCCCCGAACAACATACTACATGGATTAATGTGTACTGAGTCCTAGAGCCGATCAAGGCTAACTAGGAAGTCAGTTACCTGATCAATTGATTTTCTTGTTAACCCTCAAATGCTGTTGGTGGCTAATTTGGCCAATAAATAATGATGCAAAAATCCTGGGAAATGACTCAAACCCTGGCACATCGGTACTCATCTGAGAGTACTCAGTGAGAGCTATCCAATGAATACCAATACAACAGTGTTTAGATGGTTTTCGAAAATCTTTGCATCCGTGTGGTTTGGACAAAAGTAGCCTCAGCATTGGAAGGGTTAAATGCAGTTGGTGCCTAATTTGGTAAATAAATAATGATGCAAAAACCTTAGAAAAGTACCCGGCTAACCCAAACAAGATGCTACATGGATCAATGTGTACACAGGCCCAGTGCTGATCAAGGCTAACTAAGAAGTCAGTCAGCGAACCTTATCAACTGATTCTCTAATTGTTAACCCTTATGCTGTTGGTGGCTAATTTTGCCAATACAAAATGGTGCAAAAACCTAAAAAAATCACTGAAACCCTGGGTACCCATCTAACAGTCCTCAGCGAGAGCTATCCAATGAATACCAACATGACAGGGTTCGGATGGATTTTGAAAATCTTCGCTTCTTTTGTGCTGTTGATGAAAGTAGCCTCAGCAATGCTTTGGAAGGGTTTTAAGTAAAACCAATGAAAATGTTATGTTTATAATGAATATCAAAATGGCAGCGTTTAAATGGTTTTCAATTCAAAAACCTTTTGTGTCCTTGTGCTTTGTACGAAAGTAGCCTCAGCATGTGAAGGGTTAATTTAAAGTCATGTGGCACGCTCGGCTCAGGTCCGTATCGGGATCGACACGCCCGCGCCCGGACCCTCAGCAGCCCACACCTGAACGCCCCCAAATAAAGCCTGATAAACTACAAATGTTACTTATTGATTGGGACTTCCACTCAATCTACAACCTCGCCCGCGGCTAGCTGGGGGTATCGGGGGTATCGGCAAAACTTGAGGTAGTCTAGCCTCCGCGGTAATGAAAACTGGTAGATTGTAATACGGAACAAGTTGGTGATGGAAGATAGAAGAACACTTCTAGTCAGCGCTGAATTGGACCATGTAGGAGAAGAGTTTAGAAATGGATGACAATAAGGAAGGTACTGGTGCTTTCTACTGATTAACATATATATAATTATGTAGTTGATATTTTCTTGGCCCACAGATTTTGAACTTCATGAACCCCAGAACACAGATCTTTCTATTGAGACAGAAATTAGATTTACTGTTCATATATGTGTAGTACTTGATTGAATGGTATCATTATCATATGATTCTTATCCCTGACGATCTGATTTCCAGGTGATTGGAATTATTTATTGACAAATTGTCTAAAAATATTTTTTATAAACACTAATATAAACAACAACAACAAAAACAAACAAAATAACAATGATCAGAACCAATTGAATTCGGAAAGCATGGTGTGATTTGAGGTACTTTAAGGCCTTAGACAACATTTTGTATGAGTGAATTAGGCTTTTAGGCTATCATGAAAGTAAAGGGCATCAGTTGAAAATATATGAAGAAGGAAGATTTTTGGAGGAAGAGGCATTCACAGACCCGACTATCATTAAACTAGATATTCTGTTATAACTATTCTAGATATTCAGTATGAATTTCAGTATATTTTGCAATTGGTTATTTTTGTTAGACCGACCACTCTGGTTTGCTCACAAATTGGTCATATGCTTAAATATTACCAACAGGTCTCTCTCAAATATTGTGTAAAACTATTCTCAATAACTTAGTTTTAATCTTGGCTTCAGGCCTTACTATGAGTGCATTGAGAGTATTCTAGAATAATATAACTATCCAACCATACAAGTTATGGGACTATGTGAGCACTTAAAGTAAAACCAATGAATATGTGATGTTGATATTGTGACATGCTTAGAAAGTTTCTGTGTATATAGTCTAGAGACTATTGATTAGTGTATTGTGTTGAGCCGCCTAAGAGGGCATTGTTATGGGAGGCCTTTATTGTTTGAGTGTATTATAAATAACTCAGAGGATGTAGGTTATAATATGCAATAGAGCCTCTAAGTGTATATAGTCTCAGTGTCCTGAATCCCTTGCAAAGGTTTTGAAAAAAAAAAGAAATTGTAGATAATTTGGATATAATTTTTCCTAGTTTTTCAGTATCGTCTCTTCAAATATTTCTGTGATTTTAATTTACAAGGCCAAATGGAAGGTGGTTTTCATGACAAAGTTCATTACTTAATAAGTGGTTCAAAATGTAAGGTATTGCCTGGATTGAGAAACTATCTGCCAAAATGTCTGGAAATGGTTCATAATCTTTTGTATTTCATGATTTGTCAGTTATATTAGGCATCTGAAACCTATAACTTGTCCATTTCTGTAAATTAAAAATGTCATGATGTTCTTTTAAGAGCCAAAGTATAACCTTTCCATGCCTGTAGGCTACCTTGACAATTGTCGTCTAGACCTATAGTAACTTTGGAATTATGAGAAAAATCACAAAATATTAAAAGGAGATATGTGTGTTGATTAATGGTCAACATTTCTTGTTCAAATAACTTCTAAAAGTATGACTGAATGGACTAATGGCGTTAATAGTGAGGCGGCTGTTGTCGTTGTTGCCATGCACCAGGTTGGCCTGACCTCTACTGGCAGAATAGAGAGTCAAGTTGTTCAATTGCCAGTGTTACTTCTTGAGAGTACCAATAGAGGGCAGCACGGGTGGAATAGGGCCACATTATATTCTAGATTCATAAGGTTTCCAGCTAGGTAAATGAGTGGGACAGAAACAGGCGATTGCAACAAAATTTAAATTACAATGGCAATAGAAATATCAATTTTAAAAGAAAAAGTTAACCCTTATACTGCTGGTGGCTAATTTGGCCATTACAAAATGATGCAAAAACACTGAAATATGTTGAAACCCTGACATATGGTTACTCAGCTGAGAGTACTCAGCGAGAACTTTACAATGAATACCAATATTCATGACAGGGTTTAGATGGTTTTCTGAAATTTTTGCGTCATTGTGCTTTGGACAAAGCAGCCTCCGCATTGGAAGCGTTAATTTCCTTTGATTTATCTTGATACCTGCATTCAAACAGTCTTCATCAATGTATTGTTTGCAAGATAAGTTTGTCGTTATGTAACTCATCTAGTATTGATAATAATAATAATAATGATAATAATGATAATAATGATAATAATAATAATAATAATAATAATAATAATTATTATTATTATTATTATTATTATTATTGTTATTATTACTATTATTTTTATTACTATTATTGTCATGCTGTGCTGAGCACTGGCGTCAGTGTCCTCCACTGTCCCCCTGTGTTCACTGCCAAGTACTCTCAGCTCACCTGAAGCCCACCAAGTAGGCAGCAGTAGGAGACTGTCCCCTACTGTCCTCCACTGTCAAGTATTCCCAGCTCACCTGAAGCCCACCAAGTGGGCAGCAGCAGTAGGAGACTCCTCACGTAGCTGGTTCAGAGGCCGACTATTAGCTAGAGGAAGACCTCCAACATCACATAGTAAATCTCTCTACCTGTCCTGCAGCTAATGGCTAGTGCTGATTAGGTCGCAGTCCTAGGAAGCATGGAAATGGATTGTTTGTTTTACTTTATCTGAACTTGTATGATTCTATTGAGAAGTCTCTCTGTCTGTCTCTCTCTGTCGCTGTCTCTCTCTGTCGCTGTCTGTCTCTGTCTGTCTGTCTGTCTTTGTCTGTCTCTGTCTGTCTCCGTCTATCTGTCTCTCTGTCTCTATCTGTCTCTCTCTGTCTCTCTCTGTCTGTCTGTCTCTGTCTGTCTCTCTCTCTGTCTCTCTGTCTCTCTGTCTCTCTGTCTCTCTCTCTCTCTCTCTCTCTCTCTCTCTCTCTCTCTCTCTCTCTCTCTCTCTCTCTCTCTCTCTCTCTCTCTCTCTCTCTCTCTCTCTCTCTCTCTCTCTCCTTCCCTCCCTCCCTCCCTCCCTCCCTCCCTCACTGCAAACTGTTTTGGAAGCAATGCTTAGGAAACAAAAATCATGCTTCTCATGACGCGAGTACTCTAATGTGTAGAAACCAGCCAAATGAAATGGACATCATTAATCCATCAAGAGGCCAGATTTGCTCTCTGCCCAATCCTGTGTGACGTACATTAGATGATGGGGAAATCAAGCTACCTGCCAAATGATATAAATTACCTGAGAAGCATTCTCTCCACTTAGTAGTTAGCATCAAATGAGAACATGTTTGTCAAATACATCAATCTAGTCACGATAATGTAAAGCATACTGGGTGTAGTCTTCATTATCATTATGGACATATTTGTCAAATACAAGAATATATTCACTCTTATGTTAACCATGTGTTGTGAAGCCTACAGACCACCAGGTATTGCAATTACCTGTCCCAACAGACTATTTCTAGAAGTACTGAGTGTATTGTTCATTAAACATTATGTTTTACGTACCTGTGAGTGAAGGCTATCTTTGTTCATCTGAGGGGATTGCCTGAATGATGAAACTCTGCTGTCCAATTGGAGACTAGGTTTTATTGGGTAACCTATAAAATAGTGAATCCTTGTCTGTATAAGTTTCATTAGTGAGAGATTCCTCATTTACTGTTCCTGAAATCATACTCAAAAATGACAGGGTTGTCTAGGAAGTTTTAGCTGCATATGTAGGGTTCGACATAAGTACTAGCCCGCTTGCCCCTGCAAGTGAATTGAAAAAAGGGCTTTTGGGCAAGTACATTTTAGTTTGCACTTGCCCGAATGGGCATGCTGATTTTCTGAGCACTACACATTTTTTATGTAAAAAAATGGCACAAATACCCAGAAATATGCTAACAATGCAACAAAATTAATTTTAAAGAAAATAGTTTTACAATCATTAAATCCATGAGAAATAATTCATGACATGCTGGCATATGATATAACTTATAGCGGGGAAGCCAGAAATTAGGTCGGGCAAGTTAAAATCATAAACTACTTGCCCGGCATTGTAAGGTATTTCTGAAACTTATGTTGGTGCCTGATATGGTAAGGAAGATTTTCATCAAATATAAATGTTAGGTACTCTTAAGTGTAAATGAGTCAACTAGGTATATTATACTAGATTTGCATGATAAGTTCTTTTGCCTATTTGTGAAATACTGTAGAATGGCTAATTTTTCCATGCAACAATTTTCAATTTTGATACAGTTCAAAACTTTCCCATGTCTTTATTATCATACCATTGCAGTACTGCAGGAAAAGATATCTGTTTAGCACACCAACACACAGTTGGTTCAGTTCTCACGTGTGAGGCGTCGGAAAAGGTGTTTCTGGGAATACAAAGCCTTGTTTCCCAGGGTAAATAAACAATTCCCATTCTAACCCAACCAGCCAAAATATAATATAGCAGCTAGGTGTTTAACACGAAGAATGAGGCATGACACAGGAACACCTAAGGTTATAACTATACAGGTTTACTGGCCCTGCACATTTCAGTTACCTTTTATAACATGTATTGTCGCAGTGTGGAGGAAATTATACATTATTTCAAAATGGTGGTTTGATTAGGGGCCTGGGAATGTGTATACTGACAGGTGAGTGATGTGGTGAAAATAATAACATGACAGCATAATATCAGGCTTCCTGAACTGAGTAGAGGAAAAAACAGTTTCCTTCAACCCTTGAACAATCAGACAGTTGAAAAGATTGTGCAAAAAAGTTGATAAAAATCTGGAAATAATTGCAATTATCCTACAGCTCCCACGGAATCTTTGTTGTGCTAAAAGTCTGCCACAACTTTTATTCAAAGGTGTTTCTGTAGACATATCATAATGAAATATCCCTTAAAAAATCTTGTAGATGGAGTCGTTTCTGACAGACATTTGGTTAAAGTGGATGTGACAAAGCAGGAAGAGAAAGGCTAAGCATGGGTTTCCTTCAATGATCATGGTGATGATGGTGGTACTATACCCGACCTTGCATTTGGAGGGAAAAACTTGAACCGAGGGTGGCGGTTTGGGTATTGCAGGGTACCGGGTATACCGCACTGCACACAAGTTTGTTTGGCAGGGAGCGTTTGTGAAGCTTGACAGTGTACACATACTCTAAGAAGGGTGGTTATTTTGGACCAGAGACACTTTCGAGTGTTGTGTACCCTATAGTTGTAGCGGTAAAGGAAAAAGAAACTTGGAGCGGTGCCAAGCCGAGTCACACTACACCTTCAGCATAATGATCATGATCAAGACAATGAGGACTTCTGAAACCCAGCTTCGTACAAATCCATGAAATCTTACCAAAATTTCAATGGGAATACACATGGATAACTTAAGTGGATATTGTTATAATGTAAGAACAGCCAAAAGGATTGTGTTGACAAATTTCATTCGCACAGCATGTCAGTGGAAAACGCAACCGGAAATCCTCAAGGTCCCTGAACAACAGGGCAATGGTAATACACGTTGAGAAATACGACAGAGAACCTTTTATGTTGGCTTAAACATCGATTCAGTGTCATGTGTGATTGATAAAGTCAAAAACACACCTTTATGTAGTTGGTCAAGTGATATGGAGACTGGAGAGACTGAGCTATAGGTGATGATTGCTTTACCTGAAAAAAGACACTTGTGAAGGGTATTGTAATCAAAAGATGTAAACGATGTTGTGATTCATTTTAAAGCACAGGATTTCAGACTCAGAGGCGGATTTACCTGAATTTAACCGTTATGCTGGTGGTGGCTAGTTTTGCCAATACAAAATGATGTTAAAAAACCCTGAAAAATGACTGATACCCTGGCAAATGGGTACTCATCTGAGAGTACTCAGCGAGAGCTATCCAATGAATACCAACATGACAGGGTTCAGATGGCTTTCAAGACTCTCTAAGTCCTTGTGCTTTGAATGGAAGTAGCCTCAGCATTGGAAGGGATAAAAGTGCCTTCTGGAAAGAGTCACCTTGATGTGTTCTGAAGGGTACATACATTTAAATAAACAACGAGGATGTGGTGATTCATTTAAAAGCACAGATTGCATGATGCAGAAAATCTACCTGTTTCATGATTGTATTCTTGAAAAAACACACGGATGGATCACATGTATTTAGAGAACTTAGATGCGAATGTTGTGAATCATTTTGAAACACAGGATGTAAGAACTTCAGGCCTACCTGTTTGGGAAAAACCACCTTTATACATTGAAGGATACTATATATTTAAAAAACTGACAAGGATGTTTTGGAAGCAGAAGCAGAGGATGCAAAAAGTTTAGGCCTACCCGTTTTGGAAAAACCACCTTTATCGATTGTGAAGGGCACATGTATATAAGAATGTGACAAGGATGTAGTGATTAATATCACTGGATGCGCGATGCGGAGGTTTACCTGTTTGGAAAAAATCAGCTTGAGGGATTGAGATGGGTACATGGATGTTGTGATTCATCTTAACCCTTATGCTGCTGGTGCCTAATTTGGCCAATACAAAATGATGCAAAAAACCTGAAAAATGACTGAAACCCTGACAAATGGGTACTTATCTGAGAGTACTCATCGAGAGCTATCCAATGAATACCAACATGACAGGGTTTAGATGGTTTTCACAAATCTTAACATCATTGTGCTTTGGACGAAAGTAGCCTCAGCATTGGAAGGTTAAAGTGAGATGCAGAGGCAGATCTACCTGTTGATTGTTTTCGCCCGTTCTCATGGTTACAGGCAGGTCGCAGGGGTCTGCTCCTAGGTACCTGCACGATGTCTGGAAGTTACCGCGAGGAAATGTCATAGTGCACGCTTTGATGTCATGCAACAAAGAGAAAAAGAGGGAAAAAAGCCAGTCGACACGGGGAAAACATAGCGGCAAGCTCATGCCCAGTCCGTGAGAGCCGGGATAAAAACTGTAACCTATTTTACTACCTGCTTTATGAACTTCACAATAGAGGAGGAAGTGGTATGCAGGATGCCTGGTTTAACCTTCATTTGTCATACTAGCCGCCGCAATGACAAACTTGGAGGAACTATTTTGTGCAATGTGGAGGGCGGTCATCATTCACTCCTGTGTTTATAGTGATTGGGACTAACGAGGAGTCCTGCATACTTCTCTTTAAGTGTGGTAAAATTCAAGAAATTCACAGGGATGAAAACAAAGATTTTCTGTTTTGTTAGGAATTGACATATAATGGACTTTTTACACACTACATGGTGTAACTACTAACTACATGCAGTTTCTATGTGATTTCTTATCATCCAATGGTGATTTTACTGGTATTTGTATGTTCTCTGGACTGCAAACCTGGATCATAAATTGTGCTACCCTCAGCCACATAGTGGACAAAATATAAACTAACAAGGGCAACATTGTATTGTTGAGCTTAGTCCCAAGGACGGAAGACAAGTTACGTTCAGCAGTCAGTAACCTGCATTACAAATCGGATAGCCCTTACAAGAATGCTACAAAACAACAAAAACAACTAACCTCTGCCCTCTGGTAGACAAAAGCTGAACTAAAACAATGACTTTGCAAATTGCGCTTAACATGGATGACTCAAGTGGATGTTGAAATATTGAAAAAATTGCGCATATGATATATCAGGTGTTTCGAAATAAAGAAAAGAAAGATATCAAGTTACTTTTACCTTTAAGAATTTTTTTGAAAAAGACTGCAACAAAAAGAAACAACTTCTGCCCTCTAGTGGAGAAATGCTGAACTATGACAATGACTTTGCAATTTGCACATTATGACACAGGTGTTTTTGAATAACGAAAAGAAAGATATTAAGTTACTTATACCTGAAAGAAATATTTTGAAAAAGACTGCAACAAAAAGGACTAACTTCTGCCCTCTAGTGAGGAACTACGACAATGACTTTGCAAAATATAAATGATGAAACAAAATGTTTCTCAATAAAGGGAGCGATAAGTTATGAGGATACCCCTACATTTGGGAAACACTTTGAAAGAGACTGAATAAGGAGAAGTAGGGAGAAAGGAAAATAAAGATAATCTGGATATCTGTCAAGTCAAGATGGCGGGTGAAAGAGGAGGTGTTATAAAGGAGGGAGATGAGGAGGTGGATGAACCTCTTATTCCAGGTTACCTGTACCTAGAGCAGGAACCATCATTGGAGTCCTCAGGTAGTCGCTCCTTAATAAACCTCTTATTCTAAGGCCTAAAAAAAAATAATGTTTTTTTCCTGTAACGGTCCGAAAGAAAAGGGTAGGTAGGTCGATAAAATTTTTTTTTGCATTATTATTTTTTTGGTCAAAAATGTGTGATTTATGCATGTTTTATGTTGATTAGGAGTTGGGAGGGTGATAAAAACTTTAGGGTAGGGATTTTTTTTGAATAAAAACTTGTTAGGGTAGGGTTACAGGAAAAAACTTTTTTTTTAGGCTTAAGTTACCTGTACCTAGAACAGGAACCATAATCTGGTGCTGCGCTCCCTTCTGGCAGTGTCAGCATTATATTATCAGTAGTATAAAAAAATGGTCGACCTTTCATAAGTGTATCGACAACTATCTATATTATTCTATATACATAAATGGTCAACTAATTTCATCTTTATTTCATCATTTATCAATGTACCTATACAGTGAGGTTAATTTTCAAAAAAGTAGGGGATGGCCCTTTCTCAGCCTTTGTAAGATCAGTTTAAGTGGCTACAAGCAATTCAATAGATTCTGATATTACTGGCAGTTAGTGTTGGGACGATCATCGATTATAATCGACGCTTACTCGGTTGCCTCTTTCATAATGATTTATCGATAATGAAACTGGTTTTCGATAATAATCGGAAAATACGACACCTAGTGGCGAAACATGAAACTAAAAAACGGCAAGTTGTCAGCTTTCTCGCAATGAAACTTAAGCTCCAAAACACGTGAAAAGGTAGTAAAAGTGTTCCAAAATGTAAAAAAGATTATTGGTCTTACGAATCATATACTGGTATTCAGGTACCAATCCAAATTATGCATGCTGGGGATGCAAGCTGGAGCAGGTCGTAAGAGCTTATTTGGTGCACTTTCACTCTTTCTAAGGAGTGTTACAAAAGGTGCACATGTTTTAAATTTTGCCCTCTAGGCCTGTATCCAATTACCAAAAGAGTGCGATGAACTGATTATGATCGATAATCGATCGGTTGGCTGTAACTGATTATCGATTATGAAATTGCAATCGATTCCCAACCCTACTGGCAGTACCAACTAACCCCCTCGTGTGGCATTTGTGTGAACTAAATGGCCAACAGTAGGCCACAAGCCCTTATTTAGTATAGGTGCAGGGATACATTTATATATAATAATGTACAATACAATAGTGCCTATTAGCTAGGCCAGCCTTTCCACTAGCTGGGTCTTTCAGCTGAGTAATCCCCCCCCCCCCCCTCCCTCAATTCTATGTAACCATTGCAATTGCGTATAACTTATGCATAACATATTCCCTCAGGAGACTTTCTGTTGGTTAGCAGTGAAGATCTTGTAGTTAGCTGCTCGTAGATTTGAAGGCACCCTGAATTCAATGTCTGGTTTAGGCATGTATGCCTATAACCCATTATACATGTACAATCCGTTCTTTGGCAGAATCATTTATATATATATATATATATATATATATATATATATTTTATATATATATATATATATATATATATATATATATATATATATATATATATATATATATATATATATATATATATATACACACACACATATAGGTTCTTATTCTCAACAAAAATGTAGGTCATACTTAGGTTGGTAAATCTATAGTAATTGTGGTTGTATGTAAACCGTAAAGGTTTCTATGTGATTCAGACTGAGTACTTGTCAACACTTGTATAATTGACGTACAGTAAGTCTACAGTGCAGAATATCGCTGGCCGAGAGTTTCTCAAGTTTGCCATATTGATTTTGTGCCAGGTAGCAGTATATAAATGGTACTCCATGTGCCCAGCTGAGGGGCAGAGCACACCTATGTAGAGCCCGCCTCCTCGCTGTCGCACCAGCCAGCGAGAATCGAAGAACCTGTCCTCCAGGATTGAAATTAATCCAGGTGCGATAAGAGGCCTGATTTACAGTAGACACTGCCCTCAAGGACTATTTACACTAGCCCCCTCTACTGCAGCTAGTAAGGTGGATTGATACTAAATGGGGCCTGCCCTGATGGCCGTGTGGTCTAAGACAATGCCACTGACTGCTAGCTGTCTCTCACCACTGAGGGCAGGCTGCAGCTAGTAACACCTTACGATTGCTACTAAATGGGGCCTGCACTGATGGCCGTGTGGTCTACAGTGTTGCCACTGATGGTAGTTATCTGTCACCACTGAGGGCAGGCTGCAGCTAGTAGCACCTTACGATTGCTACTAAATGGGGCCTGCCTTGATGGCCGTGTGGTATACAGAGTTGCCACTGACTGCTAGCTGTCTCTCACCACTGAGGGCAGGCTGCAGCTAGTAGCACCTTACGATTGCTACTAAATGGGTAGACTTGCTACAAGTCTGTGATATCTGGCTCTTTCACTGATCTGACCTGAGTTGATTTCACTCCAGGTTTAGTTCGGGACACACTTGAGCTGTAGTCTGTATCATACTTCCAACTGACCGCCTAGTATACCGCAGTGCCATCTATCCACAAGGGAGGACATTTAATATGGCCTGGGAGGCAGGCTACTAAATGGGGCCTGCCTTGATGGCCGTGTGGTCTACAGAGTTGCCACTGACTGCCAGTTGTCTCTCACCACTGAGGGCCTGCCTTGATGTATGTGAGGTCTAAGGGGTTGCCACTGACAGCTAGCTGTCTTTCACTCTGTCTGGGTTGGAATAACACCCGAGGTATGTGAGAAAGTTGCCAGTGACCAGGGGTTGGCGGTTGTTTTCGCTGGGATTTCCAGTTTCCTCCACCAGGTACAACTGGCTAGTCACAACTTAGCCGCAACATGGCAGAAAAAGTGACGATTAACGAAATTCCAAATCCGAATTGCCACAAAATCGTTCTGCGGCTTTCATTCGCTGATTTACAGTGCAAGCCGCCCTGAAGGACTATTTACACTAGTTCTCTCTACAACAGTGAGTAGCACATTTCAATTGCTACTAAATCGTTCTTCGCATTTCATGAGGCGATGGAATTTGGTCTAGCCTCTCTCTTGCTTTACTTCTCTTCTCTGCGGTGTTCATTTATAATTCAAACAGTTTGTATTGTTCTCAGTTAGAATAAGTTTTTTTTTCTGAGTTGTGATTATCAAAAGAAAATCTTGGAGACTCACAAGTGTTATTGCGGTTTGTTTGACCCATTTCTTTCTTTCAGAAACTGCAAATGTCAGAGTAATGGTAATCTGAGATATTCCATTTGAAGTTGAAATAAGACAAATAATAGATACCTCACACATTTTGCCCTGTCTCAAAGTAAAATGTTGAGATGAATCAAGCTATCAAAGGATATTACTGGGGTAGCATTGAACTTAATTAATTATAAAAGCAGTTTACTGCAATGGAAAGGGTTTGTGATTATTTGCTCCCCCCCCCCCCCCCCCCCAACTTCCTATGATTCCCAAACCTCTCCCTTGCCAGTTCTGAACTATTTACACTATTTAATTGCAGCTTGGCATTGGATTTTTTAGTTTATTCTACCTAATTTTTTTCTGCTTCCCCTTTTAAGTCCTAATTTTCCTTCAAATATCCCATGTTTTCTTTCTTTGCTGCAATCTTTTGTTTTCCTTATGTGTAGTCCTAGCAATGTACCTCAAGGTACCCCTGACCCTCCTCCCCTTTCTCCTTCCTCTAATCCTGTTGTTATGCGATGACTGGTGTGTCTTACTGTGGTCTGGTAAATAGCTCACAGGAGCAGTATTGTTAAAGGATGCTTGTGGGTGTTTGGTGAGCTCAAGTAAAGCAGAAATTATACTGCTATCTCAATATTGTTTTACAGGTGAAGTTCTGTATGTAACGTTTAACTCCTCTATGTAAGATCTATTCATTATTCAGCCGGACAAATACCTTACTGAATACAAATTCATATCATTGATTAATGCAAATCATTGGATATCATTGTTGACCATGTGCACACATGTTCAGGGTTCCAGAAATGCCCACAAGTCATAAATATAGGCCTGCTGTAGGAGTAGGAAATTCCTTATGAATTCTTAATTGGGGGCTAATGAGAAAGTGAAGTAGGAGCATTATAGGTAACTCCAGTGTAGCCTTTAACCAGGGCTCGAAATAAAGATTTTATACAGGGAGCCCAATTGCATCTTCTAAAGCTACTTAAAGGTGTTGTGTATAGAAACCAATACATCTTTGGATCTCTGCAGAAATTTGAGGGAGCCGCTGGTGAATTTATTAGGGAGCCCTCAGCCTTGTCATTCATGTAGTGCCCCAAAACTCCATGACTAAAAAGTTAATAAATTTTAGATATTTTGGTAATATCTATTGGGAATCAAGCAGATTTAGTATAATAATTTAAGTAGAAATAATGTTCAAGAGCCATCGCACAACTCGCCTTCAAATATGTTGTGAATTTTTGATAGAGAATTATTGTCAAATGTATAGTACTTATGGTAGTCCAGTCCAATAGTAAGTCTACATACCTGGATTTAGTTCTTTGCTTGCTCACCAGGTGACCAGTGATATTTCCAATTATTCTTGCTAATTAAGGTGAACACTATTATAACCAATTGTATGATCAGCAAAAAAAAATAAAGTCTGGCCATTAAGGTAAAAAATTAGAACAAAGTAAAAGCATTATTTGATTATACCATTGCGTAGGATCTAGTCTAGATACTCATTTTAAAGGCACAGTTAGATTTTATAGCTTATGTACATGTGTAACCCTATTGTCAAAACTCATTTATTCTTGCAAACCTAGTAGTAGAATGGATCTGACTAATTTGGCATCTTGAAGCATCCTTGGTGTCCGTACATCAGCACTGTATGTGTACCCACAGTGACAGGGCAGCATAACTAAAGGCACAGTTAGATTTCATAGTCTATGTACATATGTTGTCAAACCCATTTATTCTTGCAGACCTAGTAGTAGAATGGTTCTGACTAATTTGGCATCTTGAAGCATCCCCAGTGTCTATATATCAGCACTGTATGTGTACCCACAGTGACAGGGGCAGCATAATTAAAGGGGCACAGCGAAACACATCAATAAAACACGAAACACATCAATAAAACAGGCATCTATCTCCATAGATTATCGCCCCAAGGATGAGAGTTGGAGAGATCCTCGTCATCTGCAAGTATAATGTGCTTCTTAACCCTTCCAATGCTGGGGCTACTTTTGTCATAAGTACAAGGATGCAAAGATTATTGAAAATCATCTAAACCCTGACACAGTGTCCGACGTACAAGGTAGCCCTACTAGTCTGGACTAGTAAAAATGTGAAAAGGGGCCGTTAGGGCTAGTAAATTACTAACCCTTGTAGCCTTACCAGACTAGTACAAATTTACCAGTCATGATAAGATTGATTATTTGACATGTTGAAATTTTGGTTGGTGCCTTTAGGAAGATTTAGATTAATAGCATATTTTCTTGCATATTTAGATAATAAAAGGGGTCAAGTTTTAATGATTATTTGGATTTTCAGGTAGGGCCAGTACAGGTTGGAGTAGGGCTAGTATATTCCATATGCCACTAGCCCTACCAGGCTAGTAGAGTTTTCTGGTTATTGTCAGACCCTGTGTCATGTTGGTATTCATTGGATAGCTCCTTCTGAATACTCTCAGATGAGCACCCATGTGCCAGGGTTTCAATAATTTTTCAAGTTTTTGTACAATTTTGTAAAGGCGAAATTAGACACCAGCAGCATATGGGTTAACCATGTTAGGAGAGAGGAAAAGTATGTGTCAATACTTGAAGAACCTCCATCATCAATTAAACTTCCTCCTCCCCACTTACTCAAACTGACCACTCTATCTGACCATGTCCATGCAGTATAGATAGATGGCACATTAAGTTGTATGGATTTTTAACCCTCTAGGATATCTGACCCTCCACACTCAGAAGGAGGAATTGCAGAAGGAAAATAAATCACTTTATGGTAGAATTAAACAATTATTTCACTCTGTTCTAGTGATGTCATTGATATGAAATCGATTCGATTTGATACACCATAATTTGCTCGTAGGGCACAGTGATTTATAGGGATGCCATTGAATTCCCTTTTTTTTCGATTCAATGATTAATTGCTATACTCTTTCTGATATATTGATTTAATTTGAATTCGGTTCAAATTTGAATTCCAAACTCATTTTCAGAATAGATGCTCATTTCCTCCATTTCTTGGCCAATAAGCATGATCAGGAACAGTATCTGGGTTATTCCAGAAATTCAATCTCAGATTTATTGCGGCCATTTCCGGCAGACCCATCTTTTCGGTGAGACGGGGACGCATCTTCTCGTTCTCGGCTTTCCGCGACGATCCTGATTGTGTTCCTCCCGCCAGCGATCTCATCAGGGCTGTTTGTGCGAGATTAATCTAATCCCGAGATGGCGTTTCTTTACAAGATTACTATCGACCATTCTCGTCTAATCCGTCTGACGTGCAGGGGTGGATTTAAGAGTTGTAGGGGGCAAGGGTGTCAGCAAATGAAGGTCCTGGTGCACAGACACAGCTCTGGAAAACATCTTCATGAATATTATGAGAAAATGTAGAATAAAGCAGCGTCTTAGCCAGGATTTCAATAATAAGAAAACAGCAAATTATAAAAAAAATTCTGCCCATCCAGAATTAGCTTCTATTCTACTTCAAATCCTTATACCAACTACGTTTTATAAAAAAGATTTGTCAAAAAGGGCAATATGCATGCACTTCAGCCATGTCCTAGAAGAGGGTAGTCAGTGTTAGCAAATTATCTAGTTATTACCCCCATAAAAGCCTAAATTGCCTGTCCAAAAAGGCTTAGTCCCTGGATTAAAGTCCCTATTGGAATTGAATGACCCATTCTCCTCATCTGTATTCATAGCTGCACTTTTCTTCAAATATTTTATGAATATTCTTTCTACGCAGAATATATGTGTAATGTTTCATATTTCTCAGTAACCATACGGGTCACTAGGATGATTTTACATGAATACTTATTTTTTAATGGTGATATTTCAGCCAACAAAAATGGTTCCAACTTCTCCTAGTTGTTGTGATTTAGTCATTAGGATGATTTTACATGAATACTTATTTATTATTGTGAAATTTCAGTCAACAAAAATGGTTCCAACTTCTAGTTGTTGTGAAGTCATTAGGATGATTTTACATGAATGCTTATTTATTATTGTGATTTTTTGTCCACAACAATGTGTCCAACTTCTCATAGTTGTTGTGAAGTCATTAGGATGATTTTACATGAATGCTTATTTATTATTGTGAACTTCTCCTAGTTGTGAAGTTATTTTGACGTGTCATCATACCTCTGCTTTTTTCTGCACAGCTCATCTATTATTCACGTTTGTCATCTCAAGTTGCGTTTTAATGAATTGGATTTTTCTATTTTCAGATTCGCGGTCGACCTCTCTGACCTCTGACTCTGAAGAGGACACGCCACAGAGCACGTCACATGATCTGGGTAAGTAACGAACACATTGCATTCCAGCAGACTCAGGGTCTTTAATACCCAGGATTTTTAAATCAACAATTCCAAAATTTCTGCCCGTCCGGAATTATCTACTTATCTACTTTGAATCCTTATGCCAACTTCATATATTAGCATATTGTGTTAGAAAGGGCAATTTATACTTCAGCTATATCCTAGAAGATGGTTAGTTAGTAAAATATTTGGTAATTACCCCCAAATGGTCAAAACTGAAAAGACCGGCTGGACAGGACCTTAGCTAGGTGGACTCGTGCGGTCTGATTGTAAGAGGAACAATGTGAAAATAAGAATTTATGAAGAGATGTTTGTTTTATATATTATTCTTTGCGAAGATACGTTCCCTATATATGAAGATCTCAGGTAGTCTGATTGACTTCTTATGAAAATTGGAATTCTTGAAAAAATAATTGTTCACAAAGACGATATTTCATAAGAGGTCAGTCAAACACATTTTACTGATAGTTTTAATTAGATATAATTTTGGGATAAATCTGAAGGAGAGTTGTTGGTTTTGTTTATAATTACAGTTTCCTTTAGAGTTTCCAACATTGATGCTTGTATCTGAAACATTTATCCAAAACCACCAGAAAATCTTTAGTCCCTCCAATTGAATAAACCAAAAATCCTTTTAAAATAAGAATAAGTTCAAGCCCTATACTCAGCATAACGATGGAAAACAGCAATATTTCATATTGCATTGTCCACTCTGTTGATATTTATGTAGATTGCAATGGGAATTGACTGGACACACCTATTTGTGTATGAACAATGCTAATTAGATAATGCAGGTGTAAGAAGATTAGTGGCAGTGTTCTAACAGCAGCGATACAGGTAGCTGCAGCAGACGTGGTATTATTCATGGTTATAGAGGGACTAGGTTATTACTTCGGACAGCTGATATGGGGGGGGGGGGGGGGGGGGGTGAAATGCAATTAGGTGTAAAACGTAGACTTGCTACAAGTTTGTATTGAATGGCCATCTTGATAATTGACTGCTCGCTTTCACTCATCACAGCCCAGGTAAGAAATCTGGCTGGGGCCTGTGCCTTAGGAGTTTAGGAGGTGGTTTTTACCAGATAGTAGCAGGCACTCTGATTTTCTCCCTTACAACTCGCTTGTCATGATTTAGCGGAAAATATGGGTGAAAAAGTGATGATAATGGAAATTCTAAGTTCCATTTAGCTATATTAATGATGATGATGATGATGATGATGATGATGATGATGATGATGATGATGATTTTTATTTCCTGAGGGTAACACAGTCAAATACACTATTTGATTTCGCTGTGGCCCTCAGATTTAAGGAGGGAATATACCTATCTAACCCAGGGAGAGAATCTGGCTGGAGAGGAGCGAGTCTGGAGCCTTGAACAGCAAGGTTAATAATGAGCTGCCAGGGCGGGGGCTGCAGTGTGTAGTATTGACCTGCCTGCTTATGTAATACCTTCCTGTTCACCAATTAGCTCCGATAATCTGTTAATGCGGGTTTATTGGAACAGGGCAGCAGCTCTGGCTGGTGTGGGAGTTTCTTAATGCATACGCCTGCTTGCTACGTACTCTAGAACTGCATATATGCATACCTTAACCTTTCCAATGCTAAGGCTAGCTTCCTCCAAAGCACAAGAATGCAAAGAATTGTTAAAAACCATCTAAACCCTGTCATGTTGGTATTCATTGGATTGCCCTCGTCAAAAGCTCTCAGATGAGTACCCATATGCCAGGGTTTCATTAATTTTACAGGTTTTTTGCATCATTTTGTATTGGCCAAATTGGCCACCAGCAGTATAAGGGGTAATGGGCAGGATTTAGTTTCCCCCTTGACCTTAAGAGAGAAGCTGAAATCTGAATTATATTTGCCGGTTGATCTCAATGTAGAATTTATAGAATTCATACCCAAGCCAATATGAAAAGCAATTATAAACAGGGTTTGGATGTTTTTAAAAAAAAATTGCGTCCTTGTGCTTTGGACGAAAGTTGCCTCAGCATTGGAAGGGTTAATGCATACGCCTACCGGCCACTCCACAGTTGCATAAATGCAATTATCCTCGATGGACCGAACTCAGTTTCACCTTTAACCATGAGAAAGATCATGAATTTAAAACTGCAAATTTGCCTGTTAATCTGAACTATAGAATTCATACCCAAGTCAATATAAAAAAATGTAATTTGTCAAATTGTAAATTATGATTTGAAATCACCTAATGACCTAATGTGTGGGTTTCGCATATTTTGACTTGGACTTTGTAGACCTTTTTCCCATTCACTTATGATTTTTTTTCAAAATAGAAATGTAGACATTATACAGACACATTTTTGAAATGTGAAAGTACCTGGATATCACATTCTAAAATTTGTACAGATTTCTGAATGTGAAAGTTTATGGAAACATGGCTAAAGTAGGGGGCTGGATATGACAATTGTTACCATAGTACTCTGTAGTGTTTGGAATCGGTCACAATTTTCAAGATCGATCATCGGTCCATCTGAACGACCGATGACCGATTAATAATCGAAGTTGTGTACATGGTTTTCCGTGTCGCCATTGCTGTTTACTTAAGTCATAAGGTACCGCAACACCTAGCGGTATCAACACACACTAGCGTAATTGCGTCATGCGCATTTGCGCTATTGTGTGCCGATAACCACAACAACAATGGCGGCATCGTAACATCGCCTCAGCACGCTCAGAGAGTTGGATCTGGAGCGGTCCAGCAGTGTTTCCTCTTTGGTGGCGCAATAAATACGTAACTAAACTTTTTTTCTCAGATTTTCTGACAGGCAGGACTACCGAAAGTCCAGCTATTTCTTTGAATATAATTTTTATCCATATTCGTTTTTTTGTTCGAACATGTGAAATTGCGTTCGATCATCATAATCGGAGGCACAAACGAACGCTGTTTGGCTTGTTCGAACAATCGGACGAACACTAGTACTCTGGAACTGAAATCAAAATGAAAGAATCATCCTAGTGAAATAATCTTTCTACATATCCTTAAGGCTAATCTGCAGATCGGATTAAACTGGGTGTCCCATTTCACAAATCTCACTGCATGAAACTGGAAATCTCAACGATAAATAGATTATGGCAATCCAATATATGTGGAGATATTTGAACCAATATTGCTTTAGCCTCAGGACAAACTATCTGAAATAAACTCATTTGTGATTGAAGTACCCCTATGGTACCTGTAGCAATAACCACTTAGGAATAAAGCAGGAATTAACAAAATGTAGCAATGATAGTGTATGATTGGCTCAAAAACATCCTTGAATTATCTTCATTATTAAACTTCTGTGAGAAATATGTTAGCCAAATAATTAAGTCACCTTGTAGATCCACATTATTGGGTCAAAATGTGAAGTAGCTAACAGATCCTCACACTTAGCCTGGGTTTGAATCCTGGCCTTGGCATGTGAGGAAGTTGCCAGTGACTTGGGTAATTAGGTGGTGGTTTTCGCCAGGTACTCCAATTTCCTCCACTACTTACTGGCTAGTCACGAATTAGCCACATTTGGCATAAATGTGACAAAAAACGAAATTCCGAATCCAAATCCTCACACTTAATGGAAATATAAATGGAATAAAAGTTGGGTTGTTACATAAAATTATAATTAATTTGATTTGTTAATGAAGACCACTTTTAATTAGAGGGGATCTTGAAGATTCATTTTGCAGTCCAGCATGCCAATGGTCATAATCAAACAATATGTGTGAAAAAACTGCAATCAAGCATTTGTACTTGAATGAATGTGGCGAAATATGCTATTAGCACAATGCTAAGTCTCCGTTTGTATTTGTCTGAAATCATTTCCTATCTTCGAGAGGTCTGTACACCTGACAAATTGCTATAACAATAGTCGGCAACAAGACCTCCCGAGACTTAGGCACACACGTACAGCTGGGTATCTGATAAATATGACATCCCGTGAGTGTAAATGACTTTGTTTACGTGTTCCCTGTGACACTAGAGGAAAGAGAAAATGTGATTTTGTCCAATTTGTATTCACGACACTTTCTCGCTGTCGCATTGCGGCAAGCTGACAATTCACAATCAGTAGTGTCCCGCGACTCCCCAGGGGGGCGCTTAAGTAGCATGGTGCACTTTTTTCTGAGAGGAAGTCTGACAGGAATAATGTAAAGTAATGGTGCATACAAGTCCGGAAACGCTAGCTGTATTAAGGCACTTGTATCTCTGTGTTACCGGCTAGCTATGATGATGCAATGGCGCCATCGTCGATGTCGTGATACTTCGCTGCAGCGATGGCTGTCGTGGCTGTCGTCTGTAACATAACCTGCATCCACTCTGATGTGCTCACGGAGAGAGGGGATTTGTCATAAGCAATTTCCTTCCCACTTGCACCAGTCTTTTAATCCTTCCAATGGTTTAACGTTTCTTTAGTCCAAAGCACAAGGATGCTAAGATTTTTGAAAACCATCTAAACCCTGTCATGTTGGTATTCATTGGATAGCTCTCGATGAGTACTCTCAGATGAGTACCCATATTCCAGGGTTTCGGTCATTTTACAGTTTTTTGCAACATTTTGTATTGGCAAAATTATCCGTCAGCAGCATAAGGGTTAAAATCAAGATAATGTCACAACAGACTTAACCTGTTGATGAAGACAACAATGAAAACCATAATGGGAAGGAGCAACAATCAAAAGCAACAATAGGAGCTTCACCATTGTTGCAAATCAAGAATGCAATCAAGGTCAACCAAAAAAGATTTGTTTCAGTTCAATGATATTTATCTATTTTAACTGTTTATGTTTTGAATAATTAAAGAAAAGGCACATGGTCCACTATCAGATTTGAAGATCAGGTTCACAAAACTGCATATTTTATAGCCTGCAATGTTCACATTCGTTTGAGTTACACATCATCTGGGGATATTGCTTGGCAAGGAAAATCAATTCCTAGTTATCTATGAAAATAACTGAAAATTCGGTTTGCACCAGACTAACCCAGGTCTTGGGACTGCCAATAAAATAAACGTCTAGCAATCGTGCAAAATCAATTATCTGTCGCTCCTGTCTCTCTGCTGTAAACGAGCAAATCACAGCCCTCTTATTGAGAGAAGCTGGGGGAAATAGAGATTTAACCCTTCCAATGCTGAGGCTACTTTCGTCCGAAGCACAAAGAAGCAAAGATCTTTGAAAACCATTTAAACCCTGTCATGTTGGTATTCAGTAGATAGCTTTCACTGAGTACTCTCAGAAGAGTACCCATTTCCCAGGGGTTCAGTCATTTTTCAGTTTTTTTTGCATCATTTTGTATCAACCAGATTAGCCACCAGCAGCCAAAGGGTTAACCTAATTACGATTGCAGGGGCCTATAAAGGTTTTACTGCTTTAGTGAAACCTTTTAAAGAAAAGCATCTTTTGTAAATTATTTGAAGGTGTAAATGTTGATAAGATCACAAATAACATGTCACTTTCAAATACTTTTAAATATTATGCTGTTTTTTGATTTCTTACAATAAAGCTAATAAACTGCAGATGGATTTATAGTGATATTTAAAGACCTTCTCTTGTCCCTTACTCAAACTGACACAGAACCCAATGGATGTATAGTTCAGACTGGAGAGTGACTACTCCTCCGTCCGTGAACTTGCATACTCCATTATACAAATGCGCAGTTAGTGCCATTTTGCTCTAGCGCTAGATTATACCAATTGCGTATAGTATGATGATCTTAATGGCCATGGTGGGACTATGAGGACACACAGAAATTATAACGTGAGCCTGATTACAGGATCGGAATAATGATGCCCTCCATTGAGCGGGAACGAGGATCTATCGCCAAATTGGCAATGTTAAGGTGGCAGGGAAATTGATGAGCTTCCAGCTCATGAATAGTCTCAACTCCGGCGAGATTCTTTGATCAGTGGCTGCGGCCAAATCAATGCATGTCCCCTGGAGTAGATACTTCAGC